>JARQOC010000005.1:206982679-207086088 GCA_033576535.1 Allobates femoralis
CCCCTGTTCCTGTCCATCTGCCCCCTGTCCTCTTCTCTGTCCCCCTGTTCCTGTCCTTTTGCCCCCCTGTCCTCTTATCCTCTGTCCCACTGTTTCTGTCCTTCTGCCCCCCTGTCCTCTTCTCTGTCCCCCTGTACCTGTCCTTTTCTCCTCTGTCCCCCTGTCCTCTTCTCTGTCCCCCTGTTCTTGTCCTTCTGTCCCCCTGTCCCTATCCTTCTGCCCCCCTGTCCTCTTCTCCTCTGCCCCCCTGTCCTCTTCTCCTTTGCCCCCCTGTCCCCTATCCCCTGCACAGTTTCCCTCACCTCTCCGGGTCCCAGGGGCTGGTTGGCAATATTTAGCCTGGGGGCAAGCACAATGCAGTGGCCCACTGTGACGCGGGCTGCGGCCCATTTTAAGGCTTGGTTCTCCTGTAGTAGCACTTGAGTATAGCCAGGGCCGGATTGGGACCAAAAAGCAGCCCTGGAAAACAAGCCCCACCAGACCACACACACTATAACACCCATCAGCCCCAATCCGTGAATTTTGCTTTTAAGCTGTCATGCCCTAACCACTTACTTAAAGGAGTTATATGAAGAGCCACATGTGAATGGCGTGGTAGAGGGAATAATCAACCGCAGCTCCATTTACATGGTGCTCTACAAAGCTACGTTTCTCGGGATGGTTGGGTCCCCGTGGTCAGATCCACAGAGAAGGGAAAGACATCACCTGTACAGAAGAGAAGTGATGACTTCCACCGCTTCTCTTACAACACAACAGGAGAAGTAGTACTGTACAGTGTATATATACAAAATAATGGATACGGAGGATTATACCCAGTATACAGGACAGGAGAAATGGTATTGTGCAGTGTATATATACAGAATAATACAGATACTGAGGATTACACCCAGTAGACAGGACAGGAGAAGTGGTGCTGTGTAGTGTATATATGCAGAATATTACAGATACTGAGGATTACACCCAGTATACAGGACAGGAGAAGTGGTACTGTGCAGTGTATATACAGAATAATACAGATACTGAGGATTACACCCTGTATACAGGACAGGAGAATTATACCCAGCATAACCAGGAGGCTGTGGTATATAGTTAGGAGGATGAGGCATATAGATAGCCAAGACTCACCCACATCCTGGAGATGGGGAAAGATGAAAGGCGGTGGCGACAGCAGGTCCAGTGATGGCCGCAGAGAGGAACAGAGTCCATGGAGGCACCAAGAAGAGCAGAGTGCTAACGCTGCCCACAGGAAAACCTTCTGATGCTGCACTGGCCACCAGCACACAGAAGGCCACACATCCATACAGTAGATGCCCCATGCAGGCCCCCACATATAGGACCAAACACATCCTCTATATTCAGTATTAGCCCCACACAGTTACACAACCTCTATATACAGTATTAGCCCCACACAGGCACCCACATACATAAGCCCATACAGCCCATATAAACAGTATTAGTCCCACACATGAGCTCACATTTTCTATATATGGTATTAGCAGCAAAGACATTAGCCCTATGCATTATTTCCCCTCACACACACACACACACACACACACACCAGCCAGCGAGCCCAGGACCCGCCACACACACACAGCAGCCTGCCGCAGCCTCCCCCCCACAAAGCAGCCTGCCACCCACACACAGAGCAGCCTGTCCCTGCCCCCGTACACACAGCAGCACAGCAGCCTGACCCTGCCCCCCCACACAGCAGCCTGCCCCTGCCCCCCCAACACAGCAGCCTGCCCCAGCACCCCACACACACACAGAGCAGCCTGCCCCAGCCCCCCCTAACACAGCAGCCTGCTGCAGCCACAGCAGCCTGACCCAGCCCCCCACGCACACAGCAGCCTTCCCCAGCCCCCCACACACAGCAGCCTGCCCCAGCCCCCCACACACAGCAGCCTGCCCCAGTCCCCCCCCACACACAGCAGCCTGCCCCAGCCCCCCCACACACACAGCAGCCTGCTTTAGCCCCCCACACACACACAGCAGCCTGCCCCAGCCCCCCCCACACACACTGTAGCCTGCCCCAGCCCCCCACACACACACAGCAGCCTGCCCTCCACACACACACAGCAGCCTGCCCCAGCCCCTCACACACACACAGCAGCCTGCCCCAGCCGCCCCTTACACACACACAGCAGCCAGCCCAGGCCCTGCCACACACACGCCGGCCTGTCCCAGTGCCCCCCACATACACAAAAGCCTGCTCCAGCTCCCCCCCCACAAAGCAGCCTGCTCCAGCTCCCTCCCCACACGGCAGGGGCTGGCTGGCTGAACTTAACCTGAGTGGCGGCAGTACCCTGTCAGCCCTGCGGTGGTAGGTGAGGAGCGGGGGGAAAACGGGTTACGGGAGATTGCTGTCGGGTCCGGCTGGCTGAGAAGCGGGGTGGAATGCTGTCAGGACCGGACAGGTGAGGAGCTGGGGGTGGTTTTCTGTCAGCTCCGTTGCTCACTCGCCACTGTGCTACCGCTCTATCAGATTGCAGCAGCTGCGGCTGCAATGTGAGAGCCCGGCCGGCCCATTTCATTAAAGGGGCAGCCCTAAATGGGGAGCTAAACCACCAGCTGCCCCCCTGCCACCTGGGCCAGCCGCCCCTGCCGGGTCCATGGGGGGCCGGCTGGGTGGAGGAGCCGCCAGCACCGCAGCCGCCTCCACCGCACCAGCACTTGGAGCCATCACGGGATAGGAAGCAGCAGAGCTCCCAGCGGCTTCCTGTCAGCGTGATCGCTCTCAGCGCTGGGGGGCCGGGAGCGGGGCACAGTACATGCAGGCGCCACGGCCGGCCCCCCCGCCCCCTCACGCTATGCCACTGCTGCAGCCGCCAGGGAGACACCGCACACTGCCGATAGCCCTGGTGGCAGCAGCGGAGGTAGTGGCGGTGCATTTTCCGGTACGCCATACCGGTATGTACCGTCGGTCTTCAGATTTTCCGGTACCGCGTACCGGTATGTACCGCCACAAAAAAAGCACTGAGCATCTTCAATTAATCTCCCTGGGTATTTCTTTTCATGAAACCTGTTTTGTAAAATATCAGATTGTTCAGCATAGACTTTTAAACTTGTACAGTTTTTTCTTAATCTTTTAAATTGATTTATGGGGATGTTCCGCAGCCATTTATTGTAGTGTCCGCTGGCAAAATGGACATAACTATTCTTGTTGACCAATTTGAAATATGTCTTTGTTAGAATTGTATTGTTTTCAATGTATATTGAAAGGTCTAAAAAATCTATTTGTGTCTGATTTATGTGGAGTTCAAACATCAAACCCCAGGTATTAGCATAGACGGTTTTCATGAATTCTTCAAGGTTGCCCATATGATGAACACGTCATCAATATACCTTTTGTACAAAATAAACCCTTTGTTGTGTTTATTGTCATAGATGTGTAGTTTTTGAAAGACCCCCATAAATAAATTTGCGTAAGCGCGAGCTACCTCAGACCCCATCACTGTCCCTCTGATCTGATGGAAGAAGTCTCCCATGAATGTGAAGTAATTGTTCTCTAATATGAACTGTAAGCCCATTATTCTAAATTCCTTCTGCTTTTTTGGGATTCTATTGTCAGTTTGCAAGAAAAATTTAGTGCATTCAATGCCTATCTGGTGTTCTATGTTTGTGTAAAGCAAGGCTACGTCTAATGTCATGAAACAATATGATTCCTTCCATGTTTGTGTGATCAAGATATTGATTCATTGTGAGGAATCTCTTAGATAACTGTCAAGGTAGATTACATGATGTTGCAGAATAATATCAATATAATTAGACAATTTGTTGGTCAATGAATCAATGCCAGATATGATTGGCCTCCCTGGGGAATTTATGATGCTTTTATGGACTTTTGGTAGGTGACATAAGAAAGGGGTTGCAGGGCATTTATTGTGTAGAAACTTTTTTTCACTATCATTGATGATGCCATCTGTGTGTACTTCAGTGATCATTGTATTGTATATTTTAGTTAATTCGGGAAAAGACTCTTGATCATTTTTTTTATAGTATATGCTATCAGACAGAATCCTGTGTGCCTCTTTCACGTAATCATCAAAATCCTGTATTACAATACCTCCCCCCTTATCAGCACATTTGATCACAATGTTTTTATTGTTCTGCAATTCTTTTAGGGCTTTTTTTTCTTCCTTTGTTAAGTTGTTACTATTTTGGGGATTTATATTTTTCATAGTATTCAGATCTTGGAGTATCATTTCTTGGAAAGTTTCCAGAATGTGTCCTCGGCTGTCCACCAGGTAAAAATTACTAGAATTTTTTAAAAAAGGATGCAAGTAATTATCTGCTGCGGGATTCAATTCAAAAGGTGGAAACTTATTTATTTTGAATTGACGTTTTAGAGTTAGTTTTCTTATAAATTTGTGTGTGTCAATAAATAAATCAAGGTCATTTGGGTCGTTGCTGGGGCAGAAGGAAAGACCTCTATTCAAATGTTTGGTCTCTATGTCTGTTAGTATATGATTTGATAAATTAATGATATTATTCGTTTTGTTCTGTAAACATGTATCTAGAGGGCGAAAGTTACTCTCCCTTTCTTGTTTGTGTTTATTTCCCCCTCTTTGAGTTTTCTTTTTCCTACTGTGGGACTGAGGTATTTCGTGATGGGATGTTGTTGGATTTGTGCAAAGTTTAAAAAAGGTACTAGCAGACAGAAAACAAGCGGTGTCAGAGGTTTGGAGCGCTAAAGAAACCACGGGTTGGTGATTATATTACCATTACTTTATTGCACAAACAGCAGGGGTCCAGTATGCCACAACGCGTTTCAACGCACAGTTGCGTCTTTCTCAAGTGGAACTTAAGAAAGACGCAACTGTGCGTCGAAACGCATTGTGGCATACTGGACACCTGCTGTTCGTGCAATAAAGTAATAGTAATATAATCACCAACCCGTGGTTTCTTTAGTGCTCCAAACCTCTGACACCGCTTGTTTTCCATCTGCTAATCTCCTTCTCCCTAGTTGGGAGTGCGGTGTGTGAGCTGCTCTAAGATCCACAGGACCTGGTAGTACGTCATAAAGACCCACCCTTGAATGATCAACTGATACACAGTGTGGAGCTGGGACGGAAGCCAGTGCATCGAGTTTGCCTCTTCGGGTGGAGGAGTGAAGGAGCTCACCTCCATCTCCGGAGGAACTAAGGAGCCGACCCCCAGGCCCGGAGTATCAAAGGAGGAGGGAACATTGGACCCTGTCACACGGCGACCCACATTAAGCCATCAGTCTGGTTGTGCGGGGTGTTGCACAACCAGTAAAGGTTAGTGCACACGTAGTAAAACCGCGTTTTAAGTTCCTCCAGTTGCAGTGTGGCGCAATCTCTGTTTTTTTCTTTCAATTACATATAAAAAAGGTACTAAACCTGAATTACTGCTGCTGGTATTGTCTTATCACTATTTTTTTCTTGCCAAGAACTTCTTTTATTGGTGTGATTGGAATCAATTGTTCAACACATTCTTCTGGCATTATGTCATTCTGTGTACGTATGTTTATGGGATTTTTGTTTTCTATATCAATCAGATCTTGTTCAGAGTTAGACAATCTGGTTTTTTTTAGTATGGGTCATTTTGTTACCATGTAAAATGATTGGTTCTAATGGTTTCTCTCTATTAATCCTCTGTATCTGTTCTTTAATCTGCTGTAAGTGTAAACCTTCAGGTTTTGAGTTATGTATTGAGTCATTTCTATTTTTATTTTTATTTTCATTTTCTTCTTGATGTTCTATGGCCTTGGCCCTTATGATATTATTTTTGTTTTGGGTTCTCTGTATTTCCTCTACTCCTCTTTTTGCTTGTTCAAGTTTTTCTAAATCAAAGAAGAACCCAAGTCACCATGCTCTGTCATATCTGTTTAGTATTTCCTCACTTTCCTTTTCTATTATTGATCTGGAGCATGTACTGTTCGTTTTTAATACCTCTTTGATCAGACTGCCACTTTTTAAAATATTAATTTTATCAGTCCCACTGGTGGATGGCTCCATGGTTGTCTTTTTCCACTGATTATCTTTTGTTGCTTTGGTTGGGGATCATTGTTTTTACTGGCATCATAATCAGCTGTCTTATCCGGGTTTCTGGGTGTATTCTGGGTTACTACTAGAAAAGCGTCTAGTTGGATATTTGAAAAAATCAGGACCTGAACCTGAGTCTGAAAAGGATCTTTTCTTTTCAGATTGGTGGTTTCTATTGGGATTCCTATAATTATTATTTTCTGTCTGTTCATTAACTTTAGTGGCATAGTCTTTGCGATCTCTATTCAGTTTTTTGGATTTTCTGAGAATAGTTTCATGCTCAATCTGTGCTATAACAATGCAGATATTAGAGTAGATCTTTTTAAATTTTTAAATTGTTAAATTTTTGAGTTGTGCTTTTTGGAATGGCCTCACGTTGCATACCTTAAAAAAAGCCTCGCCCAACGGCTAGTGGCCCACAGTCGCCCGTGCACGGGGCCTGCCAGGGGGATAGCCTACGGCCATCATGTGTCACCTATAGATAATTCCTTGGATGATGTACATCTTAGGATTGAACCCACAGCCACGGCTGGGTACATGGGGCACGGTGCAGGTAATTAACTGCTACATGGTTGCTGCCACAGCAGCCTCTCTGCAGGGTGGATCCAGTGTGAATTATTGGGACGCTGTAAGATCTGGCACCCACACGGTCCTGAAACAGCTGTTGCCCTCTCCTACATGGTGTATGGCAGGTGACACGTGTTGCTCACTGAGGAGCAAACCAAGGGTATGGGCGATTGAGCAGGTGAATCTATGGTACGACAAGTTCGGATCCCGTACAGAGCATGAAGAATAACTCCCTCGTGGTGCTCCGTGCACCAAATATGTGCCCCCCTTCCAAATTTCCCCTGCCCCCCCCCCCACACCCACACACACATGCACTCTGTTCATCTCCAAAATATCCCACACCCATACCTGGGAATCATGGGTACGCATGCTCACCCATGGTTCTGTACTATCTACCCCTTTGGAGTCTAGGTACATCTCTCACTCATCCCCAATCAGCCTGCAAAAATACCCTGTGTGTCTTCTCAGTACCCACACTCACCCCTGATCCTGCACTACATCCCTATGTGTAGTTGAGGTACACACACTCACCGCCAGTCATGCACTACTCGCCCTGTGTGTTATCAGTATACATACTCACCCCTGGTACTGCACTACCCCCAAAATATAAATAGACTAGTGGTAGGGGTCTGGTACTGGCTGGGAATAGCAGCTAACTGAAGAACCTGGCTTTGCCTGGAATTTTCTGGTGATGTCACACTCACTGTATTGGAATGTAGAAAGCTGACTATATGGTCACCCATGGCACTGCCCCCCCTTATGGATGCATAGGGCTGCCTTACCCCTTCCTGAATGCATGTGCCTCTGTCCCCTTTAGTATGATAATGTCACAATAGAAGTTCCGTGTCATGTCCATGGGTCATGGGTCATCAGTAAGTATAGGCGACAAGTGCATTTTTTTTTTTTTTTTTTGGATAATGCACCATACTTGCGCCAGTACTGTGGAACAAACCCGGTTACTATGGAATCTGTGAGGATTAAACATCATAATGTGTCTATCATGGCACTTAATATCTGCAGTACTTGGTGGTATATGCCATCAGGTCTGAGGATTTGTCTACTTTAGTGATTGTGAGGTGGCACCATACTTCCTGCTGGGTAACAGGTGACATTTAAAGGGAATGTCACTTATTTGCCTTTCTAGACTATTAATGTAGTCATACAGGTTATAGAATTCTGAAAAGAATGATACCTGTCAGCCTCTTATCAAATGCCTTGTTGTTGAGAAACCACCTTTTAATACTTTATATAAATGAGCTGTTGAGCCCATGGGGCGACTCCGTCTCCAGAACTTGTTTTAAATAAAAGGGGAGTTACCAGTGTGAGACAAGAAACTGACACAGAACAGGAGAACTGAAATTTGATCTCTTGTAAACACATTTTTTTGCAGCTCACTGATATCTGCTGTATTGAAATGTTTCACCCTGGCTGCCTGTGATTTGCAAGTTTAAAACACTGAGAGGAATCTGCAGATGTGTCAGTTAAAATCACACATTGCTCTGCAGTGTGATCAGCAAAGCAGAGGACAGGCATCACACATCACACTGGTAATGCCCCTTTTATTTTAAATAAACTCTGGAGGCGGAGTTATCTTCCAGTCCCAGAGTCTTGAAGAGGTAATTTACATAAAGTGATAAAAGATGACTTGTCCACAACAAGGCAACTGACAAGAGGCACACAGGTATGATTATTTTCAGCATTCTATAATCTGTATGCCCATAGTAATAGTTTGGAAAGGTCAAAGTGATGACAGACTCCCTTTAATGGAGAATTTATGGTAAATCTGATCATGAGATTATTTATTCCCTGTTATGGGATTTTCTGTTATAAAAATGTGGAGAAAAAGGCATAGCAGACTGGCTTTTCCATCATCCACTATCACCATTTCACCGAGACTATTATTTTTGTGTTTCTTACTTTTTGTGTAGTTGAAGAATATTTTTTGGATTATTTTTGCTTTCTCTGGCAATGAGTCTGTGTCTCAATATTTGCTACCTTGATTTGCTTTTTACAGAATTTATTTTATTTCTTATTATGATTTAATGCTTCATAACTGCCCTTTTTCTTTAATCATCTAAACAATTTCATTTTGTCTTTTACTGCATTCCATACAGCTCTATTTAGCCATTGTGGTTTCCTCCTATTTCTAGCTTCTTTACTCCCATAGAGTGTTTATTGTACACAGGTCCTATTCAGGATGCTTATAAAAGTGTCTCATTTCCTTTAAAATTATTTTTTTTTAATTGAGAGTCTTCAGTGGTTGATACTAGGGATGGGCGAGTCTACTCGCTAGGACTCGGGACTCGGCGATTCTGAAGGTACTCGCAGGACTCGTTACTCGGCGAATCTCCCAGCTTGGACTCGCACAGTGACGAGTCCAATGGAATTCAATGGCAATAAGCTTGACTCGTCACAGATACCCGCTGTCAGCAGCGAGTCTGAGCGAGTCTACGATTCCGAGTCCTACGAGTCTACGAATCCGAGTCCTGTATACTGTATTCGGGATTCGGACTGTGGAATACAGAATCTGTTATGTTGCGAGTCAGCACAGCGTGCGTGTTAGGTCAGAAAACTTGTGAAGATAGCCAATCATAGTCAGTAATGGCATAGCAAAGTTGGTTGTGTCAGGACTATGATTGGCTGCTGTCCATCGTCATGCCTATGTCATCTATGACAGGCAAGGCAGTATATAAGGCTTGTCCCCGCCATTTTGGGCACATTCCTGAGACGATCTGACCTAGTATAGGGAGAGAGAGATATATGCTGGAGCAGATCAGGGATTGTCAGTGTAGGGAAGATTCCTTATATTAACCCAAAAAGCTCTTCTGAGAGCTAGGAGGAGGACGGAGTAGTGCTGTGTAGGCAGGCAGGCAGGGAGGGAAGGAAGGAGAAGCCTTAGTGCACACAGGACGGACCTCATAGCTTAGCTTACTCACTCAGCTTTGCTAACAGCTGCAGTCAGAGGCTTAGCTGAGGTGCTGTTTCATTTTTGTTTTTGCACCAGATCGATTTTTGTTCCTAATAAGCCATAGAGCGTTATTTTTTCTGTGGCAGACCAGTGCGTTGCTGCTAGCACGTACTCCACCTTAGGGAGTGTAGTGTGCGGCTTCACTGCCAAGTGTGACAGCGCACACTTACCCCGCCAGCAAGTGACGCATTCAGCTAACCTAACCACATCTCGGTGGCTGTGCGCACTTGAAACTAATTTTTTTAGGGAGTGTAGTGTGCGGCTTCACTGCCAAGTGTGACAGCGCACACTTACCCCGCCAGCAAGTGACGCATTCAGCTAACCTAACCACATCTCGGTGGCTGTGCGCACTTGAAACTAATTTTTTTAGGGAGTGTAGTGTGCGGCTTCACTGCCAAGTGTGACAGCGCACACTTACCCCGCCAGCAAGTGACGCATTCAGCTAACCTAACCACATCTGGGTGGCTGTGCGCACTTGAAACTAATTTTTTTAGGGAGTGTAGTGTGCGGCTTCACTGCCAAGTGTGACAGCGCACACTTACCCCGCCAGCAAGTGACGCATTCAGCTAACCTAACCACATCTCGGTGGCTGTGCGCACTTGAAACTAATTTTTTTAGGGAGTGTAGTGTGCGGCTTCACTGCCAAGTGTGACAGCGCACACTTACCCCGCCAGCAAGTGACGCATTCAGCTAGCCTAACCACATCTCGGTGGCTGTGCGCACTTGAAACTAATTTTTTTAGGGAGTGTAGTGTGCGGCTTCACTGCCAAGTGTGACAGCGCACACTTACCCCGCCAGCAAGTGACGCATTCAGCTAACCTAACCACATCTCGGTGGCTGTGCGCACTTGAAACTAATTTTTTTAGGGAGTGTAGTGTGCGGCTTCACTGCCAAGTGTGACAGCGCACACTTACCCCGCCAGCAAGTGACGCATTCAGCTAACCTAACCACATCTCGGTGGCTGTGCGCACTTGAAACTAATTTTTTTAGGGAGTGTAGTGTGCGGCTTCACTGCCAAGTGTGACAGCGCACACTTACCCCGCCAGCAAGTGACGCATTCAGCTAACCTAACCACATCTCGGTGGCTGTGCGCACTTGAAACTAATTTTTTTAGGGAGTGTAGTGTGCGGCTTCACTGCCAAGTGTGACAGCGCACACTTACCCCGCCAGCAAGTGACGCATTCAGCTAACCTAACCACATCTCGGTGGCTGTGCGCACTTGAAACTAATTTTTTTAGGGAGTGTAGTGTGCGGCTTCACTGCCAAGTGTGACAGCGCACACTTACCCCGCCAGCAAGTGACGCATTCAGCTAACCTAACCACATCTCGGTGGCTGTGCGCACTTGAAACTAATTTTTTTAGGGAGTGTAGTGTGCGGCTTCACTGCCAAGTGTGACAGCGCACACTTACCCCGCCAGCAAGTGACGCATTCAGCTAACCTAACCACATCTGGGTGGCTGTGCGCACTTGAAACTAATTTTTTTAGGGAGTGTAGTGTGCGGCTTCACTGCCAAGTGTGACAGCGCACACTTACCCCGCCAGCAAGTGACGCATTCAGCTAACCTAACCACATCTCGGTGGCTGTGCGCACTTGAAACTAATTTTTTTAGGGAGTGTAGTGTGCGGCTTCACTGCCAAGTGTGACAGCGCACACTTACCCCGCCAGCAAGTGACGCATTCAGCTAGCCTAACCACATCTCGGTGGCTGTGCGCACTTGAAACTAATTTTTTTAGGGAGTGTAGTGTGCGGCTTCACTGCCAAGTGTGACAGCGCACACTTACCCCGCCAGCAAGTGACGCATTCAGCTAACCTAACCACATCTCGGTGGCTGTGCGCACTTGAAACTAATTTTTTTAGGGAGTGTAGTGTGCGGCTTCACTGCCAAGTGTGACAGCGCACACTTACCCCGCCAGCAAGTGACGCATTCAGCTAACCTAACCACATCTCGGTGGCTGTGCGCACTTGAAACTAATTTTTTTAGGGAGTGTAGTGTGCGGCTTCACTGCCAAGTGTGACAGCGCACACTTACCCCGCCAGCAAGTGACGCATTCAGCTAACCTAACCACATCTGGGTGGCTGTGCGCACTTGAAACTAATTTTTTTAGGGAGTGTAGTGTGCGGCTTCACTGCCAAGTGTGACAGCGCACACTTACCCCGCCAGCAAGTGACGCATTCAGCTAACCTAACCACATCTCGGTGGCTGTGCGCACTTGAAACTAATTTTTTTAGGGAGTGTAGTGTGCGGCTTCACTGCCAAGTGTGACAGCGCACACTTACCCCGCCAGCAAGTGACGCATTCAGCTAACCTAACCACATCTCGGTGGCTGTGCGCACTTGAAACTAATTTTTTTAGGGAGTGTAGTGTGCGGCTTCACTGCCAAGTGTGACAGCGCACACTTACCCCGCCAGCAAGTGACGCATTCAGCTACACCTAACTCCAACTTGGTGACTGTGCATTCATCTACAATGTCTCAAAAAAAAACAATTACCAAAAAGGATGTTGCAAAGGGACAGGGACGAGCTCGTGGCCGCAGCAGTCTTGCCCAAGAAGGCACTGGTACAAGTACACAGCCTAGGATTGATAGAACGTCCTTTTTTCTACCTAGAAATCCCAGTACTCAAAGAAAACGTGTGTTGAGGCCGGATGAGCATGACAAGATAACATCTTGGATGGCTCAGACGCCCTCGACCACTGGTTCTTGCAGTACGCAATCATCCGTGGCAAGACATTCTAGTGTCGCTACAGACAATGCAGCGCCATCCAATCCTCAAAGTCGTCATATTGCCTCAACCCATCGGCAGCCAGAGGAAAATTTGAATATGGACCTTGGTCACTCGGATGACTTATTCGGTTCTTATCAAGGGGTTTCTTTGTCACTGCCTGACGAGATACTTGAAGTAGACGAAATGTCTACTCATGGCCAAAGTTTGGAAGTAGCGCGTCCTGAGGAAAGACACTTTCACGAAATGCAAACAGTATCTCAGGAGGTGGATGATGATGAGGATGATGAGACACACATCTCATCTGGCCAGCCTGCTCAGTCAGTTTATCCAGAATCCTTTGAACTGGAAGGGGTGGATGATGACACCACAGATCCTACCTGGATTGCTGAATTGCATAGCCAAGAGAGCAGCCAGGAGGACGAAAGTGGCTATGTACCACTGGCAAAATCACAAAGGCGTACTGTCTCCAGAACACAAACTGTGAGAACAGTTGCCCAAATAGCGTCAACTGTGGCACAAACTGTGCCAACTGTTGCACAAACTGCAAACACAGTTGCCCAAAATGTGTCCACAGTTGGTGTTGAACAGAGTCATCCTCCTCTTCCTCCAATTAAAAATAAAGGACGAACAGCCAGTGTGTGGAAATTTTTTAAGGATAGCCCAACATTACCAAATATGGTTATCTGTAAGATGTGCCAGGCAAGGCTTAGCAGAGGCACGGTAAAAGGAAACCAGAGCACCAGCAGTATGCGCAAGCATATGTCTCTTAAGCACCCAATTCAGTGGGCACCCTATCAGGGTTCAAAATCAGTGCCTTCTGATCCAAACACTTCCAGGCCACCTCAGATACATCCTTCACCAGCAAGTGTTCAGGCTTCAGCTCCTGCTCAAGCGTACTCCTCCCAAGGTGCTTTACAAGACAGACATGACAGTAGTCAATCCTCTTGTCAGTCTGGTCCAAACGTGCAGTTGTCAGTGCCACAGCTGTATGAAAGACAGCGGAAGTTCCAACCGACACACCCATATTCCCAAAAAGTGACAGCGAAAATAGCCAAGTTGTTAGCTGTGGAAATGCTGCCGTTTAGGCTTGTGGGTACAGAGTCTTTTCGGGAGTTGATGGCTGAGGCAGCACCACGATACTCTGTACCCAGCCGGTACTTTTTCTCACGTAGTGCCGTTCCCGCCTTACACCAGCACGTGGTTAACAACTTAAAACGTGCTTTAACAAATGCTGTCACCGCCAAAGTCCACCTAACTACGGACACGTGGACAAGTAGTTGTGGACAGGGCAGATACATTTCACTAACGGCTCACTGGATCAACCTGGTGGAGAGTGTCCCAACTTCTAAAACTGTACCATCTGACATACTTCCAACTCCACGAATAGCGGGCCCAACATCATTCCGGGTGTCTGCCTCCTCATATATGTCCAGTGCCCAATCTGCTTCTGCCACTTCCTTGTCCACTGCTGAGCCTCAAGCACCATCACGTCCGAGTTGGGAGCTTTGCAGTACTGCTTCTGCAAGGCGACAACAGGCTCTTCTGAAGCTTATCTGCCTAGGTGACACACGTCACACTGCAACAGAGTTGTGGAAAGGTCTCAAGCAACAGACCGATGAGTGGCTGGCCCCACTGGAACTACAACCAGGTCTAGTTGTGAGCGATAATGGTGCAAACCTTGTGGCGGCAATAAAGCACGGTAAACTTGTACATGTGCCTTGCATGGCTCATGTCCTGAACCTGGTAGTTCAGAAATTCCTCAAAATATACCCAGAGTTATCTGAGCTACTGGATAAGGTGAGGCGAATTTGCGCCCACTTTAGACATTCGTCCACAGCAGCTGCAAGTCTTTCTGCCCTTCAAATCCAATTTAACTTGCCGAAACACAGGCTAATTTGCGACATGCCTACGCGATGGAACTCCACCTTCCATATGCTGGCAAGGTTTAATGAGCAGCAGAAGGCAATAGCGGAATTTCAGCTGCAACATGCCCGTCAACCTGGAAGTCATACCACACACATCGGTACTTTCGAGTGGGTCTGGATCGCTGACCTTTGCGAGTTGCTGGATAACTTCGAATACTGTACCAAACTCGTCAGTGGGGATCAGTCGATTATAAGTCTCACCATCCCCATGCTCTGCCTGCTCCAAGAATCCCTATTGAATCTCAAAACAGATGCTTTGAGAGCACAGCGGATGGCTATGGAGCCAGAATTGAACATCGCTGATCCTAGCCACCCTAGCCAATATCAGCAGGCTACATTGGTTCAGGAAGATGTTGATGAGGGTGATGATGAAGAAGATTTATTTTTCTCTGGTACTGATGTGAACCCTGATGGGACTCCCAACCCTACGTTTATGTCGGTACAGCATGGGTGGGCTGAAGAGGAGGAGGCGGACACCGATTTAGAGGCCACGACGCGTAGTGATCTTCATTCTGTTGTAACCGAGGAGATGAGTCTTTGCAGCTTAGCACACATGGCTGAAGTAATGTGTCAATGTGTCTCCAAAGATCCACGCGTCATACACATCTATGACAGCGACCTCTACTGGTTGTCAACGTTTTTGGACCCACGGTACAAAGACAAATTTCAGTCGCTGCTGTCGCACTCATCCAGGGGCTTAACGATGGATCATGTAAAGAGGGTTCTTCTTGATATTTTGCTGGCAATATCACCGTCTGAATCCGCTATACATCGAAGAACCAGCTCTTTCCAACAGCAGCCTTTGGTTGGGACACAAACGCCATCAATGACAAGAAGAGGTGGGGGTAAGATGTCCGCCAACTGGGCGATGTTCAACAGACCTTCCAATCAAGAACGTAATTTGACTACGGTGACCTTGAGTAGGAGACAACAATTCTCCAACATGGTGCAGCAGTATCTCAGTGACAGTACCAGCTTCCTAACCGACCCTTCTGTACCCTTTAATTACTGGGTTTCCAAGCTGCACACTTGGACTGAGCTGTCATTGTATGCCTTGGAGGTGCTGGCATGCCCAGCTGCTAGTGTGACATCAGAGCGTGTTTTCAGTGCCGCTGGGGGTATAGTCACTGATAGAAGGTCCCGCCTCACCACAGAAATGCCGACAGGCTCACTCTAATTAAATTCAACAAGGATTGGATATCATCACAGTTCCTAAGCCCTCCTGACGACAGTACACAATCCTAGATTAACCTAATCATAATTTATATGATTGGGATATTGCGCTGTTAACAATATGCCCATTTTGGACAGGAATTAATGACAAGTCCCGTAGCTCTGTTGATTTCATTCGGCACCCAGTCCAAGCAATAATATGCAATGGGCCAAGCGCCCTGCTTTATGTAAAAAAATACGTTATTAAGCCCTTTGGGCTAATTTTTTGAGGCACCAAGCCTACGACTGCATAGTTGGCCTTGCTTCTTCTATGCTCCGAGTCCAAGCAATAATATGCAATGGGCCAAGCGCCCTGCTTTATGTAAAAAAATACGTTATTAAGCCCTTTGGGCTAATTTTTTGAGGCACCAAGCCTACGACTGCATAGTTGGCCTTGCTTCTTCTATGCTCCTAGTCCAAGCAATAATATGCAATGGGCCAAGCGCCCTGCTTTATTTAAAAATATACTTTATTAAGCCCTTTGGGCTAATTTTTTGAGGCACCAAGCCTACCACTGCATAGTTGGCCTTGCTTCTTCTATGCTCCTAGTCCAAGCAATAATATGCAATGGGCCAAGCGCCCTGCTTTATTTAAAAATATACTTTATTAAGCCCTTTGGGCTAATTTTTTGAGGCACCAAGCCTACGACTGCATAGTTGGCCTTGCTTCTTCTATGCTCCGAGTCCAAGCAATAATATGCAATGGGCCAAGCGCCCTGCTTTATGTAAAAAAATACGTTATTAAGCCCTTTGGGCTAATTTTTTGAGGCACCAAGCCTACGACTGCATAGTTGGCCTTGCTTCTTCTATGCTCCGAGTCCAAGCAATAATATGCAATGGGCCAAGCGCCCTGCTTTATGTAAAAAAATACGTTATTAAGCCCTTTGGGCTAATTTTTTGAGGCACCAAGCCTACGACTGCATAGTTGGCCTTGCTTCTTCTATGCTCCGAGTCCAAGCAATAATATGCAATGGGCCAAGCGCCCTGCTTTATTTAAAAATATACTTTATTAAGCCCTTTGGGCTAATTTTTTGAGGCACCAAGCCTACCACTGCATAGTTGGCCTTGCTTCTTCTATGCTCCTAGTCCAAGCAATAATATGCAATGGGCCAAGCGCCCTGCTTTATTTAAAAATATACTTTATTAAGCCCTTTGGGCTAATTTTTTGAGGCACCAAGCCTACGACTGCATAGTTGGCCTTGCTTCTTCTATGCTCCGAGTCCAAGCAATAATATGCAATGGGCCAAGCGCCCTGCTTTATGTAAAAAAATACGTTATTAAGCCCTTTGGGCTAATTTTTTGAGGCACCAAGCCTACCACTGCATAGTTGGCCTTGCTTCTTCTATGCTCCTAGTCCAAGCAATAATATGCAATGGGCCAAGCGCCCTGCTTTATTTAAAAATATACTTTATTAAGCCCTTTGGGCTAATTTTTTGAGGCACCAAGCCTACGACTGCATAGTTGGCCTTGCTTCTTCTATGCTCCGAGTCCAAGCAATAATATGCAATGGGCCAAGGCCCTGCTTTATTTAAAAATATACTTTATTAAGCCCTTTGGGCTAATTTTTTGAGGCACCAAGCCTACCACTGCATAGTTGGCCTTGCTTCTTCTATGCTCCTAGTCCAAGCAATAATATGCAATGGGCCAAGCGCCCTGCTTTATTTAAAAATAAACTTATTAAGCCCTTTGGGCTAATTTTTTGAGCCACACAGGCTAACAAGCTTATCATGGTTTGGGAGACACCCTGGCTAACAAGCTTTGTATGGCCCTTAGACCTACATGTATACCAAAAATGGGAAACAGCCCCTTGGGCTAATTTTTCGAGCCACACAGGCTAACAAGCTTATCATGGTTTGGGAGACACCCTGGCTAAGAAGCTTTGTATGGCCCTTAGACGTACATTTATACCAAAAATGGGAAACAGCCCCTTGGGCTAATTTTTTGAGCCACACAGGCTAACAAGCTTATCATGGTTTGGGAGACACCCTGGCTAACAAGCTTTGTATGGCCCTTAGACCTACATGTATACCAAAAATGGGAAACAGGCCCTTGGGCTAATTTTTTCAGGCACCAATCCTATGCCTGCATCGTGGGCGTTGCTTGGACTATCATCCTGCTGGAGCCTGTTGAAGGGTCCCACTGTACGCTCCATACAGACGCGATGTGTAGCATGTAGACGTCCCAGCCTCTCACATGTGTGTTCATAGTCTTGTTGCCATAGCGAGGCATAAAGTAACCCCACAAACACAGGCACTGTTTGTCATCAACAGTTGTATGTGGAGTCATGATTTGACACTTAGTAACCAAGGTGACTTCATGCGCCATGCGGGCCGTAAAGTACTTGCTAATGATGCTCTCTCCCCTGTCCACCACGCCAACTGTCTCGGGGTAATCCTTGACTCCTCCCTCTCCTTCAAGCCCCACCTCTAGTCCCTAACCAAGTCCCTGTGACTCCAACTCAAAAATATTTAACCAATTCGGTCGTTCCTCAATCCTGACACTGCTGAAACACTCATAAATGCCCTCATCATCTCCCGCCTTGACTACTGCAACCTCCTTCGCATAGGTCTCCCTGCCAACTCTCTTGCAACTCTCCAATCTATACTAAACTCTCCTGCCCGGCTAATCCATCTGTCCTCACGCTACTCCCCTACATACCCCCTCTGCCAAGCCGTTCACTGGCCCCTACGGCCCACAGAGAGCTCACTTTAAAACACTGACCATGACATTCAAAGCCTTACACAACCTATCCCCACCATACATCTCCGACATGATCTCCCGATACCATCCCTCACGCAACCTGCGTTCATCCCAAGAAGTTGTCCTACAGTCCACCCTCATCTCCTCTTCCCACAACCGCATACAGGATTTCTCCCGGTCATCCGCCATGCTATGGAACTCCCTGCCCCACCTCATCAGTCAGTCGCCTACCCTCTGAACCTTAAAGATACTTATAAAGACTCACCTCTTCCGACAGGCCTACAACCTGCCATGAGACCCCGCTACACGCCCCACGACCGACACCTTCCCCACCCTATTGTATCCCCACCCACCCTCGTAGAATGTGAGCCCACGCGTACAGGGTCCTCTACTATTGTACCTGTATGACCTTATTGTCTATGTTTATTGTACTTGTCCTTCTCTACCTTTTCCTCATGTACAGCGCCATGGAACCTATGGCCGCTATATAAATAAATAATTATAATAATTATGATGACTTGAAGCCCAACCAAAAAAAAAACTCCACATTCATTCCTTGAAAAGAAGACAGACACAAAGCTTGTTTTTAAAACGGTGTTTAAAATAAAAAAATGGCAGCACTGTTTGGACATTCCAACAAATACTACCTTTAATTAAGGTAACTACAAATAAATGGAGCCCTACAGGTCCTGGTAGCTGGGCTGTCCGTCCTGCAAAAGGTCAAGGGCCCCACGGATGGCCTGGCCGAACCCTTCAGGGTGGATCATCTGAACAGGTCTAGGGAACGGTGGTAGGTCCCTGTTCGCTGGCCACTGGCAGTGAGGCAAAGCCCTGTGGGGTGGGACTTGGCTGTCCCGTGTTGTGGGCCTGCCCAGCCTGGTAGAGTTTATTTTCCAGCCATCCAAATACTGGAACACATCACCGGGGTCGTTTCCTGGCTGACAGGCTTCCAGCACTATCTGTAATGCTGACCTTGCCCGCAGTAGCCTGTCAAATGGAATATTATCCATGAATGGTATAATACTGCGGGCAAAGTCAGCATTACTTTGTTGCACACTTAATTGTGCAGACCCCGGGATGGGACCATAAGCTGGGCCTGCCGCTGGTGGTGCTGGCCCTGCCGCTGGTGGTGGCGGTGGTGGTGCTGGCCCTGCCGCTGGTGGTGGCGGTGGTGGTGCTGGCCCTGCCGCTGGTGGTGGCGGTGGTGGTGCTGGCCCTGCCGCTGGTGGGGGCGGTGGTGGTGCGGACCCTGCCGCTGGTGCGGGGGGTGGTGGTGGGGCGTGGGCGGGGTGGGTGGTGGTGGTGTGGCCTGCCGCTGGTGGCGGCGGTGGTGGTGCTGGCCCGGCCGCTGGTGGCGGCGGTGGTGGTGCTGGCCCTGGCGATGCTGGTGTGGTGGTGGTGGTGGTGGCGGCGGCGGCGACGGCGGTGGTGGTGGTGGCGCCGGCCGTGGTGGTGGTGGTGGGTGGTGTTCTCCACGCCGCCTTCTGTTTGGCGGTGGAGGGTTCACAGCACGCCGCCCTCTGTAGTAAGCTTCTCTGTGGGTAAAGTAAAAAAAAATTTGGTGAATGCATTGCATTTGGAAACAAAAACATAGGTCAAACATTAAGTTGCACGCTTTTTAGACTCTGTGTATCTGTGTATTATTAATCAGATATTTGTTATTATTATGTAAGAATAACCAACTGTACATAACATAAAGGAATACGTGACTTTCTTTGCTAATTCCATACTAATACATAATCTTTCACCCCCTGATTAACACCCACCCCCCCCCATCCCATCTAATCTAGACAATCGATAACACCAATGGTTCACATGAAAAAAAAAGTCCCCCTGACTTCACTTTTTACTTGACATACTTAATTCACAAAACGTTTAGCTTATATCATCTATATAAAGCAGGGAAGGGGTTGAAAGGTATACAATATATATATATATAATCTATTTATATAATCGGGAGTTTGAAATTCCGGCACTGTAGCCTAATCCCAAACTCCTTAGCGTCACTGCGAGCGGAGACGCGTATGCGCCTTCGCGAGCCGCAGACGCTTAACTCACACAGCCGCTATAGCGTTTTCTCGAGCGGCCTCGCGCCCTCCGCTCACAGCAAGACCTGCGCCCCTCACAGCGCCCAATCCGCCCCGGCATGCTGGCATTTGTACTTCCCCCGTCTGTGCACCCACAGGTCTTAGCAGATCACTGATGCTGACAGCGGGGGGGGACAACACAGACAATCAAATCAGGAGGAGGTCAGTGTCAGGAGGAGATGACAGACGCCCGCCGGGGCCTGTGACACTGCAGAGGTCACAGCGGGGCTGTGTGTGCGGACAACGGGGAGGCCGGGGGCTACGGACGTACCGGACACGTCCTCTGCTCCTGGAGATGTGCCGCGGTTCCGCGCTCGCAGCGTATCTGACGCTGGAGCTGCGCTCACCACGCCCACACCACGCCCTCTGCCAAACAACCCACACCTCTCACTAACCTCCTGCAGCTAACCACACCCCATGTTTACCTTTGCCATAATGTCATTTAGCTGCGGCCGCTATCTTTAATAAGGTCAGAAATTATGGCAGTAATCGGATCTCTGCTCCCTCTAGCACGCCCAACACTTAGCACCTCTATTAACCCTATTCATCACTTTACCTATCTTTATACCTGCTACCTCAACCCGCCTTATACTCTGCACCTACCCATACTTGTACCCACAGACCGCTTGTATACTCTCTACCGCCTGTATACTCTGCTACCCAGACCCGCCTGTATACTCTGCTACCCACAGACGCCTGTATACTCTGCTACCTCAGACCCGCCTGTATACTCTGCTACCCACAGACCCGCCTGTATACTCTGCTACCCACAGAGCCACGTGTATACTCTGCTACCCACAGACCCGAAATGGAACCTAATGTATATATTAATAAATAATACAAAATGTACACAACAGTGCTGCAGACACATACCTTGGCATACGGGCCACCGGGTGAAGGAAGGACAGCCGGTCATAAAAATGGTAGTGGTTGGGCAATGGAGCGGCTCCCGGTTGTCTCTCAGAGTACTGCCGGTACTGCTTCTTATGCTGGTCCCGGCAGCTCCTCCACCGTTTTTTAAGATGGTCAACTGTGAAATGATTTGAAACCGGCTTTAGAGATGTGTAATATTTGAAACAACAAAAGTATGTGTACAAATCAACAATAACATTTTATTCATTTTGTGTGTGTAATGTGTATACAAGGCACAGTGACACGACAGTGTGGAACATCATCAACAGCATTACGGACATTGAGCTCACGTGGCCACAATCACAAATGAGGCAGGACACATGTCAACGCATAGAGAATGTAATAGTGCGGGCACCAGACTCTGGTCATTAGTGGTATTTATATACACCCAACCCCTTGGCCGAAAGAGCCAGGAGGATCAGACATTAAACTCATTGTACTGTTGTGACCCCATCCAAATATAGGCAACTATGCGGTGGAGCATGATAACACATTCAGGGTCCTGTATACCCTGCTATGGGGGCCCTGTATTCCCACTGCTGGGGGCCCTGTAAACCCACTGGGCCACTGTCTACCCACTGCTGGGGGCCCTGTATACCCACTGCTGGGGGGCCTGTACACACACTGAGGGCCCTGTATACAGGGACTGACTGGCACCCTACAGTTTGGGTCGCAACCCTCCCTCACTGGCCCGACACAGGTGAGGACGGGGTGTGGGGGGGGGGGGGTGATGACTGGCGGCCGCCTCACAGTCACCGCAGCTCCCGCATTATCCTATGGCTCGCTCCCAGCCGCAGCCTCGCGCTCCTCACAGCCGCTCGCTACCAGTCGCAGCCGCACGCCACTCACAGACGCTCACTCCCGGACGCAGCCGCGTGCTGATGACGTCATCGCGCGGCCAGGAGCTTCCGTTTCCGCCTGCTGCTTCAGGGACATGCGGATTATTCATGCTCCTGCAGCCGCATGACCCGTGGCACCTGGGCCAGTCCGCCCCTGCCTGTATACCACAATATGGGGGCATGTATACCCAGCTGGGGGCCTGTATACTCTGCAGGGGGAGGTGTATACTCTGCTGGGGGGCTGTCTACCAGTGATAGCCGCTGTATACCAGGATGGCGGTGAATATGTTTTCATAGTTTTTCGGGGCAAAAATAGGGGGGTCGGCTTATACACGGGTCGGCTTATACACGAGTATATATACAGTAAATGCAATATATAACGTGTAAACTCATTTAACTTACTTAGATTGCTCTGTTCCTCATGGTCACTCCGATGGAACGCAGGGAACATCTCTTGGGCGATCTCTCTCCAGGCTGTATTAATTAGGGTCGTATCCCCATACTCAGGATCTGTAGGGAGCCATAGAAATGGACGAGCCTCCACAAGTGCAATAAGACGCAGCGTGTTCACCATGCCACGTCCTGCTGCCATGATTGCACTGATGAATGGATCGCTCTGTGTGTGCGCCTGTCAGCGCGACTCGCTTCCTGTTTCCTTAAACCATGGTGTGTGCTGGAGAATCCCTTCCCTCGCATCATCGGCTACAAGCCTCAAAATAAGAGAAAAACCAGCGAGTTTGGACTCGCACACTTTCAGAGACACATCAGCGAGTTGTAAATGTCATTATTCGCTATTACTCGGGTCCCTATTCATTAACATTGGACTCGCTGGACTCGCAACGAGTCCCGAGTCCTTGACTCGGACTCGTTGGGGTCTTGCGATTCCGAGTCTTTTCGGACTCGCCCATCTCTAGTTGATACCTTTTAATGGCTAACTGAAAAGATGGTAAATGTAGCAAGCTTTCAAGATTTCTCAGGTCTCGCAATCAGTTATGGTATAACATAAATTCTGAACAGTCACATATTTATACACAACAGGACATTGAATAGTGCAGTAAATAGCACAATTGACATGAAGCAGAACTATCAGTATGGGAAGGGAAAAAACTGTTTTGGCAGTAAATATTGGAGAAGTTCACACACCGAGAGCAACATTGTAACAATATTTTCAACTTCATTATATTCACTTCATTTATTAATGACTACCTTCATTTTATAGACAATTATCTCATCTATCTCATACATAAATTTGACTTGCAACTATTTAGCATCTGGTTAGTTATGTAGATTATTGCAACATCACTACATTGTTCACGCTCAGATATCTCAAACGATATCTTTAGAAAAGTCACGTGAGCGCAATCGTTTCAAGATTGTTTGTGCGATGTCACATGCATGTATCTCGTTAACGATCTGTAATTTGGCATTGCGCCAGCGTCGATCCACAGATCTTAGTGAACGATTTCATAAAGTGGCAGGAATTGGAGAAATCTGAAGGAGATCATTCATCATAGTGTCACACTGTCCGATGCTGCAGTTTGTTGCAGCGTTAATTGGACGATGAACAATAGATTTGAGCTCAGGACCTCAAATTTGTGATGAATGATCTAACGATTTTTCCTTCAGATATCCGCTGTTTACACGCAAAGATTAAAAAACGATATTGTTTGAACGATGCGAAAAGCGTGACGTTTCAACGATATCGTTTCAGATATCTGAGCGTGTGAAGCGGCCCTGTCTGTGTTGCTCCTAAAAATCTAAATTTAGATTCCCCCCCTATTAAAGCTGTGTTTGGCCTCAAAGTAGTGATTGCCAAATCCTTCAGTTTTCCCTAAAAAGACTGCGTTTGGCCTCAAAGCAGTGATTGCCAAGTCCTTCAGTTTTCCCTAAATAGGCTGTGTTTGCACTGAAACCATTGATTGCCATATCCTTTGGTTTCCTCTAAAAAGGCTGTGTCTGGCCTCAAATCACTGATTGCCAAATCCTTTAGTTTAACAAAAGCCTTCAGTTTCCCAAAAAAGGCCTCGTTTGATCTAAAAGCAGTGATTGTAAAATCCTTCAGACTCTTCTTGGGGTTTTCTTTTTGTCTATTTTCTGAATTTAGCCTGGCATTCTGAGCACTATGAACACTAAGCCACTTTGGTGGTATCTGGTCCTATTTTTTTTAAAACGTGGAGACTGGTATGTCTTTCTTCTGTGTTTTCAGATTTAGCAGGGCTCTTTTAGCACCATGCCTACACCTGTCAATGATCTTATGATCAATGCTGAAGCTTGAAATACTGGGCTAGGACTTGTCCCATGCATCCATAATGCACAATAACAAAAAAAAAATAACTCTAGGGAATATATGGCACTTTTCCTGGTGTCTGTCCCTAATTTGAGCTGTTTCAGCAGCTTTTAGGCCCCTTTTAAGTTTTTTTCTATGTCCTTGACTTTGTCTCCATTGATTTCAATGGGATTAAGAAGTTTGGACAAACAGTTTTGTCGAGCTTATTCCCATTCGGCGAACTGAATTGAACCCGAATCTCAAAGGGTTTGCTCATATTAAGTCAATAGTTGATCATTTTTACCAAGATTCTTTAATTTTACTATTCATTGTGGTTTAGCATTATTCATTTTGGATAAAGGTTGAGGACCACTGGTATTTGCTGAATGAACATGGCATTTAATCCTGATCCTTTTAACCGTTAGGCTACATGTAATTAAATGCTGGATATAAATATACTTTACAAAGTAAATGGTTTTTAACCCTGTCATTGCATTTGCTTATCAATATAACAATAAATCAATGGATGGAAGCATGACCCTTGGACTTGGGGTCTGCTTGTGTCCTTTGTAAACAATGAACACCCACTGTCTTTAGTGGATATCCTCTAATGCTTAATTTCTTCTTTAGAAACACAGCAGGGGAAAAAAATCACAGACACTGCAGATAACAGATGCTAACCAGAGCTACTGTACCACACTTTTAGGAAATTGTTTACCATATTAATAACTGCTTGCAAAGTAATATTTCAATACAATATAACAAAATTTAAAGCACTTTAAAAGTGTCTGATGATTGCTTCTATGTGAAATGAATCCTTTCATTTTGGAAAAAGGCTTATATATTATACAAAACAACAACCAGAAAATAAGCCATAATCACTTCAGCAATGAGTGCTTGTAATTCATAGCACAAAGAAATAGAGCTTATTACATTTTAGAAACTAAGTCAGAAAATGTTGCTGATATCATGAAGTTTATTTCAAGCAGAAATTCACTCAACTAGATAGCTGTGAAGTTCTTTTTCTACGGTACTATCAAAAAGCTACATCCATTTGCTCAAAATTTCCCAAGAGAAAACTAGTGTATTTAAAGAAGGAAGAAAAGTTTGTGTACACAGAAAGAAGCATATATATAGTAATACCTCTATATAAAGAAAACTGGTATCATTACTGGTGTTTTTACTATGTGGTAGATTTAATGACTGCCTAATGTAGCTAAAGTCAAATGTAAAAAAAAACATAAAGTAAAATCATTAACACAAAGAATTAGAATAGATTTTTTTCTGACTTGTTAGAGGTGCAAGAATAGAAAACATTGCATTAAACATATATTTTGGAACTACTTGCTCATAGTGAAATATTGGAAGTACAAGAAGGTTGGTAGCCATAGATCTTATATATCTGGGTGACAGGTATTTGACGTGTTTGTTGTACAACAATAACATTGCTTCTTCATACTTATGTCAAGTAATATTTTCAATGAATTGCAAATTGTTTTATTTTGCCGTAATATAAGTCTAATAAATTTCCTATTGAATTGATTTGCTCATCTCTATTTAGCAGAGCTAGACATGATTGCATTCTATGACGATCACTAGTTTCTGTGGAAAACTGGGTCAGTAAATCCAAAGTAAAAAAAGATATTTATTGATTTTTAATCCTTTACTTTCACTATGTTATTAGGTTTTGAATAGATATCTAGTGTTAGTTGCATCAAGCAAAATCATATAACAATAACTGGAAAGGTTGTAATTGTTCAGAAAACATACATAAAGAGACAGCAAAGAGAGAGAACTCAGCTGACCATAAAAGTACAGTCACACGCCGCCATATCGCCAGCGAGATTGCTGGCAATTCCCGAATTCAGCGATGTGGAAACCACATCGCCTGTGCGTAGTGGCGTGTGACTGGGCGATTCTACAGCGAGAAATCGCTGGTGAAGCGTTACCTGATTGCCCTGCACTGCAGTGAAATCAGGCGATATCCACCAGGCAATTTTAGCAGATCGTGGCGTGTAACAGGGCGATAGCGACATACACAGCAAATCTGAAAGAAATCCCGTAGGCGTGCTTGGATGTTGTTTTTTTCGCGCTGCATCTGCGGCGATTTGTGGGTGATACTGCGTTCTGATTGGCCGGCCGTGTCTGAGGCGCCTTATTTGATGACTCGTGCGTTCACGTAAGGCTGACCAATGGGATTTCCGTACACCAATCGCAGTGATAGGGGCACGGTGAAACCCACTTTATCACGCCCCTATCAAAACAGTATGCCTACATTGCTGCTACGATTGTGGCATGTGACGTGGCGATGTGTGAAGGGAAGATAGCTTCCGGTCTTCTGCAGGCAATTTCCAAAACGCAGAATCGCCAAAGATCGCACGCGAGATCGCTACGTGTGACAGTTCCACAGCGTTCTGAAAAAGTGCCCGAAACGTGCGCACTCACATCAATTCGCCAGCGATATGGAAACCATATGGCGGTGTGTGATGGTACCTTTAGAGTTTATATTTTACAGGCAAGAGAGAGAACCCCATTAATCATAAGAGTTAAACTACTGTATATAGGAGGAAATTCAGAGAGGCTGAGTGAGAGGGAGGGAGGTAGAAGACCCTGCAGATCATAAGAGCCTATAATCTACAGGCAACAGAGAGAGGGGACCCTGCTGATTATAAGAACTCATACTCTACAGGAGAGAACACTTACCCACTCTGACTCTGGTGATGGTAAACAACTGCCATACAAACTGTGCTATACTGGGACTGCTGATCTGTGATGGCCGAGGTACTGACCACCACATACTGTATGATAATTCATAAGATGTCATAGCTGCAGAGCAATATGGGGAGACCATTGCAGTAACACAAAATAACCTTGGCCTACTCTCTTGACGCTTCAGCAGTGTTGTAAATGGTGCTGGGTGAGTCTTTTTTTCTGTAAACCACAAATCAAATTTCAAAATTTTGAATTTGCGTGAAACTGTACATTTTGGGAAATTCAACTCAAACACGGTCTGCTCATTTCTTGTAAACACGCATATTTGAGTGTTTAGATGACAAACAATATATTTTTTTATTGTACAGTACATTTGATATGCAATTGACATTCATTAAACAATTTCATCACATTAATTCAACTAAAAAATAAAGACATAATCTCATAAAAGTTTTTATCCTCATAATATATTGCAATTATCATATTATATAGAACTTTGTACTTACAGCTGCTCATTTTGCTTGTCTACCCAGTTAATTCTTCTCTTTTCCATTAAGTCTATGATATTGCTTGATTAAAAATTAACTAAGGCCCCTTTCGCATCAGCATTTTGCTGATGTTTGCGGCTGATCCGGCAAGTGGCACCGCATCTGCCGCATCGGCCACCTAATGGCCGATGTGCGGCCTGGATCCGGCAAGTCTTATGCATTGTCTATGGGGCTTGTGGTCCGGTGCGGCAAGTGCGGTTCTGCCGGATGCAGCAGATCTGGCACTTGCGGCCGTGAAAAAAAAACGCTGCTTGTAGCTTTTTTATTTTGCGGCTGCAAGCGCCGGATGCGGACAATCCGGCGTAACTGCACTTGCCACACCGGACTGCTAGCCCCATAGAGAATGCATGGGCCTTCCAAGATTGGCGCCGCAAGTGCGGCCATTAGGCAGCAGATGTGGCAGATGCAGTAAATCTGCCAGATCTGCCGCAAATCAACAAAAATGCTGATGTGAAATGCCCTAAGTGAATGTTTCTAAGCTCTATGTATATAAATACTTATGTCCAAAAATTGAAAAAACTAATTCTATGAGTGATACCTTAATTGGCTAACCAGAAAAAAATGATAAAGGTATTACTCCTACAATACTTTTGATATTTTTTTGGGGCATAAGTATTTACATCAATTTTTCTGGCTAACACAATATCACAATATTATTTTGAACAGGGTGGGTCATTTATATGAATGCACCTAAATAAAATGGCAATGGTTGGTGATGCCACTGGATATCTGAAATTGCTACATGATTCAGATATCCAGTGGCTTTAAGGTTTCCATGGATGAAGAATGGCACCACTATCTTTGTACCCCATATACCACACTATACCATCAATTTTTGTGTTCCAACAGTCTCGGAGGGATCTATCCACTGTGGGTTAGTGTCAGACCAATAGCGGTGGTTTTGTTTGTTAACTTCACCATTCACAAAAAAGTTTGCCTCATCATTATCTGAAGGCAATTGTCAATGCTGTGAAGATACGAGATGTGCAGCATCTGAAACAATGGATACTGGAAGACTGTGCTAGATCAGTATGTCAAGAATGGGAGAAGAGGGTTGCATTGCCAATCCAACACAATGGGCAGCACTTTGAACATATTTTATAAGTGGTCACAAACTTGTAAATAACTCATGAAAGAATGAAGTTACGTTAAAACCAAGCACACCATTGTTTTTCTTATGAAATTCTCAATACGTTTAATGTGTCACATGACCTTCTTCCCATTGAAAAAATAAAGTTGGATCCAAAATGGCCAACTTCAAAATGGCCACCATGGTCACCACCCATCTGGAAAAGTTTCCCCTCTCCCATATACTAATGTGGAACAAATAGGAAGTTGATATCACCAACCATTCCCATTTTATTTAGGTGCATCCATATAAATGGCCCACTCTGTATTGTACATCATAAGCTCTATGTAGAAACAGGAAGTCTATTTTTCCGGTATGAATCATCATTAGAACTACAAAGTGTTTTCAGTGACCTAAATTCGTAGTTCTTTTGATGATTCATGAAGGGGAAAAACTACTTCCTTTTTCTACATAGCTTAGAAGGTTTTACTTGGCAATTGTAATTAAACAGTGCTATGTGAGGACTGCAATATATTAAGAGGATAAATACGTTGATGAGCGTGCTTCTTTAATGTTATACATTAGCAATTATGAAATTAAATAGTTACTTATTCCTTTCTTTAAAGATGGGTACAATTGGAAAAAGCTTGAAAAAGCAAGAAACTTTCCAGTTTGCTACTTACTAAAACGTGTCACCTCTCTTTTAATGGGAACAACGTTTTTCTTTCAGCTTAATCCCTGGATTCTAGTTGTGGTGGTCAAATGTGAGCAAAATAATTTCTGTTAAGCTTGCAAGAACATTGCTCGAATATGTTCACCAATCTGAAATCTAGGCAGAATTTAGCATTGTTCATTTGGCCCCTCAAAAACAAATGTTTTGCTGAAAAGTTAGCAAGGTTTTGTTCGGGAAAAAAGTTTGAAATGTTAAATGGCCCTAAAACTTTCCCTGTTTGTTTGGGTCCAAAATGCTCACCGGATGACCCATTGGCTGAAAATACACATAATCTTAGGGCCACGTCACACACACAGATATCTGTGCAGATATTGTTTGCAGATCTCTGGTTGCAGTGTGAAATCATGGACACAGTCTTCCATTTTGTGGCTGTGTACAAATGGAACAATGTGTCCATGATTTCACTGCAACCAAAGATCTGTGAACAATATCTGCACAGATATCTGTGTGTGTGACATAGCCCTTATGGTACCTTTACACGCCGCCACAACAGGATGGATACCAACGGCAACTTCACGTGCACGAGCACGGCCGAACGGTTACCAACGGGAACCGCACCCTCTATACACGCCGCCACAAGGTGCGCTACGCTACGCTACATCTACAGCTACATACATCGCCGGGTGTCGCAAGTAGCCGTCTGTAGCTCAGCGTACCAGCTTTACACACAGCCACCACAGAGTGATCTGGGAGCAACAAAGGCAGGACGTAAAACAAATAGGCGTGCCACAGACCTGTACGCCGCGCCCAAACCACAACCATTGGCCAACACTACGGAGTTGTGATTGGGCACGACGGAAAGGGCGGATGGCCGAGACGTGCCGTACTAGTGAACGGAGTGTGGCACGGAATAAGCGCTTGTGACATGGCGGAGCCTGGCGAATGCATCCAAATCGATGGTAATGGGTCACGCTAGAGCGGTGGCCAGTCACATATCCCGTGTGTATGAAAGTAGCGGTCCGGGGCTATGTGTGCGTAGTACAAGTGTTTGCCGTGTCACGCACGATCAGCGCTTGTGACAGCCGCGTGTGCAGATTGAACTGAGGTGCGTTTGTGTGCCACACATTAGCGTCTTACAAAAGACAGTATGTGCGTTTTCTGTCAAAAATCTGTGACAACTGTGGCGAAGTATGTGTATGTATACAGGCTGAATGGGGTTTAATATATGTGCTGACAGATGTGAATGTAGTGGATCAGCTTCCAAGGCACCAAGTCAAAGATCTGTGTGACAGTGTATTAGCAAACACCTGACAAGAATATGTCCTGCATCAATGTGCTGTGTGCAGGGGACCCTCTGCCTACAACAAAATAAAGGATCATGTACGCACAATGGCCACAAACACTGTTGGGCAAAAGACTTTCAGAAAAACATGGCTACCCACACATATTGTGTGCACAATCCCAGCCAATAGGTGGCTATGACATCCCAGGCCCCCACCCAACCCTGCATCACATTGCCCTCCTCCACCAAGTAATCAGGCTCACACAGATTATGTTGGATCCAACAGAAAAAGGTTTAATATATTGCATGAATCTTGACCTTGTCTTGTGCAAACAAAATATACATAAAGTAAAAACATTGTAGAATTCAAGAGCAGGTGACATTCATCAGGCAAATTCAATGGATAAGCAAATCACCACACATTGCAAACTGTGCATGGAAAAAATACAAAAATAACCTAAACTAACTAACTAAATAACTACATAATGAAAACTCATGCACATAATGAAAACAAAGAGAATGGAAAAGGTCAACCAAACATTAAAGGGGTGCAGCTAACCTGCTGTCACCTTCATTGAAAACACAAAAAGCAACTCCCAGAGCCAGCCACATTATATGGCCTGGTCCTGCCAGCTCACTGCACCAGACCCATTGAAGTAGGAGCAGTAAGCTTCTCTACTGTCCCTGGCCTCCTGCCGAGTGCGGCCATGGCTCTGCGGCTGGAGTGGCACAATCACATGGGCCTCATCACGCCAAGACCCTGGACGGAGCTCCCCTGTTGTAGCGTCTGCATTATCTACATAACCTCCTGGCGTGTATGATGCCCTATCCCTACGACGCAGGAAGTTATGTAGCACACAGCAGGCCACCACTACCGCGTCAATAGACTCCGGTTTCATATGTATAGGTGTATGAAAAATCCGGAATCTATTGGCCATTATCCCAAACGCATTTTCAACTACTCGGCGGGCCCGGGATAGCCGGTAGTTGAAAATGCGTCTCGCAGAAGTAAGGGCCCTCTGGGGATATGGCCGCAGTAGGTGTTCCTGAAGTGGGAATGCTTCATCCGCCACAAACGCAAAGTTGAGATGTTCGGTCGTGTGCTCATTTGAGGGTAAGTTTAGCCCACCATTCCCTAGTAGTGTTGCCAAGGAGCTTAGGGCAAACACCCCCCCATCTGAGTTGCGACCAGGCATTCCAACATCCACGTAGAGGAACTCATAGTTGGCATCTACTACAGCCATGAGGATTATACTACAATACCCTTTGTAATTGTAATACAAAGAGCCAGAGTGGGCAGGTTTGGTAATCCTCACGTGCTTACCATCCAATGCCCCGCCACAGTTGGGGAAGTTCCACCGGGTTTCAAACCCTTGGGCCACTTCCAGCCATTCTGCAGCGGTTAATGGCATTTTCATGTAGGCTGGCTGCAGAGCTCTCCAGATGGCCCAACACGTTTCAGGGATCAGGCGGCTCAGCAGGGGCAGGGAGACACGTGACACGTATGTGAGGGATGTCATGGACTGCCCTGTAGCCAGGAACCGCAAAGTGATCGCCAACCGCTCAGCAGCTGATACTGATGGGCGCATTATAGTGTCCTGACGCGCTATCATTGGCCCAACACGCTCCAATAGGAAGGTGAAACAGTCCTCGGGCATACGGAGATAGTTTCGGTAATCATCAGGACAGTTAAGCTCCAGCTCCCGCAACAGCTGCATGTGGCCCCGGGTTTCCCGCCTCAGAAGCCAATCACGGGTCCACATCCGCCGCTGTCTGCGCCTCATCAACCTTTCATACCGATCCTGATACCACATTTGCTCTTCCACCAACGCAAGAGCCACGATAACATTGCGGTCATGGATATTCTGCATCCTCAATATCAGCACCTGTAGATGTGAAAGCACAACATGAGTACATAGACCAAAATGTGTGCAAGTCAGCAGGTTCAGCAACCCACACCTCTTTTCCATTACACACTATAGCCAAGAGGATGGGATCTCTTGTGTGGGCCCAAAACACAACCCTGAAGCAAGGACGGCAAACACCCAGTAGTCACCCCAAACAACATGGCACACGGCGATTGAGAGTGGCCTCCTCTACATCAACGTCAATGGGAGCTCCCAAAATTCACACATCTGCACCTAGGTGAGTTAGAAAGGGACATGTGTCACCAATAATGTTGGTCAAACAGGTCCCATAATCCATTACACAGCCCATAATGTCAATTGATTACAGTAAAAATGAGAAGAATAACGAATGTGACGTACCCCGATATGGAAGGTTGAGGAAGGCTACATGAACCAAACAACATTGCACATGACTGCGGATGGTTACCCATGGTGTAATTGGTTTTTGAAGGTGTCATTTTAAATACACATGTATGCCATGTCTGGCGCCCAACACCTCAAAGCCCTGTGTCATCCCATTCCCGTTGAACACAGTCTCCATTGGCCACAACCAGTATGCAGAAATCGATCCAGTCGACATGAGTGACACAGTTCCGTCTACAGTCATGCATCCATTCTCCTGTATGTTGTCTGCAAACAAACACAGCAATGTATCTCAACAAAAGTGTCAAGGCCCACACAAAATGCCGTATCCTAACCCACACACTACACTATATGTCGTCCCCTACAATACAAACCCCTATATCGGCCGCTACACCAGTCTCCGGCGCTCTCCAAGAACATCAACATATGCACCCCACCCTGCGCCAATTCCATGTGTGTCCACAAAAACTTACCTAATGGGTCTGGCCAGCAAGCGTAATGTTTGGCGGGATGGCCAACTTTTAAAGGGCCGCCAACCTATCACGATTCAGCGATCTCCACCAATTAGCGGAAGGCAAATCCGCACCCAGGTGCCCCTTCAGGATGTGCATTATTGTGTCCGCTGTGATTGGTGTCCCGGACTATAAAGGCAGGTCAATGGCCACTGCTCCGTGTCCAGACGTCGATGTGCATTGAGCTACTAGTGTCCTGTTTGACTTCTGTTAGGCGATGTGTGTATGGCCATGTTTGAAGCGGCATGCAAATATTGAACACGTAATATTAAATATGTGAACCTTATTCTGTGTCGCCCAGTAGCCAGGTAGTGCCTCTACTTATATAGTGTAAGTATGTATTGCACCTTCTGCTTTTTGGCAATGGTAAAAGAGCACGCTGTTATTTCTTTGGCTGGTACTTCACATCAACATTTCAGGGGTGGTAGAATTGTGGCGGACATTCCAGGGATGTTGGGTACATGTGTTAAAATGGGACTTCCACGTCTGGAGGAACACCTACATGATCATCTGGGTGCACATTACATGTAGTATGTGCAGTGTTGGCACACACCCAGCCCGCCTTTCTGATATAGTGACCCCTTACCATTGTGGACACTGGCCAGGTACTAGTTAGCACACAACGTGTTAGGTCACATGTTGCCCTCTACAGGTATGTACGCACACACCGTGTCAAGGTGTGTTGCAATAGGTACATTGGGGACAGAAATCATGTTTGAAACATCTGTAGGTGGACACCGATATCCGGTGCTTGATATTGGCTGCATACATGTGTTTGAGTTAGTAGCGGTCTGAGATTGAGAAAATGGCACACTCATGGCCAGTTTCACTCCACAAAATAGCTGCATAGATGATCACTGTAGAAAGTTAATGATTATGTGTATGATTGTGGCAAGTTTTGAAATGTCAGTATGCCTTGTGTTGTGACTGTTTCTTTTTTTGTTAATTTTTCATCGGCAGATGCCGACGGGTACTGTGGAATTGGAATCCCAGCTTCTCACGGAGTATCAGCGGCACGAATGTTTGTGGCGCAGCTCGCTGCCCGAATATAAAAATCGGGCAGCGAGGGCCGAGGCCTACAGGAGTCTTGTGGCTCTGGCAAATCGCTTGGAGCCAAGGGTAGGCAAGACGTGGGACCAGCCTATGGTGGCACTTAAGATCAAAAACATGAGGTCGGCGTTCATGCGGGCTCACATTCTGTACCAGCGTCGTCGCTCAGGGGCTGGAGCAGAGGAGGTACCATCACCTACCCTATGGTACTATCCCCTGTTCACCTTCATCCTGGGCGAGGTTCGCCCGCATCGAACGACCACCAACTGCCCCGTTGCTGCGTCCCATGTAGGCCCGGCTGCATCACCACCTGCGCCACAGGAGGTGGGTAATTGTGTGACAGTGGTGGGCCACAATGTTTCCTTCACATGTGTGCTTCGATAAATCCTTCACACCAAATGTGTTGCCATATTTACCTCCTTGCTGCGGCACACCTTGGGGTGTCAATCTATCTGCCCTCCTTCCATGACTTACCAGACTTTTCTATTCTATGCTTCCAGCCGTATTGCAATGTTGCTTCTTCCACAACATCTTGGTATGTTTAGGTTAGTTATTTAAGGGTTTCAAGATAGCAGGTGGTTTGTTCTCAAACAGCCACATAGTACCATGTAGTAAATGGTGCTGTCTCACATGTGTGTTGGCTTTGTTGCCAGTGGGTTAAAGGTAATTGAGTGAGGGGTGGATTCTCACCATAAAGGAGTCCTAATGGGAAGGTGCCCAATATGTGTCATTGGCCAGCACAGCCCCCAGTATCAAGGTGTTGTGGTGACATGTCCTAATATTGGATTACGGCTACGTGACAAACAACTAATTATGTATTTAGCTGAGCTCCTGGAATGGTCGAGGTGAGTGTACAGGAGAACCACTGGTGTTGGGGTCTTGAACCTTATTTGCTTTACTGTGTTATTCCTCATTTTGCATTCTGGTAGTTGGGCTTGGTGTGTGTGGGAGTGGTATATAGAGTCCTGTTGTGAATGTATACAGTTGATATAGCCTCCTCTAATGGATTTTTTTTTAATTTTTCCCCACCCACAGGCCCCAGAAGAGGACGGCTCCATTGCCGAGGATTCTGTTGCTGATGATGCTCAGCCCATGACATCTGGGGCTGAGCAGGAGGGCGCGGCGAGTGATGTGGGTCCAGGCCCAGGTCCCAGCTCCGGGATCCGTCGCCGCCGACGTCCTGCACCACCTGAGACGGAGCTGGCGACCTGGGCCCGACGCGTGTTGTTGGATGAACAACGGACCCACATGGACCCCGACGCCCTCTACATGAGCAACAGAATGCGAGGGATGGAGCCGCTCCAGAAGAAGATCCTTCTGAGGGTGTTCCACAATGCCGCTGATGCTGCCGATGATGGGGCCCTTCAATGGGGCTGCCACGTCCCCTCCCCCATGCAACACACCTTGTGGCCCCTTTCACCAGCTGCCCCATCTCGGCCCGTGAGAAGACCGGCCCCGCCACAGTCACCCCATCCCCCCTCAACACATCGTCGTTCAACCAGACGTTCTGGGGCAGGTCGGGGCTGCCCTCAGAGGAGGGGGGATGCGGCATTGTCAGAGCCGACAGAAGAGGAGTAATTTGGACACTAGTAGCCAATGCACAGAATTGGCAGTCTGGACTTTATAATTTCAGGAATTGCGTTTTATATGTATATTTTGTTGATTGATTTTTGGCCAAAATTAGTGGTTTTTTTTAAATTTTTTTTTCCACTAAAATTCTATTATTTGTAATTTATTTTAAATTCCAGGCTGGAATAAATTTTATTTATTAATACAATTGTGTATTCATTTCAGAATAAGGATTGTGTGGGTTTTTGGGGGTGAATGTAATTGTGGCCAATAATAGGTTTCCCCAAGCCACACAATATGGGCCAGTGCTCGCTCAGCAGGATCACCATCGGTTCATTTGGAATGTCTTAGCACATTCACAAAGGGATGTTGTGATGTGCCTCACATAGTTAGGTTATGGTGAGGTTTGGTCACCAAATATTAGTAAGGTCACATGAAGGAGCGTATAACAAAGTTAGAACAGCATTGTATTGTAAACATACATGTGTCACAGACATTTGCCATCATACAAGGAAGGCTTAGGCCAGATGGGGCTAGCCAGTCCACACTTGTGATGGTCCCAATGTGGGACAGTATAGGGATTGTAGGCCAGATGGGGCTAGCCAGTCCACACTTGTGATGGTCCCAATGTGGGACAGTATAGGGATTGTAGGCCAGATGGGGCTAGCCAGTCCACACTTGTGATGGTCCCAATGTGGGACAGTATAGGGATTGTAGGCCAGATGGGGCTAGCCAGTCCACACTTGTGATGGTCCCAATGTGGGACACTATAAGAAAAGAGCCCAACGGGGGCAAAAAAAAATAAAAACCAATATTTTCACTTTTGCAAGGCAACAAGCCAACGTGTGAAAATTTTAGGGTCCAACAAGGACAACTGTTTGTGGGGCCATGTTTGGCCAGGATACAATGCATCCCTCAAATTCATGGGTGTGAACCATGGTGTGGGTGTAGGTCCGCCAGCATTTGAGCCAGGCGGCCAAGGTCCTGCAGGCCACGCTGTAGAGCCGTGGTCAAACGGGCCACAAATGCCTGATGGGCCTGGATGAATTCCTCCATGGTAGGGGCACCTGTATTGGGAGTAAACACAAACTTTAGTACACACTCGTCACTGCTGATGGTTAGTCATGACTGGCCGCAACCATCCACTTACCCTGTTCCTCCAAATCCAGTTCACCATCAGACGGGGAGGGAGATGGGGTCAAGCTCCATCCATATGAGCCCGCACGTTCACCATCTGGAAAAAGGGAGAACCAACATGGTTTACTTTGTTTACATAAATTGTTTGGCCCCAGATGAAATTGAAGCAACAGTGTGCAGGGTGTCTGTGGCAACATAACACACTTACCACCATAGTCACTGTGTGGGGACATGGTCACCCCAGGACTCGCCACTGAGCTGGAGACAGTGGGAGGTGGTGTTACTCCCGGGCTGGGGCTCCGTGGCCACATTATGTGGTTCAGGGGTAACAGTGGTCCTGGGCTACGGGGCAAAGACTCCTCTGGGCCGCCAGGTACTTGCTGCTCCTCGCCCTCCTGTGGGGAGTTGATGTGTTCCTCCAGCAGCCAGGCAGATGGGGACAGCTGGTCACACTCCAGCGGGCTGCCAGGTGCGGACTGGTCCTCCACGTCCTCTGTCCCGGTGGGTGACGGGGACGTCTGGCTCCTGAGGCCCGGGGGAAGGTGTTGACCCTGGGGACAAGGGTGCCACTTGAGGCTGATGTGGTGGGGTTCTTGATGGGCCACCTGGGGGTGGGGCATGGGGCCCTTCTTCTGATGAGGATTCAGCATCTAGTTTGAAATTTGAACATAAAAGACGTAATAAGATCATGCCTACACATTGTTGTCCTACAAAGAGCTTGTGTGGGTATGTATTTGACGGCTATGGCTGGGGTCACACACACACAGATATGTGGCCAGATATTGTTGACAGATCTCTGGTTGCAGTGAAAGCATGGACACATTGTTCCATTTTGAGGCTCTCTCCAAATGTCAACATGTGACCATGATTTGACTGCAAACAGAGATGTGCAAACAATATGTGGGCAGATATCTGTGTGTGTGACCCCAGCCTTACTTAGCATCAACCAGGTGATGCTGGATGCATACACTCATGTTGTATGCATGGACTGTGCGTGTGAGACATTTTTAGGCCTGACTGGATGAGCACAACACTGTGAAGATGTGTTTGATTGTGTAGGCCACACTGTCCCTTGTCATATGTTTCCATCATTTTTTGTGTATTGTGGGACATGCACATGTGGCGGTGTGTGTTTTGGGGCAACAATTACTCACCACGCAGCCTGGCAATCCTGGCACGGATGTCCAGTATGCGACCTGGGCACTTGTGCTTCAAGTCAGCGATCTTTTTTTGGATCGCTTTTACTGTCCTCTGTACCCCCAGTTGGCAGAGCAGGGCCCGCTGGATCCGCCGCACGGTGCACCGATTGCGCAGCCTGGGGTGGCGGTGGTGATGGTGGCCCCAATAGTCCCGACGGTCACAATGATCAATGAGGATGATCAGCTCCGCCATCCCCCATGTTGCTGCGCGGTGCACGGCTGCCATGACTGCTATGGTGTGTGCAGAGGCGGGGCTGGCACCTTGCAGGCAGAGTGAAAATGAAACCAACGTCATGACGTCATTACGACCGCTGTGGGGGTGACGCACCTTTATAAGTAGCCCAACACGCAGTGACTCGGCCGACACACTTATGCGGCCCCTACTGCAGAAGACCCACAGTGCAGTCCGTACAACACGGCTCTGATCTGTCTACTGGGTAATCTCCTCCGATGTGGTATGGGATTGTGTGCATCTGTGTGCGCGCTGCGCGCACTGCCAGACCCGGAACACTTCTACGGCAGCTGCTGTGCAATAAGCCAGAGCGGTACGTAACACACACTTGTGCGCTGTGTCCCGCATTATTCGTTTTCATGTTGATAGGATGTGCACACTGTATGTAGATCATGGGCCATTTATGATTTTACGTTCAAGTGTGTGTCCGCGTAATTGTACTACTATCTGATCGTGCATACGGCGCGTATGTGTAGTGCTGAAGGACAGCTCATCCAAGATGGAGGGCTGTGAGGCAAGGGCCAATCGTAACGCAGCATCTTCCACCAATGATCGCTGAAGGGGCGCGGTATCACGCAGCATGGGTGACGCCTTAGCCACATTGCAGCTACATCGCCGGGTGTCCAGAGTTCCCTTCTGTAGCTTCTTTACACGCCGATACAGCTCGCTACAATCGGCGATGTTGCCATATGTTTATGGGCAGTGCACGGATACAGAGGTATCTGTAGCCGGCTGTGTCGTCCCGTCTTCAGACGCCGCTACTACGGGCAATATTGGCTCGACAAGCTACATTTGTAGCCTGTAGCGGGTTGTATCCATCCTGTTGTGGCGGCGTGTAAAGGTACCATTAGGGTACCTTTACACGCGCTACATTTCTAGGGTGGCTACAGGTAACTTACTGGCTGCAGTGAAATCATGGAGACAAGGTTCTATCTTGTTGCTGTGTACAAATGGAATCATCTCTCCATGATTTCACTGCAACCAGTAAGTTACCTGTAGCCACCCTAGAAATGTAGCCGCGTGTAAAGGTACCCTTAGGGTACCTTTACACACGGCTACATTTGTAGCTTGTCACCAGGTAACTTACTGGTTGCAGTGAAATCATGGATACATGGTTCTATCTTGTTGCTGTGTACAAATTTAATCATGTATCCATGATTTCACTGCAACCAGTAAGTTACCTGGTGACAAGCTACAAATGTAGTCGTGTGTAAAGGTACCCTAAATGTTAAGCCATATTCTCACCATCAGGTCAATCTGTTTGCATTACGCTGTGTTATTTTTTAAAGCTTTGAATTAATTTTTTAGGCTTCCTGGAGTTTGCAGGTATTTTCATACCTGCATGGTGTAAATTTTGGAAACTGCCAAATGTTGCAGGAGCTGTGAAGTCCAGAATGTTTACAACGTCTTTAAAACATCCATTTAACGTAGCTTAATATTTTGGGGGAATTTTTTTTGAGTTTTTTAAATCTACTATATAGTCTCCTAATCGTGTCTTTCTGACGCCGAAATCGTGCACCAGCGCTCATTGGCAGCCGCTAGCAGCGGCAACCAATGAGCACCGCGTATGCAAAAAGCTGTGTGGATTCAAAATTAGAAGATTATACAGTAGCTGTAACCTGGCGACAGCGACGCATAGCGTCACTGTCACCAGGCTACATGTATGGCCGTGGCGACCCCCAGCACCGGTACCCGCTGCTACCCTCCTCACCCTCCTCGCCTCCCTGCCTCCTTCCTTGCCTTCCTGCCTCCCTCCTCGCCTCCCTGACTCCTTGTCTCACTCCTCGCCTACTCGCCTCCCTGCCTCCCTCCTCGCCTTCCTGCCTTCCTCCTCGCCTCCCGCTGTTCTCACCCGTCTTCTCCGTGTACAGCGGTCAGGTGAAAGGGAAGGCTGATGTGACATCACACAGCCCGCCCTGTCACATGTCACTGTGCACAGAGCAACGCTGTGTGAGAACAGAGGGGGGACGAGAGGGATCCTGCACCCCCGCAGCCATCCTGCACCCCCGCAGCCATCATGCCCCCTCGGCACCATCCTGCTCCCCCTGCAGCCATCCTGCCCAACCCCACAGCCATCCTGCCCCCCCGCATCCATTCTGCTCCCCCGCATACATCCTGCCCACCCGGCTCCATCCTGCCCCACCCCCGGCTCCATCCTGCCCCCCTGGCTCCATCCTGCCCACCCCGACTCCATCCTGCTCCCCCCTTGCTCCATCCTGCCCCCCCCGCATCCATCCTACCCCCCTTCCCAGCTCCATCCTGCCCCCCTTCCTGGCTCCATCCTGCCCCCTCCACTCCATCCTGCCCCGCTCACTCCATCCTGGCCCTCTCGCTCCATCCTGCCCCCCCCCCACATCCATCCTGCCCCCCCACATCCATCCTGCCCTCCCCGCATCCATCCTGTCCACCCGCATCCATCCTGCCCCCCCGGGTCCATCCTGTTCCCCCGGCTACATCCTACATCCCCTTCCTGGCTCCATCATGCCCCGCTCGCTCCTTCCTGCCCCGCTCGCTCCATCCTGCCCCACTCGCTCCATCCTGCCCTGCTCGCTCTGTCCTGTCCGCTCGCTCCTTCCTGCCCCGCTTGCTCCTTCCTGCACAGCTCGCTCCTTCTTTTCTTGCTCGCTCCGTCCTGCCCACCTCACTCCGTCCTGCCCCGCTCGCTCCGTCCTGGCCCTCTCATTCCATCCTGCGCCACACGCTCTATCCTGCCCCCCCGCGTCCATCCTGCCCCCCACCACCATTCTGCATCCCGCCACCATCCTGCCATCCTGCCACCCCGCCAGCTCCATCCTGCCCCCCTGGCACCTTCCGGCCACCTGGCTCCATCCTGTCCCCCTGGCTCCATGCCCTGCTGACCCCATCCTGCCCACCTGCCTCCTTTCTGCCCCCCGCCTCCATCCTACTCCCCTGGCTCCATCCTGCCCCCCACATCCATCCTGCCTCCCTCGCATCCATCCTGCCCCCCGCATCCATCCTGTTCCCCCTGCATCTATCCTGCCCCTCTCGCTCCATCCTGCCCCCATCTCCATCCTGTCCCCCTGCCTCCATCCTGCCCCCCCTGCCTCCATGCTGCCCCCCCCGGCTCCATCCTGAACCTTTGGCTCCATCCTGCCCCGCTCGCCCCATCCTGCCCCGCCGCCACCATCCTGCCCCCCCCCGTCACCATCCTGGACCCCTCCTCCATCCTGCCCCCCCCCGGCAGTTAGCGGTCATGTGACTGATCAGCTGGTCAGTTTCCCAGGCAACAACAGGTCCTAAAGGCTGGAAGAACCTAGAAGACGGAGGTGGAGCGAGCCGGTGGACAGGTATCCTCACTGAGAATTTTTTATTTTTACTTTTACTGTGCAGGAGCAGGGGCCAGGAGGAGCAGTAGAGATGGGCGAGTCCTAAAAGACTCGGAATCGCAAGACCTTAACGAGTCCGAGTGCAGGACTCGGGACTCGTTGCGAGTCCAGCGAGTCCAATGTTAATGAATAGGGAACCGAGTAATAGCGAATAATGACATTTACAACTCGCTGATGTGTCTCTGAAAGTGTGCGAGTCCAAATTGGTTTTAAGTGCGCACAGCCACCGAGATGTGGTTTGGTGTTGCTGTATGCGTCACTTGCTGGCGGGGTAAGTGTGCGCGCTCACACTTGGCAGTGAAGCCGCACACTACACTCCCTAAAAAAATTGGTTTTAAGTGCGCACAGCCACCGAGATGTGGTTTGGTGTTGCTGTATGCGTCACTTGCTGGCGGGGTAAGTGTGCGCGCTCACACTTGGCAGTGAAGCCGCACACTACACTCCCTAAGGTGGTGTACGTGCTATTTAAAGGTAGGAGAGCAGCAACGCACTGGTCTGCCACAGAAAAAATAACGCTCTATGGGTTATTAGGAACAAAAATCGATCTGGTGCAAAAACAAAAAGGAAACAGCACCTCAGCTAAGCCTCTGACTGCAGCTGTTAGCAAAGCTGAGTGAGTAAGCTAAGCTATGAGGTCCGTCCTGTGTGCACTGTAAGGCTTCTCCTTCCTTCCCTCCCTGCCTGCCTGCCTGCCTGCCTACACAGCACTACTCTGTCCTCCTCCTAGCTCTCAGAAGAGCTGTTTGAGTTAATATAAGGAATCTTCCCTACACTGACAATCCCTGATCTGCTCCAGCATATATCTCTCTCTCCCTATACTAGGTCAGATCGTCTCAGGAATGTGGCCAAAATGGCGGGGACAAGCCTTATATACTGCCTTGCCTGTCATACATGACATAGGCATCACGATGGACAGCAGCCAATCATAGTCCTGACACAACCAACTTTGCTATGCCATTACTGACTATGATTGGCTATCTTCACAAGTTTTCTGACCTAACACGCACGCTGTGCTGACTCGGAACATAACAGATTCTGTATTCGAGAGTCCGACTCCCGAATACAGTATACAGGACTCGGAATCGTAGACTCGTAGGACTCGGAATCGTAGACTCGCTCAGACTCGCTGCTGACAGCGGGTATCTGTGAAGAGTCAAGCTTATTGCCATTGAATTCCATTGGACTCGTCACTGTGCGAGTCCAAGCTGGGAGATTCGCCGAGTAACGAGTCCTGCGAGTACCTTCAGAATCGCCGAGTCCCGAGTCCTAGCGAGTAGACTCGCCCATCCCTAAGGAGCAGGGGGACTGCGGGGAGCGGAGTATCGACATATACCATAGTGCTGCTATACATGTACTATAATGTATGGCCATATACCATAGCGCTGCTATACATGTACTGTAATGTACCGCTATATACTATAGCGCTGCTATATATGTGCTTTAATGAACGGCCATATACTATTGTGCTGCTATACATATACTATAGCGCTGCTATACATGTACTGTAATGTACCGCCATATACCATAGCGCTGCTATACGTGTACTGTAATGTACCGCCATATACTATTGCGCTGCTATACATATACTGTAATGTACCGCCATATGCCATTGTGCTGCTATACATGTACTGTAATGTTATGCCATATACTATAGTGCTGCTATACATGTGCTGTAATGTACCGCCATATACCATAGCGCTGCTATACATGTACTATAATGCACCCCCATATACTATAGGGCTGCTATACATGTAATGTAATGTACCGCCATATACCATAGCGCTGCTATACATGTACTGTAATGTACCGCCATATACCATAGCACTGCTATACATGTACTGTAATGTACCGCCATATACCATAGCAAGTGCTGCTATACATGTACTGCCATATACTATAGGGCTGCTATATATGTGCTGTAATGTACCACCATATACTATAGTGCTGCTATACATGTACTGTAATGTACCGCCATATACTATAATGCTGCTATACATGTAATGTAATGTACAGCCATATACTATAGTGCTGCTATACATGTAATGTAATGTACCGCCATATACAATAGTGCTGCTATACATGTGCTGTAATGTACCGCCATATACTATAGTGCTGCTATATATATATATATATATATATGTAGTTCACTCACGTTGACTGAACAAGTTCTGTCAGTCACAGTATGTCAACTACATACATATTCTAGAATACCCGATGCATTAGAATCGGGCCACCATCCAGTTATTTTATAATTATTATTTTTTAACTTTTTTATTATTTTTTCAATTTTTAGGGGGGAGAGCAAACCTTTGTTTTTGTATACAGTCAGTAAAATACGAGGCCACCTATTCTACAGTTATTTGCTATGAATTCAGATAAAAATAGCATATGTCCATTACTTTGTGCTAATGGAGCTCTGCTGTAGTTTTGGTCACAAGCACAGGTACAGCAGGCAGGTAAGGGTTTCCCCAGCTGCTTAGTTTTACCTGGATTGTAATCTAAAAAAATTTTTTATTATTACTTTAAAAAATAAATAAAGAAAAATTACATGGAACTTCACTGTATTCTTGGTTGCCAGTCAGGTACAGCAGGCAGGTACAGGCTGCCAACCATTTCTAGTTACCTAGTTTTACCTGGCTGGAAACAAAAAATATATGGGGAGCCCTTTTTTAATTATTTCTTGAAATAATAAAAAAAAACTATGTGGGGCTTTACCGTATTTTTGGTTGCCAGACAGATACAACTAGGTATCTGGGGCTGGAATCCTCAGCATGGGTAGGCCCAAGCATTCTGGAGCCACCCTGCTGCAGATTGTAGCCCAAGGCTGCCCCAGAAAAAGGTGCATTCATAGAAGAGCCATTTTCTGGCACTGTACCTGACTTTTCCAGGTGCCCTGTGGTGGTGGTCAGGCAGTCAACAGGGTAGGTGGGTACTCGGATACCGGGACTGATGATTACTTGGATGGGGAATCACAGCTGGTCGGTTCCTGGTTCCGTGCCCTGGACCCTCAGTGGCGGGGATGGTGGGGGATGATGATGGATGGGGAATGGTAATATGATGCCACCTGTGGTACCTAGTAAGTTAGGTACTAGCGCTGCAGGCTGGCCGCTGAGGTGATGTGATGCAGCTTGGGTGTTACAGCTCCTACCCATAGGAGATCTGGCTTAAGGCAGCCAGTAGAGCTCCCCCTCCAGGTCTGGGGTGGAAGGTGTTGTGTGCTGTGTGTACCAAAGTGTAAATCCCTCCTTGCACCGGTGGGTCCTGTGTCAATCCCCAGCACGGCTGCCACAGTAGCAGACTGGGTAATAAAGGGGTTAATGCAAACAGAAACCTCATTCCCTATTTTATTACTCCCTTAAAAACCCTCCTCAATCCTCTACTCTTGTGGGCAGGTTTTCTCTCTCTCATTTTCTATATTGAAATGTGTACGAATTTATTTGCTGCAAATCACATTTTTTGGGAAAATTTGATGAAGTCAGCTAGTTTGTTACCATTCTGACTAGATTCAGTGCAAATATGCCTCATATAACAGCATCAGGAGTTCATGGTTTGGCCCACCTGCTCGACTATAGTGCTAATCATGAAGGAGTATTCACAAAGCCAAGAGGCTTGGGAGCAGTGATCTCCTGAAATAATTGGTGACGCAAGCCCATTATTGTATTTATAATGTTATGCTGATGATTTTAGTTCTTTTCTGCTTTCTAATTAGAGTTGAGTCAATGCTTGTAAATCTGTTCCACTCATTTCAGCAATTCCTATTTTTTCTAGTAATGAAAAGGAAATAGCAATGCAAATAAAAATATCTGATGTTGTATTTCTATTGCATTTTTTCGAGAAAAGTAGAAACATTATCCTCTGAGCTTTATTATATTCTACAAGTATAAATGAATCACATTTCTTTCTATGTTACATCCCTGCATAATAGAGTCAGACATACTTTCAAGTATATTTCATGCTTCTTTTCCCACAATCCTGCAATTTGAAAGGTTGCATAGATAATGTATGAACACAGAAAGATGATTTGAAATTTTAAAGATCTCAAGTGAAAGGTCATCTATTGGGTGCACATTAGGATGGTGACTGAGCACAGAGTGCATTTTACCAGCTTCTAAATTAGTTGAAATAATAACTTTATTCAGAGCTGTTTATTACGGCATTAGCAGTAGCTGTGATAGGCAATACCATTAGTTCCAAGATGATTTCCCCTTTCTCCAGTGAAAATCCTCATTAATCAGGAAAATACTATGGCACGGGAAATAGATAATTCATGGCCAACAAAGCATTTGATGAGTTAAGCTGCAGAAATTACTTTTCCATATAAGAGAGGTGTGATGGATCAAGCCGAAAAAACACAGAAAAAACAGAACAACAGACATTGGCCATTGTATGTACTAAGACCCCCAGAATATAAAAATGAAGAATAATGAGTTTTTTGAAAAAACGCAAGTTTTTTAATTTTTTTCTCATTTTTTGCTTGTTAGCATATGTACGATATTGGTAGTAGCTGTGCGCTTCTGAGACATCTTTTTCTTGGTATCTATCTATCTATCTATCTATCTATCTATCTATCTATCTATCTATCTATCTATCTATCTATCCATCCATCTATCATACTACTACCACCACTAATAATAATTTTATTTATATAGCAGCAACATATTATGCAGCATTTTACAATTCAGAGGGGACATATACAAACAATTTGAGAAAATGCAAAGTAACAAAAAATCTAAAAACCATAAGGAGTGAGGTCCCTGCTCGCAAGCTACGATCCATGAGGAAATAGGGGAGGCACAAACGGTAAATGGTAAAAAGTGCTTGTCATATATATATGGTCCAGCCAGCGGTGGACCTACCATGGTGCAACTGGTTCAGCTGCATCAGGGCCCCAACCGGCTAGGGGGCCCCTAAAGCCTGCAGGGGGGCCGCCAGCCGACCCCATTACCCTTTGTCAGAGCAGAGGGGGAAGCAAGAAGTTTCCCTTGGCTGAGCCTGCCCCTCCTCTCCTCTGCTGCCCCGGCTCCCAGGACTGCGCGGCACAGCGCAGGTAGGAGCCGCAGCATCCGTTAGCAACCCCCCCCAACATCCGATAGCACCCCTCCTCCCCCCGCTCCTCACCATCAAATGCTGCACACCAGGACCCTCTTGGCACAAGGTCCGCCACTGGGTCCAGCCATCAATAAATAGGGGATTCAAGTAATGCTGCAAAAACCAGTCACCGGTCGGGATCTGTACAGTACCGATAAAGCGCTATATTATGCATTGGGGCAGGAGGGTGCAGACAGATGACTTAACAAGCCAGATTTGGAAAAGGGAAGATAGACAAGTGAAGTGAGGTGATAGGCCAGTCTAAAGGGATGTATTTTTAAGGCTCGCTTAAAACTATTGGTATTGGGAATTAATTGAATTGTTCTTGGAATTGGTGCAACTTGTGAGAAGGCTGATGTCAGTCTTAGGTCACTTGCGGAACACAGGGCATGTGTAGGGTGATAGACAGAGATGATAGAGAGATGTAGGGCGGTGCAAAACTGTGGAGGACTTTGCTGATGAGAATGATAATTTTACATTGTACTCTACAGTTGTGGCCAAAAGTATTGACACCCCTGCGTTTCTGTCAGATAATACTCAGTTTCTTCCTGAAAATGATTGCAATCACAAATTCTTTGATATTATTATCTTCAATTAATTTGTCTTCAATGAAAAAACACAAAAAGAATTGTCCTAAAGCCAAATTGGATCTAATTCCACACCAAACATAAAAAAGGGGGTGGACAAAAGTATTGGCACTGTTAGAAAAATCTTGTGATGCTTCTCTAATTTGTGTAATTAACAGCACCTGTAACTTACCTGGGGCACCTAACAGGTGTTGGCAATAACCAAATCACACTTGCAGCCAGTTGACATGGATTAAAGTTGACTCAACCTCTTTCCTGTGTCCTTGTGTGTACCACATTGAGCATGGAGAAAAGAAAGAAGACCAAGGAACTGTCTGAGGACTTGAGAAACCAAATTGTGAGGAGGCATGAGCAATCTCAAGGCTACAAGTCCATCTCCAAAGACCTGAATGTTCCTGTGTCTACTGTGCACAGTGTCATCAAGAAGTTTAAAGCCCATGGCACTGTGGCTAACCTCCCTAGATGTGGACGGAAAAGAAAAATTGACAAGAGATTTCAACGCAAGATTGTGCGGATGCTGGATAAAGAACCTCGACTAACACCCAAAACAAGATCAAGCTGCCCTGCAGTCTGAGGGTACAACAGTGTCAACCCGTACTATCCGTCGGCGTCTGAATGAAAAGGGACTGTATGGTAGGAAACCCAGGAAGACCCCACTTCTTACCCTGAGACGTAAAAAAGCCAGGCTGGAGTTTGCCAAAACTTACCTGAGAAAGCCTAAAACGTTTTGGAAGAATGTTCTATGGTCAGATGAGACAAAAGTAGAGCTTTTTGGGCTAAGGCATCAACATAGAGTTTACAGGAGAAAAAAAGAGGCATTCAAAGAAAATGGTCCCTACAGTCAAACATGGCAGAGGTTCCCTGATGTTTTGGGGTTGCTTTGCTGCCTCTGGCACTGGACTGCTTGACTGTGTGCATGGCATTATGAAGTCTGAAGACTACCAACAAATTTTGCAGCATAATATAGGGCCCAGTGTGAGAAAGCTTGGTCTCCCTCAGAGGTCATGGGTCTTCCAGCAGTACAATGACCGAAAACACACTTCAAAAAGCACTAGAAAATGGTTTGAGAGAAAGCACTGGAGACTTCTAAGGTGGTCAGCAATGAGTCCAGACCTGAATCCCATAGAACACCTGTGGAGAGATCTAAAAATGGCAGTTTGGAGAAGGCACCCTTCAAATATCAGGGACCTGGAGCAGTCTGCCAAAGGAGAATGGTCTCAAATTCCAGCAGAGCATTGTAAGAAACTCATTGATGGTTACCGGAAGCAGTTGATCGCAGCTATTTTGGCTAAAGGTTGTGCAACCAAGTATTAGGCTGAGGGTGCCAATACTTTTGTCTGGCCCATTTTTGGAGTTTTGTGTGAAATTATCAATGTTATGCTTTTTGCTTCATTCTCTTTTGTGTTTTTTCATTGAAGACAAATTAAATGAAGATAATAATACCAAAGAATTTGTGATTGCAATCATTTTCAGGAAGAAACTGAGTATTATCTGACAGAATTGCAGGGGTGTCAATACTTTTGGCCACAACCGTATGTGGTCAGGAGGCGTAAACCTTATTTACTTGTGCTGGTGTCTCCTGTTAAAAAGGTGTTTTTTTGCTAGATGGGTCAGTTGTACGATCTTCTGGTCTTTGTCTTGCAGGTTGTTTGAACAATGCATGTATACTAACATGATTTAAATTGTCAAAATGATTATTGTTAACAGCTGCTGTCTGTTCAATAGTTATGCAGTCATTTTTACTGACCTTTCTTCTTTGGAATACCAGTCCATCATTGAAGTACTTCCCACTACAGTTTATTATTAGAATGTAGAAATGAATGGATCGATACACTAAAAATTAATTTTGAGTTGAATTTCGTGAACTGTGTTGGTCCCGGAAAATTTGAACAATTTACAGCTTGATTTGTGAGGATCACAACAGGTGAAAATGCCCTTTACCATTTTGCACATTGCTGAAGGTTGCATTAGTCAGGGATCATCATGTCAGGTGAGGACAGACATAGCCCAGTGTTCACTCTATGCTGGGCCTTCCTGCTGTGAGTAGGCACTGTAGTTCACTGTATATGCTATCGGGCTTACTCTTAGGCTGGCTTTACACCACGGTTTATGGCTGTCAGGGTGGATCCTGTTTTTAGCAGGATCACCTTGACAGAACCTGACACGACAAGATGTGTAGAAAATGTGGCCAAATATGGTCCCGGATCCTGTTTTTAGCAGGATTTATTTTCTGCCACTGTCCATGATGCTGATGTTTGACTGTGTCTTTTCTACCGCTGTCCTTGGTGCTGAATTTACAGCCTGTGCTGGAAGTAGTGCTATCCATGATGCTGAAGCAGGATTTCTGAGCATGCTCTGTGCTTAAACTCGGATCCGGGTAGCGATCTGATTTTTTCACGGACTCGGCGGCCATAGACTCCCATGTTATAGGTGTTGGATCGTCCTGGATCTGTTTTTGTCCAGTTTTGTCCACTTTTTTCACCAGACACCAAAAATGCTGCAGGCTCTGTTTTTGGGGACAGTGAAAAAACGGTCAAAAATAAATCCGGCCCAGAATACACGAAATGGATGGCCAAATAAGACCAATCTGGCACCATAGGGGTACATGGTAGGCAAAATTGGATCCTGTTCTGTCCTGTTCAAACCGGACAGAACAGAATCCCAAAAACCGTGGTGTAAAGCCAGCCTTAGTTGGAAATTCCTTGCTGTTCCCTGCTGACATTTTTCTGAGCTAATTACAGCTGCAAGCAAATGTTTTGCCACCCCTGGTCAAAATTACTATTATTGTAAAATGTTAATCAAGTTGAAGATGAAATGATCTCTGCAAGGAATAAAGTTAAAGATAACACATTTTCTTTGTATTTCAGGCAAAAAAAAAATATAACTTTTACATTTTAAAAATGATTAAAAGAATCGTGGGCTAAAATTGTCTTCTTTTGCAACTATTACAGCTTGTATTTAAATAGTTTTAGTAGCCAGCAAGAGTCTTTTAATTTTTGTTTGATTGATTTTCAACCATTTTTTCTTGGGAAAGTCTTTTAGTTCTGTTTCTTCTAAATTTTTGGACAATTTTGTGACTGGACCTTGTGCAGACCTGTGCAACACCATATTGCTGGCAGCACATACAAGCCTAGGACAAACACCAAAAGCCCTCTAGTGCCCAGATTCCTTCCTTACAGTTGAACGTCTAGTTCTGTGATATTCCATGGTCATCTTGCATCTTGAGGTCTAGCCATATATTTTCCATGATGTTCAGATCAGGAGACTGTGAGGTTCATTGTAAAATCTGCAGTTTTCACCTTTTGAGGTAGTCTATTGTGGATTTTGACATGTGTTTAGGATCATGATCTATTTGTACAAGCCATACTCTTTTCAACTTCAGCTTTTTTACAGATATTGTTTTGTTTGCGTCAAGAATTTGCTGAAATTTAATTGAATCCACTCTTCCCTCCACCATTAAAATGTTCCCTAGTGCCATTGGCTGCAACACAACCCCACAGCCCGATTCATCCATCCTCATGCTTAATAGTTGGCGAGATGTTTTTTTCCTGAATTTCTGTGTCCTTTTTTCTCCACAAATTCCTTTGGTCATTGTTGCTAAAGAGTTCTGTTTTAACCTTATCTGTCCACAGGACTTGTTTCCAAAACTCATTAGGCTTGTTTAGATGTTCTTTGCATACTTCTGATGCTGAATTTTATGGTGAGGTTGCAGGAGAGGTTTTCTTCTGATGACTTTTTCATGAAGGCCATATTTGTGCAGGTGTCTCTGAATACAACCCCTGGCAAAAATTATGGAATCACCTGGCTCGGAGGATGTTCATTCAGTTGTTTAATGTTGTAGAAAAAAAGCAGATTACAGACATGGTACAAAACTAAAGTCATTTTAAATGGCAACTTTATGGCTTTAAGAAACACTAAAAGAAATTAAGATAAAAAATGTGGTAGTCAGTAAGGGTAATTTTTTCAGACAAAGCAGAGGGAAAAAAATTATGGAATCATGAAAAACAAACACACAAAAGAACACTCCAATACATCACTAGTATTTTGTTGCACCACCTCTGGCTTTAATAACAGCTTGCATTCTCTGAGGCATGAACTTAATGAGTAACAAACAGTACTCTTCATCAATCTGGCTCCAACTTTCTCTGATTGCTGTTGCCAGAACAGCTTTGCAGGTTGGAGCCTTGTCATGGACTATTTTCTTAAACTTCCAACAAAGATTTTCAATTGGATCGAGATCCAAACTATTTGCAGGCCATGGCATTGACCTTGTGTGTCTTCTTTCAAGGAATGTTTCCACAGTTTTTGCTCTATGGCAGGATGCATTGTCATCTTGAAAAATGATTTCATCATCCCCAAACATCCTTTTGATTGATGGGACAAGAAAACTGTCCAAAATATCAGTGTAAACTTGGGCATTTATTGAAGATGTAATGACAGCCATCTCCCCAGTGCCTTTACCTGACATGCAGCCTCATATCATCAATTTACTAATTGCAGGAAGAGGGGGAGGGGAGACCTGCAGCCAGTATACTCACGAGGCTCCTCCACTGGATCTGGTGGTTGGCGTCCACCTCAATAATCATAAAGAAATGTATGGACGATCCAGTGGCATGCTTCATAATCCTTTTATTGTGAGATTATAAAAACATCACAGCGCAAAATTTCACAATATAAGGATTATGAAGCATGACACTGGATCATCTATATATTTCATATCATCAATGACTGTGGAAATTTGCATGTTCTCTTCAGGCAGTCATCTATATAAATCTCATTGGAACGACACCAAACAAAAGTTCCAGCATCATCACCTTGCCCAATGCAGATTCGCGATTCAAAACTGAACATGACTTTCATCCAGTCATCCACAGTCCACGATTGCTTTTCTTTAGCCCATTGTGGCCTTGTTTTTTTCTGTTTAGGTGTTAATGATGACTTTTGTTTAGCTTTTCTGTATGTAAATCCCATTTCCTTTAGGCAGTTTCTTACAGTTCGCTCACAGACATTGACTCCAGTTTCCTCCCATTCGTTCCTAATTTGTTTTGTTGTGCATTTCCTGTTTTGGAGACATATTGCTTTAAGTTTCTTGTCTTGACGGTTTGATGTCTTCCTTGGTCTACTAGTATGTTTGCCTGTAACAACCCTCCCATGTTGTTTGTATTTGGTTCAGATTTTAGACACAGCTGACTGTGAACAACCAACATCTTTTGTAACATTGCATGTTGATTTACCCTCTTTGAAGAGTTTGATAATCCTCTCCTTTGTTTCATTTGACATCTCTCGTGTTGGAGCCATGATTCATGTCAGTCCACTTGGTTTAACAGCTCTCCAAGGTGTGATCACTCCTTTTTAGATGCAGACTAACGAGCAGATCTTATTTGATGCAGGTGTTAGTTTTGGGAATGAAAATGTACAGGGTGATTCCAAAATATATTGGAATCTGAGAGTCCTCAGTGATTGATACATTTTAATGGCTAACTGAAAAGATGGTAAACATAGCATGCTTTCGAGACACTTAGGCCTCTTCGTCAGGCTGATAATGACACAGATTCTGAAGATACATACATATGTACATAAGCAAATGAAACAAAAAAAAAAGGAAAAAACAGTTTTAGATGTTATAGTGAATGCGACAGGTGACGTAAACCAGAGTCAGGCTGGGGAGGAAGAGATGGACCTGGGGAATTGAAGCTAAAAGTCTAAGATAAGCTAAGCGGAACAAATTGTATAAAGGTAGTGGTCTGTGCAGAACTGAAAATACTTAAATGAGTTGAGGAAAGCAATAAAAGGAGGCAAAGGTGTTCATATAAGAAGTGTCAAAAGTTCATTGTCCTACACTGGAGTTTGTTGGAGATGTGTTATCCCAAATGTCTTTTCAATTTATATAGAAAACGCATGAATCTGTGATGTCCCCAAATGTCCATTCATGGTCTATAAAACGCCATGAATCCATGTAATATATATATAATCCTGAGTGGAATGTGTCAAAGGTCGTTATCAGTTTGTATTCCCAAATTCTTTTCAATTTTTTTCCTCAGAATTGAGTGATTCCATAATTTTGTCCCTCTGCTTGGTCTGAAAAAAGGTACCCTTACTGACTACATCATTTTTTATCTTGATATCTTTTAGTGTTTCTTAAAGTTGTAGTTGCCATGTGAAATAATTTTAGTTTTGTACCATGTCTGTGATCTGCTTTTTTTCTACAAAATTAAACAACTGAATGAACATCCTCTGAGCCAGGTGATTCCATATTTTTTGCCAGGGGTTGTAGTAGAACGATGTACCACAACTCCAGAGTCTGCTAAATCTACCTGTAGGTATGTGACAGTCAAACAGATCTGATTTGCCTCTCTAGCAATCCTACAAGCAATCCTACTCACTGACACTTTGCTTGGTCTTTCAAACCTTATCTTGTCCTCCACTGTTCCTGTTAACTGCCATTTCTTAATTACATTTCGGTCTTTTAGAATGCTGTATATAAGTCCTCAGGCTGATTTTTTTAACATAAAAAACAGCTTTTCTTATACTCACCTGAGGGGTGGTCCAGTCTAATGGGCGTCGATAGTCTTGATTCGATCTTGATCTGATCTCTCTCTTTTATGGAAATTTTAAATTAGCTCTCACCCACTCTATTTCTAACACTTGTTTTTTCTCTGTTGTTGTGCATATCTTACTGTGTGTCTCCTTCTCCTCTTTCACAAAATCTGAGTTTTACATTGAAATAATAGAATACACTATTTACACATTTTATTACCATATCACATACTGAAGAAATGCAGTTGAATGATTTACTTCTACATTTATTGGTTGATGATCATTTTAACAACATTTTTTATGGCACCAATCTGTACACACTCCATAAAGAGTTTTATGTTTTATTTATCTGCATGTATGTCGCCATTAAATGGTATGATATTATATTAAAAGATGTGATAGAAAACAGGTGCTTTATAAAAATTATGTTTAAAAACATAGCAAATTGGTTTACGTTACATAGCTATGTTTGAAATAATATGTCTAGCAAAAAAAATGAACATAGAATGCCAATGTTAAATTCTGAAAACATTCATAAACTGCTTTGTGTAATATGTTAACTACTTGTTTTGTCAGTATTTTTGACAAACAGGTTCAGATACAAGTTTAAAGAAAGTACCGTAATCAACCAATTTTTTTACCAACGTTAATATAGAATACAGAATTAAAGAAACAGTATGATATTACGTACACTATTTGGATAATCAACATACGAAGGACTTATTAACACATCATCTGTCTGAAGGATCAATCGGAGAAGCCATGACGAAGACAGAGAGCTTCCTGGGAAATCTCAGCAGTATATCCGGATGTCTATCGTATACAGGTCCAAAAACTACTTCTTCGTCAAGTAGTTATGATGAACATCATCTTTCTGGTAATTGATAGAGAGCTCCTGAGAGGTCTCAAAAAAATAGCTTCTGTCTTTGTCATGTTCCTGCGAGCTTATATAGGGTTTATAAAATAAAGCATAAGTCTAGTTAATGAATTACAAATCTGCACCACTCCCACCCCAGAAATGAGCAGTTTTTAGGATTAGATGAGTCAGTTGTGACATTAATATCATACACAGATGTCCATTCAAGGAACACATTAAGGAAGTCAACACCAGATATTTGGATAATTTTTGTTACGACTACATTGTCTGTCTGTATATTCAAAGTAGTGATGGGCGAGTCCTAAATTACTCGGAATCGCTTGACTCTAGCGAGTCCGAGCCTGGGACTCGCTACTCGTTGCGAGTCTAGCGAGTCCAATGTTAATGAATGGGGAAGCGAGTAATAGCAAGTAATGTGCGATTTACAAATCGCAGATGTCTCGGAAAGCGCTCGCATTGCCGTTTTGGAAACCCCACTCGCAACAGTTTTTTGCTGCTGTGTCCGTGTCTGTGGTTTTTATCCAAATTATATGATAACAAGAGAACAAGAGACAGGGTTTAATAGGGATATTGTCCCATCCCTGTCTGTAATGTGTGTTTTATAGACACTAGGTGTGGGAGAACACTTTTTTGTTATTTTAACAAATATTTATTAAAGTTTATCATTTTACAAGTGCACCTTAAGTAAGAAATGTGTCCGTGTCTGTGTAGCAGCACACTAGTCCCTGCAAAATTTATTAAGTGCGCACAAGTAGTCGCACAAGCAGGTGGCGTATGTGCTATTTGCAGGTAGGAGAGCAGCAACGCACTGGTCTGCCACAGAGAAAATAAAGCTGAAGGGGTTATTATGACCAAAAATCTATCAGGTGCAAAAAAATAGGAAATAGTACCTCAGCTAAGCCTCTGACTTCAGCTATTAGGAAAGCTGAGTGAGTAAGCTATGAGGTCGGTCCTGTGTGCACTGTAAGGCTGCACCTCCCTGCCTGCCTGCCTACAGTCCTCTACACAGTACTCCTCTGTCCTCCTGGTAGCTCTCAGAAGAGCTTTTTGGGGTAAATATAAGGAATCTTGAAGTTTCCCTACACTGACTGACACTCCCTAAGATCTGCTCCAGCATCTACCTCACCCTGCACTAGGCTCAGATCTCACAGGAATGTGGAGGAAATGGTGGTGGCAAGGCTTATATACAGCCTCGCCTCTCATACATGACATAGGCATCACGATGGACAGAAGCCAATCATAGTCCTGCCACAACCAACATGGCTGTGGCATTACTGAATATGATTGGCTAACATGCTTGTCCATCTTCACAAGTTTTCTGACCTAACACGCTAGGCTGTCTCGGAAGCTTTGTCGGAACATAACAGATTCTGTATTCACGAGTCCCGAATACAGAATACAGGACTCGGATTCGTAGACTCGCTCAGACTCGCTCAGACTCGCTGCTGACAGCGGGTATCCGTGAAGCGGTGCGATTGTTTAAACAATTTGGGGAGATTCAAGCTACATAGCGATGTGATATAGCGAGTCTAGCGAGTGAGAAAAAGTAAACTCTGACAAAACTAGCCATTGACTTGCATTGGACTCGTTATTGTGCGAGTAATCGCTGGGAAACTCGCAGAGTACCGTGTCCTGCGAGTCCCTTATTACTCGCCGAGTAACGAGTCCTAGCGAGTAGACTCGCCCATCCCTAATTCAAAGCAAATATCACAGTGGGCAGATATGTACAAATAAACAGCAGATATCCGAGTCAAATAAATAACAAAGCCCGTTACAATGAACATATTGTCTACCTGAATGTCCAAAGCAGTCACAAATGAACAGCAGATGTCACGAGTGTTGGTGAAAATGAGCAAACCAATCTATCCATATCAAAACGTATGAATGATATGTTATACTGTAATACAATACATAGGCTCTAAAATATATATATATATATATATATATATACAGTTAGGGCCAGAAATATTTGGACAGTGACACAATTTTCGCGAGTTGGGCTCTGCATGCCATTACATTGGATTTGAAATGAAACCTCTACAACAGAATTCAAGTGCAGATTGTAACGTTTAATTTGAAGGGTTGAACAAAAATATCTGATAGAAAATGTAGGAATTGTACACATTTCTTTACAAACACTCCACATTTTAGGAGGTCAAAAGTAATTGGACAAATAAACATAACCCAAACAAAATTTTTTATTTTCCATATTTTGTTGCGAATCCTTTGGAGGCAATCACTGCCTTAAGTCTGGAACCCATGGACATCACCAAACGCTGGGTTTCCTCCTTCTTAATGCTTTGCCAGGCCTTTACAGCCGCAGCCTTCAGGTCTTGCTTGTTTGGGGGCCTTTCTGTCTTAAGTCTGGATTTCAGCAAGTGAAATGCATGCTCAATTGGGTTAAGATCTGGTGATTGACTTGGCCAGTGCAGAATGTTCCACTTTTTTGCACTCATGAACTCCTGGGTAGCTTTGGCTGTATGCTTGGAGTCATTGTCCATCTGTACTATGAAGCACCGTCCAATCAACTTTGCAGCATTTGGCTGAATCTGGGCTGAAAGTATATCCCGGTACACTTCAGAATTCATCCGGCTACTCTTGTCTGCTGTTATGTCATCAATAAACACAAGTGACCCAGTGCCATTGAAAGCCATGCATGCCCATGCCATCACGTTGCCTCCACCATGTTTTACAGAGGATGTGGTGTGCCTTGGATCATGTGCCGTTCCCTTTCTTCTCCAAACTTTTTTCTTCCCATCATTCTGGTACAGGTTGATCTTTGTCTCATCTGTCCATAGAATACTTTTCCAGAACTGAGCTTGCTTCTTGAGGTGTTTTTCAGCAAATTTAACTCTGGCCTGTCTATTTTTAGAATTGATGAATGGTTTGCATCTAGATGTGAACCCTTTGTATTTACTGTCATGGAGTCTTCTCTTTACTGTTGACTTAGAGACAGATACACCTACTTCACTGAGAGTGTTCTGGACTTCAGTTGATGTTGTGAACGGGTTCTTCTTCACCAAATAAAGTATGCGGCGATCATCCACCACTGTTGTCATCCGTGGACGCCCAGGCCTTTTAGAGTTCCCAAGCTCACCAGTCAATTCCTTTTTTCTCAGAATGTACCCAACTGTTGATTTTGCTACTCCAAGCATGTCTGCTATCTCTCTGATGGATTTTTTCTTTTTTTTCAGCCTCAGGATGTTCTGCTTCACCTCAATTGAGAGTTCCTTTGACCGCATGTTGTCTGGTCACAGGAACAGCTTCCAAATGCAAAACCACACACCTGGAATCCACCCCTGACCTTTTAACTACTTCATTGATTACAGGTTAACGAGGGAGACGCCTTCAGAGTTAATTGCAGCCCTTAGAGTCCATTGTCCAATTACTTTTGGTCCCTTGAAAAAGAGGAGGCTATGCATTACAGAGCTATGATTCCTAAACCCTTTCTCCAATTTGTATGTGAAAACTCTCATATTGCAGCTGGGAGTGTGCACTTTCAGCCCATATTATATATATAATTGTATTTCTGAACATGTTTTTGTAAACAGCTAAAATAACAAAACTTGTGTCACTGTCCAAATATTTCTGGCCCTAACTGTATATACCGTATATACTCGTGTATAAGCCGACCCGTGTATAAGCCGACCCCCTTACTTTTGCCCCCAAAACCTGGGAAAACCTATTGACTTGTGTATAAGCCGAGGGTGGACCCCAGCACAGGTATACAGCCCCCAGCAGTGTGGTATACAGGCCCCCCCAGTGGTAGTATACAGCAGCCTCCCCAGTGGCATATACAGGCCCCAGCAGTATATACAGCAGCCCCAGTGGTATACAGCAGCCTCCCCAGTGGCATATACAGACCCCACCAGTATATACAACAGCCCCAGTGGTCTATACAGACCCCACCAGTATATACAGCTGCCCCAGTGGTATATACAGACCCCACCAGTATATACAGCAGCCCCAGTGGTATATACAGACCCCACCAGTATATACAGCAGCCCCAGTGGTATACAGGCCCCAGCAGTATATACAGCAGCCCTGGGGGTATACAGCAGCCTCCGGGGGTACACAGCAGCCCCAGGGGTATACAGCAGCCCCAGGGGTATACAGCAGCCCCAGGGATATACAGCAGCCCCCAGGGGTATACAGCAGCCCCCAGGGGTATACAGCAGCCTCCAGGGGTTATACAGCAGCCCCAGGGGTTATACAGCAGCCCCCAGGGGTAATACAGCAGCCCCCAAGGGTATACAGCAGCCCCCAGGGGTATACAGCAGCCCCAAGGGGTATACAGCAGCCCCAGGGGTATACAGCAGCCCCCAGGGGTATACAGCAGCCCCAGGGGTAATACAGCAGCCCCCAGGGGTAATACAGCAGCCCCCAGGGTAATACAGCAGCCCCCAGGGGTAATACAGCAGCCCCCAGGGGTATACAGCAGCCCCCATGGGTATACAGCAGCCCCCAGGGGGTATACAGCAGCCCCCGGGGTATACAGCAGCCCCCAAATGCTGGCACTCGCCCCCCCTCCTTGTAAGGCCCCCCTGCTGCTTAACTTACCATCCCTGGTCTTCTGCACAGCGCCAGTCTTCTGTGCTCCGTCCTCCATGCTCCCGTCCTCGCTGCATCCGGGATCCCCGGCCGTCGCACGATGATGTCATATGCCTGCGACGGCCGGGGATCCCGGATGTAGCCGGACGGGAGCATGGAGAACGGAGCACCGAGGACTGGCGCTGTGCAGAAGACCGGGATGGTAAGATAAGCAGCGGGGGGGGCCCTTACACAGAGGGGGGCGAGTGCCAGCATTTGGGGGCAAGATATGCACTGCTTCCCCCTGTCGCTGATTGACAGGGGAAGCAGTGCATATATAATGAGCGGCCCCACGTGTCGGGGCCGCTCATACAGTAGCCTCCCCTGCCTCCTCCAGCCTCTCCAGCCCTGGACACAGCCCCCACCACAGCAGCCTACCGTATTGACCCGTGTATAAGCCGAGGGGGAGACTTTTCAGTTCAATTTTTGGGCTGAAAAACTCAGCTTATACACAAGTATATACGGTATATATATATATATATATATATTAATATTTACAATACACTATTAACAGAATTAACAGGGAACTGTACTTTCAACAAACTTTGCATGAATCAACAGAACAGGCAAATAAGAGGGAATTTTTAATATATCTTATCAGAGAAATATTGGGACACTAGTCACCACAAGGACAAGAAGGAGGAGAATAGTCACCTCACATAATCACCCCACAAACACACCTGTCAGACCACAACCAACTGCTTCTATACATCAAATTCACAATTAAATCATCCTCACAAACCGTGCAAAAGACTGGCCTCTTTAGCCTGCCACCAGTGGTGTAACTTCAGGCCCAGGGGCCCCGATGCGAAAGCTCCAACGGGGCCCCCAATTATTGCAATTCTTTAATAGTATTAGTCTTTTTCTATAGGCCAAAGGGACTTTTGGGGCCCCCCTAGGCTGCAGGGCCCGGGTGCGATCGCAACCCCTGCACCTGTTGTAGTTACGCTCCTGCCTGCCACCATTCTTCAAATGGTCCAAGATGTCAGCCCCAAAATATAAATATGCCATCAATAGACCAGAGATCAAGGAGAAGCTTCAACATTTCCATAATAACATGTACAAGCTTAATTCAGAAGGAGTACAACTGGCGGCAAGGGACCTTTACAACATTCTCTATGTCATGGCAGAAATGTCCGACCTGAAAAAAGCATCAACAAGAGGCCAAGTAAACCAAATGCCAACAACTGGTTTGACAAAGAATGTAAGACCATACGGAAGGCCCTAAAAATGGCTTCAAATAAAAAATACAGAGACCCAAACAACCCCACCTTGAGAGAAGCCTACCACACCATACAACAAAATTACAAAGTCAACCTCAAAAAGAAAAAGCAAAACCATATCTCCACCAAATTCCTCCAACTCCAAGACGCCCTTGAAGACAACAAGTTCTGGGAACTGTGGAATCACCTTGGATCCAACCAGAAAAGCAACAGCCTCCACATCCAGAGGGCAACATCTGTCTCCAGTATTTCAGGGACCTTTACAAAGACATCCCAAGTGAAGACCTGAACCTGACACAAAAAGAGCTTGTGAAAAAACTGAAAGATATGGAGGAAAAGATCAAAGATTTCAAAAACACTCTGGATATAGCAATAACACTGCCAGAAATAACAGAAAGGATCACACAGATAAAAGGTAAAAAAGCCAGTGATCCAGATGGGATCCTCCCAGAAATGCTAAAACACAGCCTGCCAGACATACCGGCTGCGATAACAAAACTATTTAATATTGTACTGCAGGCTAGGTACTTCCCCAAAATCTTGAATCAAGACCTCATAACACTAATACACAAAAACGGGGACAAGTACGACCCAGCAAATTACCGGAGGATATGTGTCAGCAGCAACCTGCGTAAACTCTTCAACAGCGTCCTGAACAAGAGGATCCTCACCTTCCTCACCGAGCACAACATCCTCAGCAAGAGCCAAGCAGGGTTCATGCTGAACCACCGCACCACTGACCACATCTACACTCTGCACAGCCTCATCAAGACCCACGTCCACAATACAAAGAATGGGAAGATAAACGCTTCTTTCGTGAACTTCAAAAAGGCCTTTGACTCAGTGTGGCATGTAGGACTATAAACTGCTGGGGAAAAGAATAGGAGGCAAAACATAGGATGTCATCCGAAGCTCCTACCCTGAGAACAGTTGCAGCGTGAGGGTCAATGGAAGGAGGACAGCCTATTCCCAACAGAGCCGAGGAGTGAGACAGGGCTGCAGCCTCAGTCCAATGCTCTTTAACAACAATGAGCTGACGGTGGCCCTACAGTCCTCCTCAGCACCAGGACTCACCCTCCATGACACCCAGGTGAAATTTCTGATGCATGCCGATGACCTTGTGCTGTTATCACCAACTGTGAAAAGCCTCCAAGATCATTTGAAAATCCTAGAGACCTTCAGCAGCACTAGAAGAAAACTGATATCATGGTGTTCAAAAAAAAGAAAGCAGAAACCTGCTGGACATCCTCCCTTTATGATAGACAACTATCCACTTACAAAAACCAACAAGTACACCTACCTGGGCCTAGAACTCAGCCAATCAGGGAGCTTCAAGCAAGCCATAGAGTCACTGAAAGACACGGCTTCCAAATCCTTCTATGCCATCAGAAGACGTCTGTACCATCTCAAGGCACCAGTAACCGTCTGGCTAAAAATCTTTGACTCCATCATTGCCCCAATCCTTCTATTCGGAAGTGAGGTCTGGGGCCCAGTCTCATACCCAAACTGGTCAAAGTGGGATGAAGGGCCAACTGAAATATTCCACCTAGAGTTCTGCAAGCATCTTCTCCAAGTCCATTGGAGTACATCAAACAGCGCCTGCCAAGCAGAGCTGGGTAGATTCCTGCTACACCTCGAGATCCAGAAGAAGGTGCTATCATTCAAGGCTCATCTGCAAAGTAGTAGTCCCAGCTTCTACCATCACAAAGCCTTTCTACACCAGGAAGCCCCAGGAAGCCTCCCATCACAAAGTACCCAAAGTCAGCCTGACCAAGCCACCAACCCACATGGCCTGAAAAAAGGCAAAATCCGAAAGATGGTGCTCAAAGGCAAAGAGGAAGATCTCAGCATCTGGAGGAATGACATAAACAAATCACATAAACTTACGATATAACAGAACCTACAGAGGGAGTACAAACTGGCTCCATATCTAGAGAAACTGGAAACTCCAAAGAGCGACAAATCCTGAGCTAGTACAGACTGAGCGCCCACAGCCTACTTATCGAATCCGGGCAGCAACGACAGAACTACAAGCCCTGAGAGAGCAGACTGTGCCAGCAGTGCTCCCAGGAGACCGTGGAGGATGAGTTTGGCCCACTTCTTGCTGGGGTGCCCTAAATACTCCGCATTGAGGGACACTCACTTCAAGAGACTGTCTGATCTCATCCCAGACTTCACCTCCATGGAAGAGGAAGAGAAACTGGCAATACTACTGGGGGAAGAGGAAAGTAGAGCAGGCATAGCAGCGCAACATGTCAGTGCCTGAAACATACTAAGAGAAGACTGATATGCCATAGACTTCTATAATCCACCCTGGACACGTCCTTTCCCCAACTAAGAGCCTGATATGTCATGGACTTCTGTACCCCACCCTGGACATGTCCCTATCTTCCATCTAAGAGCTTGAAAAGCCATGGACTTCTATACCCCACCCCGGACATGCCCCTACCCTCTAAAAGGATCCTGATATATCCTAGACCTCTATATGCCTCCCTACTCCCTACTCTCTACCCCTGTCCCCTATTTTTACCATTTGCTTTGGCAATGCTAATATGTACTTTGCCCTGCCAATGAAGCTCATTTGAATTGAATTGAATTTAATAGCCAAAAATTCAGGTCTGATACCAGGAGATCACATCAAGACAGATGGTATAAACAGAGGCAGAGTTAAGTCACAGTTTGATGTCAGTTACGTGGAGAGGAGTGGATCCCAGTAGAGGGACCGTGAAAAAGAATAGTCTTAAACAGGCAAAATCAGGCAGCAAAAGAGCATTAGACAGCGGAAACTAAGACTGGCAGTGCTCGGGGAATAACAGCAGAGATAAAAGGCTGAGCAGTTACAGAAGGCAAGGAGCACCTGCAAAATCTCAGCAAAGCCAAAGAAAATGTTCGGCAATTGTACTGTCAATCAAAACACCAACAGCTCAGCACATCTCTGCTTAAGATAGGAATATTAAGCCCAGCATAGCCTGAATGTAAAGCCGAGGAATTGTGATAAATATGCTTCTTTCTTCATTTAGGGGCTACTACTTTCCCCACCTCCTAAACTATCCACACTGAATAAACATAACTCTGTTACATCTTGAGTTGGACTGATAGCAAAGTGAGCAGTCAGATTACAACAAAGGCACAAAGACCTGTACACTGTAGTCAGTGTATTTGAAGTATGGCGCTATACAGCACGCCTATTCTGATTGGACGCTGCGTTCAGCGCGCCGACCAATCAGAATAGCGGCGCGCTGTATGGCGCCATTCTTCAAATACACTGTACTCAGTGTATTTCAAATATGGCGGCATAGCGCCCGCCGCTATTCTGATTGGTCGGCGCGCTGAAGGCACCGACCAATCAGAATAGCGGCGTGCGCAAAGCCGCCATATTTCAAATACACTGACTACAGTGTATTTGAAGTATGGCGCCATACAGCGCGCCGCTATTCTGATTGGTTGCCGTGTTCAGCGCGCCGACCAATCAGAATAGCGCCGCCAGCTATGGCGCCATCTTTGAAATACACTGTACTCAGTGTATTTCAAAGATGGCGGCATAGCGCCCGCCGCTATTCTGATTGGTCGGCGCGCTGAACGCGGCGACCAATCAGAATAGCGGCGCGCTGTATGGCCCCATACTTCAAATATACTGTACTCAGTGTATTTCAAATATGGTGGCATAGCGCGTGCCGCTATTCTGATTGGTCGGCGCCTTCAGCGCGCCGATCAATCAGAATAGCGGCACGCGCAATGCCGCCATATTTGAAATACACTGTAGTCAGTGTATTTGAAGTATGGCGCCATACAGCGCGCCGCTATTCTGATTGGTCGGAGCGCTGAACGCAGCGACCAATCAGAATAGCGGCGCGCTGTATGGCGCGATACTTCAAATACACTGTACTCAGTGTATTTCAAATATGCCGGCATTGCGCGCGCCGCTATTCTCATTGGTCGGCGCCTTCAGCGCACCGACCAATCAGAATAGCGGCGGGCGCTATGCCGTCATATTTGAAGTACACTAAGTGCCTCAGCCCCCGGCCGCTCTAGCCTCTGCCCGCAGCCGCTCCAGTCTCTGCCTGTCCTCTGCCCGTCCTCTGCCCGTCCTCTGGCCGCCTCACCCGTCCTCACCCATCCAGCCTCCCCTTTCCTCACCCCTCCAGCCTCCACTTTCCTCACCCCTCCAGCCACCGCACTCAGTGCTAACCACTGAGCCACCGCACTCAGTGCTAACCACTGAGCCACCGCACCCAGTGCTAACCACTGAGCCACCGCACTCACTGCTAACCACTGAGCCACAGCACTCAGTGCTAACCACTGAGCCACAGCACTCAGTGCTAACCACTGAGCCACCGCACTCAGTGCTAACCACTGAGCCACCGCACTCAGTGCTAACCACTGAGCCACCGCACTCACTGCTAACCACTGAGCCACCGCACCCAGTGCCAACCACTGAGCCACGGCACTCAGTGCCAACCACTGAGCCACCGCACTCAGTGCCAACCACTGAGCCACCGCACTCAGTGCCAACCACTGAGCCACCGCACTCAGTGCCAACCACTGAGCCACCGCACTCAGTGCCAATTACTGAGCCACCGCACTCAGTGCTAACCACTGAGCCACCGCACTCAGTGCTAACCACAGAGCCACCGCACTCACTGCTAACCACTGAGCCACCGCACTCAGTGCTAACCACTGAGCCACCGCACTCAGTGCTAACCACTGAGCCACCGCACCCAGTGCTAACCACTGAGCCACCGCACTCACTGCTAACCACTGAGCCACCGCACTCAGTGCCAACCACTGAGCCACTGCACTCAGTGCCAACCACTGAGCCACCGCACTCAGTGCCAACCACTGAGCCACCACACTCAGCGCTAACCACTGAGCCACCGCACTCAGTGCTAACCACTGAGCCCCCGCGCAGTGCTAACCACAGAGCCACTGCGCAGTGCTAACCACTGAGCCACCGCGCAGTGCTAACCACTGAGCCACCGCGCAGTGCTAACCACTGAGCCCCCGCGCAGTGCTAACCACTGAGCCCCCGCGCAGTGCTAACCACTGAGCCACCGTGCAGTGCTAACCACTGAGCCACCGCGCAGTGCTAACCACTGAGCCACCGCGCAGTGCTAACCACTGAGCCACCGTGCAGTGCTAACCACTGAGCCACCGCGCAGTGCTAACCACTGAGCCACCATATACTCTGCTATCCACTGAGCCACCTGTATGCGCACAATTAATTTCACCGCACTCCCCTAACTATTAGTAAATAAACTATATATGGATTCTAGACTACCCGATTCTTTAGAATCGGGCCGCCATCTAGTATGTAATAAATTATTTGACATTTCAGAAAAAACAACTTTTATTATCAATTATTGTTGCCATTGTTATAATGTTAGCACCGAGCTGTCACATAAATTTAGTATCTATGCATAAAAAAAACGTGGGAACGGCGCAGCAAAAACGTCTTTTGTGCACATAGCCTTATTTTACTCTCAGTAAAAGGCAGTGACATAAAATATTTGAAAGGCAAAGTAAGAAAGCAAGGAGAGGGAGACACAGAAATATTGCTGAGCTCTCTAGCAAGATGTTTACCACACTTCAAAGCTGGATACACAGTATTGCACTACTGTATAATTTCCTCCACCTTGAAGGAATGAAGGGTATAAATCTCTCTTTGTCTGGAATGTTGGGTTTGGAAGAAAGATAGCCACTAGTGTCTTTCCACCAGCTCAATTGCAAATGAAGAGATGAAGCCTGCAGAGGGGAATATTGCTGAAAAATGCAGGATATATTTATACAAGTCATATAATAGTAATAAAGAATGTTAATTAGCATATGCACATGTACAACAGCTTATTATCAAAATTTACTTGAAAGTACAATAAACTTTTAAAGACAAGTGTGCAATATACCTTTGATTCCATTCATAGCAGAGGAACAGAAAATTATTCCTCAAATTATTTATAGTAAACACCGGAGCTAGCTATTTGGGTAACTGAGTTGTTGCTTTAAGCCTAGGTGACACCGCGTGTGTAGTCACTTTATAGAGGATATGTATTTAGATTATGGAATATTGACTTAGTGCCAACACATTGAATATGGCTTAAATAATAGCGTACTAGAGGTATGTGATTGACCCTTCTGTGGGATGTTTATTAACAACTAGATGGCAGCCCGATTCTAAAGAATCGGGTATTCTAGCCTATGGTTAGCAGGGTATACGGGGGCTCAGTGGTTAGCAGACTATACAGAGGCTCAGTGGCTCGTAGTCTGCCTCAGGGCAGAGTGCAGTGGTCAGGGGCAGAGTGCAGTGGTCAGGGGCAGAGTGGAGTGGTCAGGGGCAGAGTGGAGTGGTCAGGGGCAAAGTGAAGTGGTCAGGGGCAGAGTGGAGTGGTCAGGGGCAGAGTGGAGTGGTCAGGGGCAGAGTGGAGTGGTCAGGGGCAGAGTGCAGTGGTCAGGGGCAGAGTGCAGTGGTCAGGGGCCCTATGCAATAGCATCGGGAGCAGGGAGAAATCAATTGTTTGTATACAGGCGGGTCAGTGACTAGCAGAGTATACAGGGGGCTCTGTGGGAAGCAGAGTATACAGGCGGGTCTGTGGGTAGCAGAGTATACAGGCGGGTCTGTGGGTAGCAGAGTATACAGGCGGCTCTGTGGGTAGCAGAGTATACAGGCGGCTCTGTGGGTAGCAGAGCATAGAGTCGGCTCTGTGGGTAGAGGCGGCTCTGTGGGTAGCAGAGTATACAGGCAGCTCTGTGGGTAGCAGAGTATACAGGCGGCTCTGTGGGTAGCAGAGTATAGAGGCGGCTCTGTGGGTAGCAGAATATACAGGCGGCTCTGTGGGTAGCAGAGTATAGAGGCGGCTCTGTGGGTAGAGGTGGCTCTGTGGGTAGCAGATTATACAGGCGACTCTGTGGGTAGCAGAGTATACAGGCGGGCCTGTGGGTAGCAGAGTATGCAGGCAGATCTGTGGGTAGCAGATTATACAGGCGGCTCTGTGGGTAGCAGAGTATACAGGCGGGTCTGTGGGTAGCAGAGTATACAGGCGGCTCTGTGGGTAGCATAGTATACAGGCGGCTCTGTGGGTAGAGGCGGCTCTGTGGGTAGCAGAGTATGCAGGCGGCTCTGTGGGTAGCAGATTATACAGGCGGCTCTGTGGGTAGCAGAGTATACAGGCGGCTCTGTGGGTAGCAGAGTATACAGGCGGCTCTGTGGGTAGCAGAGTATACAGGCGGGTCTGTGGGTAGCAGAGTATAGAGGCGGCTCTGTGGGTAGCAGAGTATACAGGCGGCTCTGTGGGTAGCAGAGAATAGAGGCGGCTCTGTGGGTAGCAGAGTATAGAGGCGGCTCTGTGGGTAGCAGAGTATAGAGGCGCGGCTGTGGGTAGCAGAGTATAGAGGCGCGGCTGTGGGTAGCAGAGTATAGAGGCGGCTCTGTGGGTAGCAGAGTATGCAGGCGGCTCTGTGGGTAGCAGAGTATGCAGGCGGCTCTGTGGGTAGCAGAGTATGCAGGCGACTCTGTGGGTAGCAGAGTATGCAGGCGGCTCTGTGGGTACCAGAGTATGCAGGCGGCTCTGTGGGTAGCAGAGTATGCAGGCGGCTCTGTGGGTAGCAGAGTATAGAGGCGGCTCTGTGGCTAGCAGACTATACAGGCGGGTCTGTGGGTAGCAGAGTATACAGGCGGCTCTGTGGGTAGCAGTGTATAGAGGCGGCTCTGTGGGTAGAGGCGGCTCTGTGGGTAGCGGATTATACAGGCGGCTCTGTGGATAGCAGAGTATACAGGCGGGTCTCTGGGTAGCAGAGTATGCAGGCGGGTCTGTGGGTAGCAGATTATACAGGCGGCTCTGTGGGTAGCAGAGTATAAAGGCGGCTCTGTGGGTAGCAGATTATACAGGCGGCTCTGTGGGTAGCAGAGTATACAGGCGGCTCTGTGGGTAGAGGCGGCTCTGTGGGTAGCAGAGTATACAGGCGGCTCTGTGGGTTGCAGATTATACAGGCGGCTCTGTGGGTAGCAGAGTATACAGGCGGCTCTGTGGGTAGCAGAGTATACAGGCGGCTCTGTGGGTAGCAGAGTATACAGGCGGCTCTGTGGGTAGCAGAGTATACAGGCGGCTCTGTGGGTAGCAGAGTATAGAGGCGGCTCTGTGGGTAGCAGAGTATAGAGGCGGCTCTGTGGGTAGCAGAGTATGCAGGCGGCTCTGTGGGTAGCAGAGTATGCAGGCGACTCTGTGGGTAGCAGAGTATGCAGGCGGCTCTGTGGGTACCAGAGTATGCAGGCGGCTCTGTGGGTAGCAGAGTATGCAGGCGGCTCTGTGGGTAGCAGAGTATAGAGGCGGCTCTGTGGGTAGCAGTCTATACAGGCGGGTCTGTGGGTAGCAGAGTATACAGGCGGCTCTGTGGGTAGCAGTGTATAGAGGCGGCTCTGTGGGTAGAGGCGGCTCTGTGGGTAGCGGATTATACAGGCGGCTCTGTGGATAGCAGAGTATACAGGCGGGTCTGTGGGTAGCAGAGTATGCAGGTGGGTCTGTGGGTAGCAGATTATACAGGCGGCTCTGTGGGTAGCAGAGTATGCAGGCTGCTCTGTGGGTAGCAGAGTATGCAGGTGTCTCTGTGGGTAGCAGAGTATACAGGCGTCTCTGTGGGTAGCAGAGTATACAGGCGGCTCAGGATGGAGCGAGCGGGGCAGGATGGAGCGAGCGGGACAGGATGGAGCGAGCGGGACAGGACGGAGCAAGCGGGGCAGGATGGAGCGAGCGGGGCAGGATAGAGTGAGCGGGGCAGGATAGAGCGAGCGGGGCAGGATAGAGCGAGCGGGACAGGATGGTGGCGGGGGGCAGGATGGAGCTAGCGGGGCAGGATGGTGGCAGGGGGCAGGATGGAGCGAGCGGGGCAGGATGGAGGCGGGGGGGATGGAGCGAGCTGGGCAGGATGGAGATGGCGGGGCAGGATGGAGCCGGCGGGGGGGGCAGAATGGAGCTGGCGGGGGGAGGGGGTAGGATGGAGTCGGTGGGGGGGGGGGCAGGATGGAGTCGGCGGGGGTGGGCAGGATGGAGTCGGCGGGGGGGCAGGATGGAGTCAGCGGGGGGGCAGGATGGAGTCGGCGGGGGGGCAGGATGGAGTTTGCGGGGGGCAGGATGGAGTCAGCGGGGGGCAGGATGGAGTCGGCGGGGGGCAGGATGGAGCTGGTGTGGGGGGGCAGGATGGAGCCAGCGGGGGGGGCAGAATGGAGGCGGTGGGGGGGGGCAGGATGGAGCTGGTGTGGGGGGCAGGATGGAGCCGAGGGGGGAGGGGGCAGGATGGAGCTGGAGGGGCAGGATGGAGCGAGCAGGGTAGGATGGACCTGGGGGGGATGGAGCGAGTGGGGCAGAATGGAGCCGGCAGGGGGGGCAGGATGGAGCCGGCGGGGGGGGGAGGCAGAATGGAGCCGGCGGGGGGGGGTGGCAGAATGGAGCCGGCGGGGGGGCAGGATGGAGTCGGGGGGGCAGGATGGATCCGAGGGGGGGGCAGGATGGAGGCGAGGGGGGGGGCAGGTAGGAACTGATGGAACTGGTGTGGGGGGGGCAGGATGGAGCCTGCGAGGGGCAGGATGGAGACGGCGGGTGGGGGCAGGTTGGAGCGAGCGGGGCAGGATGGTGGTGGAGGGGCAGGATGGAGGGAGTGGGGCAGGATGGAGCCGAGGGGGGGATGGAGCGAGCGGTGCAGGATGGAGATGTGGGGGCAGGATAGAGCCGGCGGGGGGGCAGGATGGAGTCGGCAGGGGGGCAGAGGAAGGACTGGTGTTGGGGGGGGGGCAGGATGGAGGCGGCAAGGGGGGGGCAGGATGGAGCCGGCGGGGGGGGGGACAGGATGGAGCTGGGTGTGTGGAGGGCAGGATGGAGCCGGTGGGGGGCAGGATGGAGCCGGTGGGGGGGGGCAGCATGGAGCCGAGGGGGGGGCAGGATGGAGCCGAGGGGGGGGTAGGATGGTGGTGGCAGGGGGAGGGGCAGGATGGATGCCGACCGGCAAAGGCCAGGGGGAGCCGTACAGCCATGGTTTGGCCGCAGAAGCGGGGGAGCCGCGGGAGGGGCAGTACAGCCACGGGGGGGCCGCAGGAGCGGGGGAGCCGCGGGGGGGTAGTACAGCCACGGGGGGGTCGCAGGAGCGGGGGAGCAGTACAGCCGCGGGGGGGGGGGCCGGAAAAGCCGCGGGGGGGCCAGAAAGGCTGCGGGGGGGGGGCAGGAAAAGCCGCGGGGGGGGCTGCATGTGTTGCGGGCGGGAGACGACCGGCAAAGGCCGGTGGTCTCCCTCCCGTGATGTGTGTGTGTTGGGCAGTGTAGGGGCGGCCGTAAGCGTGGCGGGGCTGACTGAGTCCCGCTCTTCTTACTGCCGCCATGTTGGTCCATCCTGGACGGGTGTAGCTTTATGGTGACGTCACTTTGGCCAGGACACAGTTACGGAAGTCGTGCCGACAGTGACGGAAGTGGCCTTAGGCTTTTATATATTAGATAAATTAATGTTGACAACAATATCAGAATATATCAAAAAAAAAAATTATTTATACAATTAAAATTAAAATTCTGTTTAAAACCAACCTCTTGTACAAATGAGCAGTGGTGACACTGCTCCTCTTAAGAGAATGATGTTGTGTAAGGTTTGCTGAGAATTAAGTTAAAAACTACCTACGAAAAATTCTAAAAACTTAAACATTTCTATAATTGAGTAAGTTCTTATTACTACGTTAATATTCTACAAGATCAAACTCCGCTGTGTATACTTCAAGGTGTAGTAGGTTAGTGTTTTTACTGCTGCACCTTCTGCTCCCACGGTGCTTATATTCTATCAGTACCTTGGAGTATTGTTCTTGATGGGATTATTATACAAAACTAAGAGAAAGGAAATTTCTCTTAGTTTTGTATAAGAATCCCACCAAGAACAATACTCTCAGATTCCGATAGAATATAAGATGGACTATACTTGTGGTAGTATTTTGCAGTATGGCATCCCACAGAAAATGTTGTTTCTGAAGTGTCTAAAGTTTTTATTTTACAAAGCTGTTCAGGTATACCGTGTTCATTTTAGAACATGGTCATTTCTCAAAGTCAGACATCAGAGATACTGTGTGATACCTGAGAAATTTCTATGAGAATGGTCATATCTCAGTCTGAGAATTGACAACTGAGAACTGATAAATGATGTCTGATAAATGATAATTGAGGACTGATATTTGATTATAGATAAATGATAATTGATAAATGATAATAATCTATAAATGACTATTGATATTTGATAATTGATGAATGATTAATGATAATTGATAAATTATAATCGATAAATGATAATTGATAATCAATAAATGATAATTGATAATTGATAAATGATTATCAATAATTGATAAATGATAAATGATAAATGATGTTTAGTATTTTAGTGAAAGAAAATCACCTTATCCATCGAAAATCACTTCTTACCAGCTTATTAAATAAAGGATGGGAGGCACTAATATATATATATATATATATATATATATATATATATAGGAACATACTAAAAAGAATGAAGAAAATGAATAAATAATAGGAATTAACATTTTCTTTTATAAATTATGCTTTTTAATACACACCTTTTAGACATATTTCACTTTTGATATAAAATGTGAAACATGGCTGATCTTTGTCTATTAACCACCATAATTTATTAACAAAAAAAAAAGTTACATTCTGGTTTTGAACATACAACCTTCCAATTCATAAACATCACCAGACTATTCACTCTCCAGTTAACCAGGTTTCTATACCTTAGTGGAAAAAAACTCTCAGTGTATCCAAAAATCCTTTTTGTTATGATCCTTCAGACTTGACATTTGTTATGAGAAGTCAGAAATCATAACTCAGCTATTGAAAATATATATCAACCACCAGAGGTCAGTTCACTTTGGTAAGTCTACATGCACAATGACAGATATCTGTCAGCCAAATGTGTAGCATAGCGGTAATTTCACTTCCTTCGGAGTTGGAGCCCTAGGTCCGAGATGAGCACTTTCCATCATTTTTTAATTTTTAATTGTACTTTACATATCATTTTATTTTTTTTATTTAGAATCAATTATGCTAGTTAATAGACACAGCCATATTAAACTTTTAAAACATTATATTCTGATTATCATCCTGATGTGTTAAAAAAATATCAGGCATGCTGTGTATTCACATGGTACATAGCCTAATAAATGGACAACTTTAAGCCATATTTCCCTTTTAATATTAAAAGTGAAATATGACTGAAAGCTGTGTGTATTAACCAGCATAATTTATTAAAAAAATAATAATAATATGAAGGCCTCTTCACGAACCTGACACTTTAAGGTTCTTAGTCCAAAGGTTATACCACTGCTCCATTCAATAAACTGATAAGAACTGATTTTCTTTGGATGAGGTGATTTTCTTTCACTAAAAAACTAAACATACACACTGACGTCTCTGTGTATGAAAATCACTTTGACTCTGATCTCTGACAAGTGTGCAGGGATTATCAATTATCATTTATCGATTATCACTTTCATTTATCAAATATCATTTATCAATTATCAATTATCATTTATCAATTATCATTTATTGATTTTCCTTTATCAATTATCATTTATCAATTACAATTTTTCCTTTATCAATTATCATTATAAATTATAAATTATCATTTATCAATTATCATTTATTTATCAATTATCATTTATCAATTATCATTTATCAATCAGCCAATATTATTTACCGTATATACTCGTGTATAAGCCGACCCGTGTATAAGCCGACCCCCCTACTTTTGCCCCCAAAACCTGGGAAAATCTATTGACTCGCGTATAAGCCGAGGGTGGACCCCAGCACAGGTTTACAGCCCCCAGCAGTGGTATACAGGCCCCAGCAGTATGATATACAGCAGCCCCCAGTGGTATATACAGCAGCTCCCAGTGGTATATACAGCAGCCACAGTGGTATATGCAGCAGCTCCCAGTGGTATATACAGCAGCCCCCAGTGGTATTGCAGCCCCTATATACAGCAGCCCCAGTGGTATTGCAGCCCCTATATACAGCAGCCCCAGTGGTGTATACAGCAGCCCCTATATACAGCAGCCCCAGTGGTATTGCAGCCCCAGTGGTATTGCAGCCCCTATATACAGCAGCCCCAGTGGTATATACAGCAGCCCCTATATACAGCAGCCCCAGTGGTATTGCAGCCCCTATATACAGCAGCCCCAGTGGTATTGCAGCCCCAGTGGTGTATACAGCAGCCCCTATATACAGCAGCCCCAGTGGTATTGCAGCCCCAGTGGTATTGCAGCCCCTATATACAGCAGCCCCAGTGGTGTATACAGCAGCCCCTATATACAGCAGCCCCAGTGGTATTGCAGCCCCTATATACAGCAGCCCCAGTGGTATTGCAGCCCCAGTGGTGTATACAGCAGCCCCTATATACAGCAGCCCCAGTGGTATTGCAGCCCCAGTGGTAGTATACAGCAGCCCTAGTGGTATACAGCAGGCCCCCAGGGGTACATATAGCAGCCCCCAGGGGGTACCCAGCAGCCCCCTGGGGGTACCCAGCAGCCCCCAGGGGGTTTATACAGCAGCCCCCTGGGGGTACCCAGCAGCCCCCAGGGGGTTTATACAGCAGCCCCCTGGGGGTACCCAACAGCCCCCAGGGGGTTTATACAGCAGCCCCCTGGGGGTCCCCAGCAGCCCCCAGGGGGTTTATACAGCAGCCCCCTGGGGGTACCCAGCAGCCCCCAGGGGGTTTATACAGCAGCCCCCTGGGGGTACCCAGCAGCCCCCAGGGGGTTTATACAGCAGCCCCCTGGGGGTACCCAACAGCCCCCAGGGGGTTTATACAGCAGCCCCCTGGGGGTCCCCAGCAGCCCCCAGGGGGTTTATACAGCAGCCCCCTGGGGGTACCCAGCAGCCCCCAGGGGGTTTATACAGCAGCCCCCTGGGGGTACCCAGCAGCCCCCAGGGGGTTTATACAGAAGCCCCCTGGGGGTACCCAGCAGCCCCCAGGGGGTTTATACAGCAGCCCCCTGGGGGTACCCAGCAGCCCCCAGGGGGTTTATACAGCAGCCCCCTGGGGGTCCCCATCAGCCCCCTGGGGGTACCCATCAGCCCCCTGGGGGTACCCAGCAGCCCCCAGGGGGTATCCGCAGCCCCCAAATGCTGGCACTCGCTGGCAAGGGCCCCCCCCCCGCTTCTCTTACCATTCCGGTCTTCTGATCCGTGCCGCTCCTCGGTGCTCCTCGCTGCTCCGTCCGTCCTCCTACATCCGGGATCCCCAGCCGTCGCGCGATGACGTCATATGCCTGCGACGGCCGGAGATCCCGGATGTAGGAGGACGGACGGACGGAGCAGCGAGGAGCACCGAGGAGCGGCGCGGATCAGAAGACCGGAATGGTAATATAAGCGCCCTGGGGGGGGGGCCCTTACAAGGGGGGACAGTGCCAGCATTTGGGGGCTATATGCACTGCTTCCCCCTGCGCTGATTGACAGGGGGAAGCAGTGCATATTTAATGAGCGGCCCCACGTGACGGGGCCGCTCATACAGCAGCCTCCCCCCGCCTCCTGCAGCCTCCACAGCCCCGGGACACAGCCCCCACCTACATGTACCGTATATGACCCGTGTATAAGCCGAGGGGTAGACTTTTCAGCCCAAATTTTGGGCTGAAAAACTCGGCTTATACACGAGTATATACGGTATCTTTTTTTCTTTTCTTTTCAAAATTCTTTTTATTATTTTTTGCAAAGGAAAGACATCAATACAAGTTAAACAGTACAATATGAACAGAGTGATAAAGTTCAATTACAAAAGAGTACAGGGTACGATGTATTTGTTATATTCAGTATTATATCTAGCCGAATGTGTATCAGAAAGGCCACTATGGCTATATACATTAAGATGAGTGTTAGGGAGATATAGTCTATCAGCCAAAGGGGGCTTGAGAGCGCTCAAGCGTAGCGCACCATTTGCTTTGCCGAGGAGTGTATATCTTTACATCGTAGCTGCTCCATTCACAGAGATCTGTCAGATCTGGTATAAAATATTAACACTTAAGAGAAAGCTAAGTTATGTAAGAGAGAACAGGTCTAAAAAGAAGGAGAGAGAAAGGATAGATAGTGGGGTAAAAAGTATAAGGGGAAAAAGGGGGGGGAGGAGTGTAGCAGGCACTGTTAGTTGATATAAATAAAGACGTCCAAATATTATCTCTATCTTGTGTTATGGATATAGGACCGCCACGGTTGCCAGATATGTAGGTTGGTAGATGTGGTATTATTCACTGATGCCACTATCTCAGCCACGTGATATAAAGAATGGATTTTCTCTTCCATTTGGGACAATGTAGGTGTTTCATGGGTTTTCCAATATATTGGTATTAATAGTTTTGCTGCACTTAATATGTGTTGTGCTAGGAGTGATGATATTTTATGGTCGGGCCATATCGGGAAATGTAGCAACGCCTCTTCTGGTCTTAACTGAACTGGTCTACTAGTGATTGCCTCAATGAGATTCTCCACTCGCTTCCAAAACATCATAAGTGTCGGGCAGCTCCACCACATATGTAAGTAAGTGGTTTCTTTTGCGCCGCATCTCCAACATTCAGAAGGGTGGTTAACGTCCCATAACCGAATTTGGTATGGTACCATCTCGTGATTACCTTGTATGAGGATTCCTGAGCTCTCACGCACTGTGTTGGACCATGGGAGTGGCTATAGATGTAGCAAATCTGTGAAGGCGTAAATTTATAACCCAGGTCTCTTTCCCAGTGTGCAATAAATGCTCTATTGGGGTTGGTTTCGGTAACCATTAATGATTGGTAGATTTTGGAGAATAATTTTTTCGGTTTTGCCACTGCTGCACAGAGCTTCTCAAACTCAGTCAATCCTCTAGTAAGGTCTGACCTCTTCAGAAGCGGGTGGAGAATGCGACAAAGTGCCCTATATTGGAAAAAGTTCAAGCTAGATAGTCCAGGTACTGTTTGTAAGTCAGTAAAGGACCTAATGACTCCATCATGATGTAATTGGTCCACTGGGCATGTGTATTGTCCATCATGTGGTTTCGAGTTTGTATCTTGTATTGTCTCTTGGTGTGCGAGTACATCGCTAAGATTAGCCAGTGGGGTAAGAGGTGGCATCAGGACCTTCACAACTTGTCTCCATATCTTTAGTGTGGACTTGGTGAAGGGATTTAGTAGGGTTACGTTTTGTTTCACATTGGAATGTATGAGGAAGAGTGACCTGAGGTTATATTGTTTGTCTCTAGTTCCCCTTATTATGTCTATTGTTCTAGAGAGTTGTGCTGCTCTATAATATAGTTTAATATCCGGGGCCCCCATGCCACCAAGGTGTCTGGGAAGTGATAACGTGTGGTGTGATATACGCGGTTTTCTGCTTTTCCATATGTATTTAGTAAAAAGTAAGTTCACTTTGGCAAGAAAGCTAGCTGGGATTACTATTGGTAACATTTGGAAAAGATAGTTAAATTTAGGTAATATCAAGCTTTTCAGCATATTCTCTCTCCCCATCCATGAGAGATATGAGTCTCTCCAATTTTGCATAAGTGTTGTCGTGGAAGCAAGGAGGGGAAGAACATTTAATTTAAATAAGTCACGATGATTCCCCCTAATTTTCACACCCAGATGATATATTGTTTAGGCCAAGATAGAGGGTATAGGGTTTTAAATTTTTGGAGAATTGGTGGGTTGATCTGTATCCCTAAGGCTTCAGATTTGGAGATATTTATTTTGAAGTTGGACAGGCTGCCGTACTGGTCCATAAGGTCCATGAGGGCATGGAGTTCCCTCCTGGGGTTCGTAAGAAATATTAAGAGGTCATCAGTGAATGCCGCAGTTTTAAATTGTTCCCCATCTATCGCGATGCCCTCTATGTTACAGTCATGTTGAATCGCCATCAGGAGAGGTTCCATTGCCAACACGAACAATAGCGGAGACAATCGGCAGCCCTGTCTGGTTTCGTTACCTATAGTAAATGTCGATGTTATAGAATCATTAATTTACATTCATGCTGTGGGATGTCGATACATCGCCATGATAGATATAACTAAGGCTGTGGGTAATTTGAATCTCAGTAGGACCTCCTCTAAAAAGGTCCAGTCCACTCTGTCAAACGTCTTCTCTGCATCCGTACCTCAAAGGACCAGTGGGAGGTTTCGCATTTTCGCATATTGTATTAAATGTAAGACTTTGTATGCGTTTTCTTTCCCCTCCCTGCCCCTTACAAAGCCTGTTTGATTCGTTGATATCAAATGTGGTAAAAATGTCGCCAACCTGTGAGCAATCATTCCAGCCATCAGTTTCAAGTCTACATTTAATAAAGATATAGGCCTGTAATTACTACATAGGGTTGGGTCCTTTCCCTCTTTGTGAATCAGCGAAATCTTGGCTTCAAGCATCTGGCCAGGTAGCGGTTGGCCTGTAAGTGTTGCGTTGCATAGTGTCAGTAGGTGTGGCAGGAGCAGAGAGGAAAAAGTTTTATAGTACAAAGCAGAAAACCCATCAGGACCACGTGCTTTTCCTTTAGGACAGCATGACAGAGTGGACTGGAGTTCCCGGAGTGTGAAAGGTTGAAGAAGTGTGCGTTGGTCTGTTTCAGAGAGGGTTGGAAGTTGCAAGCCCTTCAAAAAGTCCCCCGCTTTCTGTCTCCTCTGGTAAACAGCTTCAGCAGAATCATTAGGACGTAGATTGTATAATCGCGTATAATAGTCAAGGAAAGCCTGCTCAATGTGGACTTGGTCTTGTGATTCTACCCCTTTTTCATTTTTGATCGAATATATTTGCGTGCGCGTTTGTCGTTTACGCAGATAAGAGAGCATGAATTTAGAGGCTTTATCACCATGTGCATATATTTTAGTTTTCCATTTTCTATACTGTTTCGCTGATGTTGTGTTAATTAAATTTTTCAATTGCATTCGTTTAGACGTTAGTAAAGATAGTATGTCTGAATCCTGGTGTTTTTTTGTGTTGAAGTTCCAAGTCTGCGATCTCATCATATAGTTGTTGGGTTTCTGAGTGTCGTCTCTTATTAAGATAGGACGCCATTGAAATCAACTCCCCTCGGATCACAGACTTGTGTGCTTCCCACAAGGATTGTATGGATATATCGGCCGTTTGATTATCTTTAAAGTATTGTTGAAGTTTCTCTATAAGGCGTTTTTTCAGATCAGGGGAGTCTAGTATTGTTTCATTTATTTGCCAAGACTTGCATGTTGAGTGACGTTTAAGGGTAGATATCGACGTTAAAACCACCGAATGATCTGAAAAGATACTAGCTTTAATCACGGACGAATGTATGTCAGGTAATGCTCTCCTTGACACTAGTATATAGTCCAGTCTATGGTAAGACTTATGCGGGTTAGAGTAGTACGTATAATCCCGTGTTGACGTATTCATATATCACCAGGAATCCACCAATTGCATGGACTGTAAGCATACACGTACTCTGGATAAGTCTTTACCCGAGATGGAGCTCTTTTGTTTGGTGGTATCTAGTGAAGGCTCTAATGCAATATTTAGGTCGCCACCTATGATGACTTGACCCTCTCTAAATCTGTTTATTTTTTTCATTATGGCTAAAATCCATTTCAGTACTTTTTTGTTCGGGTCATAGAGGCTACCGAGTGTCATTAGTGAGCCCTTTAAGAGACCTTTAACCAAGATATACCTGCCTTGCGGGTCTATCAGGGACTCTCGTAATTGAAATTGTATGTTTTTCTTGAACGCTATTGAAACCCCTCTTGCTCCGGTTTGGGGTGATGTAGATTGATACCAGTTATCGAACACTGATTTCTCAAAGTTTGGAATCTTATTTGGTTTAAAGTGGGTTTCTTGGGCAAATAGGACATCAGTCCCTTGTTTCTTAAGAGCATGCAGCCTTGGGTGTCTGGTGTCGGGTGAGTTAAGTCTGTGTGCATTAAGAGATGTAAAAGTTAATACTTTACCATCAGCCATGGTCTGGAAGGTTGCTTGCTTGTTGGTTAGTGCTTTGAGAGAAGCGTCGGTCGTGCCTGGTGGGGAGATGAGTAATAGGGTCGAAGGGATAGGGGGAAGAGGGGGGGGGGAGACAATGGTGTGTTGAAGAAAGAAAGAGTGAAAGGTAAGATGAACATTAATAAATCAAAAAACAATAGTCTTCTAGGGTTAACGTTTCCCATTAACGTGAACATCTGAGTCTCAATTCGCCAGTCCAGAGGGGGCGGTCCCTCAATTGTTATCTAAGTAACATAACTGTACAAAACCATAGAACATCAAACTATCTTATTCTGTGTCCCCTAATATTAACATCTTAGGCTCAGCAGGCTTAGCAGGTTTCGGTATCGATATAAAAGCTATTTGTATCACATTAAAATAGGCTAGGATGAGTGTACAGTGGGGTATAGGGAAATGGGGGGTGGAGGGGAGGTATGTGGACGGGTAGGGGTTAAGGGGAGGATAGGTAGAGGCGGATGAAGTGATAGTAGTTTGGGTTTAGGTAGGAGGTGGATAGGGGTAAGGATGAGAGGGAGGGATGAAGAGGCGTTAGATGCACAGAACAGGTAGAGCCTTTACTAAATAATCTCCAATCATCTAGCCGAACTGTTAGTCTAGTATTGCCTGATAGAGCCTATATTAAGGGTATTGTTATGTAAAAACATCTTGTAAACGAACAATGTTTAAGTGTATTCTTGTGTTCGCACTAAGAGGGTGCGATCAACGTAGGAAATACATTTGTCCAGGAGAAGCTATATCTCACGTACAAATGTGAGGGCACTCCATACATAGTTATGGAAAGAGGAGAATGAAAAATAAGAAAGAAATAAATTAAATCTTCTCAGGTAGCGTCGTCTGGGCCTTTCGACGCTGGAGACTTCGCTGTTCTCCTCTTAGAACACTGGGATTTCGGAGTCATCACCTGTTGCCAGGGTGGCGTAGTTGGATACACTTGTAGTAGCGATGCTGCGTGGAATGTCTCTAGGTCCGGATAGGTTTCCAAGACAATTTCTAGAGAGGTGCATGCTGTTTTTATGTCTTTCGAAGATCTGGCGATAATAGATCTTTCTCCGGCCGTGATGTGGATGCCAAATGCAAAGAGCCAATGAAACTTATGGCCTTTAGCTAGGACTGCTTCTGTGAAAGGCTTTAGGAGGCGTCGTTTTCTCAGGGTATTGCCGCTAGGAAGAGAAAGATTTTGGAGTCTGCATAGGTAAGATCTCTAGCCTCCCTAGCTCTGCGCATCACTAGATCTTTTATTCGATAGTCCAGGAATCTACACAGTACATCTCGGGGGGTGTCCCCAGGTGCCGGTTTGGGGCAGAGCGTACGATGCACTCGGACCAGTTCAATATCTTGTGGATCTTCCTCCTTCAATACTGACTTAAATATTTCTAGTGCAGCTTTGCCTAAAGCTTCGAATGCCACAGATTCAGGGAGGCCTTTAATTCGGATGTTATTGCGGCGCTCCCTGTTCTTGTGATCTTCGAGGGTGGAATGAACTTGGTGAAGTTGCTGTTCGTGAGTTACCAGGCAATCTAATATGGAGTTGGAATGCTGGATTAGTGGTCTCTGAGTATTTACCAGGGATTCAAGCCTGTAGCCTTGGAGAGCTAGATCCTGTTTAATATCTGCTATATCGCTCCCTATAGGTTCAAGAGCTTTAGTTAGTATTCGTTTCAAAAATGATCTAGTGACCATGGAGTCTTTTGTTTTGGTGCTTGTGTCAGATTCGCACTCCATATCTGAATTCGAATCGTCGGCGTACGAGAGTGCAGGTTGTTTGCTTATTTTCTGGGTGCTCGAAGATTCACTTTGTGTGCGTAAGAATTGATCAACGTCTGCTTGTGTAATCATTTTAAATGACTTAGGTATATTTTTAGGGGTTTTTGCAGTTGTTTTCCCCATGTTGTGGTTAGGTATTGTGTACGGTGTTAAGCTTTGTGTTTGATGAGCTCCACGCCCCCTGTTGGCTGTCTAGCAGATCAGCATGCCATTATGTGGAATAGGGAACAGAGGGTTAACCTAAAATGAGAGTGTCTTTGGAGATCCTACTGGAGCTTAGGTGGACCACTCCAGGTAATAGGAGAATAAGGTTTAATCAGGATTATGCCCACAGTGAGAAATGTATGAGATCTTGTTTGTTTCAGAGGTTTATTCTCACCCTCTTATAAGGTGTTTCTTCTGCCAGTGGGATTAGTTTTTCTTCTATCCCAGCTTATAATTAATTTATAGGGGAGCTCCTTATGTGCAGTCCCAGGGTTCTGAGTGATCTCCCATAGGGGTAAGGGTATCTCTGCTGTGGTGTTAGTGACCCTGGACTAGGAGCACCAGTCAATCACTCTGGGCACAAGCTGTGATCGCGGTCACCCTCAAGTCTGTGCTGCCAATATTACAGTGTGTGGGAATCACCACCTCTCATTTTAATAGCTGCCTGGCTCAAGGTGAAGGGCCACTACTCTCTTCCTCGCAGTCTCTCAGTAGTTAACTGCGGCTGATGTTTCCTGCAAGCCGGGACCTCTCAACTCCACGTGCCCATCTATTTAGCCCGTCTCCCCGGTGCCCCGGTATCGCCTGGTGTCAGCGGCGTGAGAACTGGTGGCGACGGTCCTCCGTCTCTTCCGACGTCCCCCCCGACCTGCGTGTGTCACACCGCCTCTCCACTCTCCCTCCACGCAGCAGGTAGCACTGCCTCTTAGCCGCGTCGAGTAGTCAGATCGGGAGCCAGGGGACCGGCGGCAGTCGCCTACCGATGGGGAGCTGATGAGCTGAAGGTGTTGAAGGCCTCGTGCTCTTGATCCTGGGGGTTCGGTGCGTCTCGCCTGTGGGGAAGTGACTGTTCCTCTCTGGGACTCACTCTCCTCTGCTATCGTTTCTCAACTGTGTCCACTAGGCAGAGGTGATCTTTTTGGGCCGGTTCCTGGTGTCCCCTTTGTAGGATGCCACAGATCTTGTTGTCTTTAGCAGGAGCTGTGTATCACACAGCCTCCAAGGTCCGCGGCCATCTTGGATCCCCAGCAAATATTATTTATCAATTATGAATGACATGTCTCAAGTTCAACCAGGTACTTTACTTCACTGTTTGCTTTTACACAGTCTCAATTTTCCTGCAGTGAGCGTGTCGGTAGCCTCTCAGCAGGTGGTGTGGTTCACCAAAGCACCCCCTTTCTTAAGCATTTCTGGGTCTCTCTCCTCAGGACCACTCACTAGCTTAGGGCCATCAGTTGCGGACTTTTCAGGGGGTCTTGTCACTGACTCCCAAGTCCTATATGAGGTTTTTCATTTGATGTGACGGTCTGTTTGGTTCCGGGCATAGAGACCATTCACCACACTGGTTAATCTGTGGCCGGCGCTTGTAGTATCCAACCACTTTTACAGGGCCAGTACCCTGTCCATCGACTCAGTCCCTCGGTGTCTCCGTAAAGCCAGTCTCCCACCTTGGGCTCCTTCTCCACAACACCTAATCAGTAGTCTTGGATCCGGTCAGCCATAAGATGACACCAGCTGCCGGGTCCCAATGTTTTTCCTCTCTTGTTTACAGTCTCTTTTCTGCTGTCACTCTGCTCAGTCTTGAGCCCTCCTTCCACTTCAACCTCCATCTCCCAACTGACTGTCACTCACTCTGACATAAACAACTATAACTCCTCCCCCTCTCACAGGTGTCCCCTAAGCTCCACCCACCACGCAGCTTTTTCCCACTTCTTCCCTGCCTGGCATAAAAGTTCTAGGCATAGGAATTCGGGGATGTGTTGGGTGCTTTTGGTTTGGAGTGAATGGCTTACCATTCCAGCTGCTGCACTGTTCTGTAGCTACCAGACCACAGGGGTGCCACAATGGCGCTCAAGCACCCACTATGTTCGATCGATTAATGAGCATTCCTGAGCACCCCGATGTTCAATCAAGTATCAAGCAGTGGCGAGCATGCTTGCTCATCCCTATTATTGAATTATTGTTGTGGAAAATAGGAGTCTTACATATATCTGTATTTAAGTAATTGCTAATTTATTTTACAGGCAGAATGCAATTTTAGCTTAAAGAAAAACCTCCAAACTTTTGATTAAGGCTGTATATGTATATGTGTGTTCATTATGATGTGATGATGACTTTTTCTCTCCTCAGATTTGCAAGTTATAAAAATACTAATAATTACTATTCTGTTTTAATTGCATTCTGCATTTTCATGCAACTCTTTTAAATTTATAAAAATCGCTTTGACAGGTCCTATTCAGTCAAATTACATACACACACTCCCAGAGCAGATGAATATAATAGATATCTGCCCTTAGCAAACTCCTCTTCAAACTCATTTGAAGTATTATCTTTCATCATCTTAATTTAGGAACAAACAGAATAATTATAATGTGTCTGTCATCTGTACTTGTAGCATATATACAATAACAATTTATTTAGCTGTGTATTCTGCTGCAAATAATACAAGATAATCATCATAGTGTATTATCAAGTTACTTAAATGGCAGTCATAAGAGGTATTAAATATAGTGACGTGTTGTGCAATAAAAAGCAAGGCCAATTAGTTAAAGCTGATACTATTTTTGAATAAAGATTATAAAGATAGTATATTATAGAATAATTTAGTATTTGGTACTCTCTACCCCAACACATCAGACTGTTGCCTACTGTGGAAACCTTTAAAAGGAGCCTGAAGACCCACCTCTTCCGACAAGTTTACATACTACAGTGAGCCTCAGTTGACTAAACTGCCGCACAACCAGTTCTACACTCTCCTAGTGTATCCTCGCCTATCCTTTGTAGACTATGAGCCCTCGCGTGCAGGTTCCTCTTTCCTCACCTACTATATCCTCACCCATCCTTTGTAGACTGTGAACCCTCAAGGAAGGGTCCTCTCTCCTCACCTACTGTGTCCCTCCTGTACCTGTACGTCCTAATCGCCTAGATTTAGTGTACTTGTTCTTGTCTCCCTCATCCTCATGTAAAGCGCCATGGAACCTAATGGCGCTATATAAATAAATAATAATAATAATAATAATAATAATAATACTGTATCTTCACCCATCACTTGTAGATTGTGAGCCCTCATGGGCAGGGTCCTCTCTTCTCTTCTATCTGTTTCTGCCTTGTATTGTTCATAATTATTGTACTTGTCTATGTATGCCTCTTTCACATGTAAAGCGCCATAGAATAATTGGTGCCATAATAATAAGTAATAATAATATTTTAATGAGGAACCAAAATGGGTTGATCTCCTTCTGATCGCACCTTTCACACCACCCTTTCACAGATGACAATTACTGATCCTTTCAGTGTAAAATTAGGGACCTTTCTTATTTTTTCACCATAGATGTTCTGTGACTACTATTATTTGTTACCCTTCATTGCAAGAGATGCTTTAATTTCCTAAAAAAAAGTGCTCTTTAAAGCAAGAATAATTTCAAATGTTGATGTTATCTAGAAATGTATATGACACAATATCTTCCTCAAAAGACCAATGCTTTGTAATATGTGGCCAATATGTCAAAGAGATGGAGTTGATTGATACGTAGGTTTATGGAAATAGGGTAGGTAAAGGCCCCAATTTATCAAACATTGCCACAATTTTGGAGTAAAAATGTCTCAAATGTCTGAAAAATTTGGGAATTTTTGCCCTTCACTGGCAGCTATGAAAGTATTTTTAAAAGGTTGGTGGAGCTTTCTCTAGAAAGGCTAAGCTTAAGATTCAAATGGTGCTATAAAGTTTTATCAGCTGTCTGTAGGTACAGAAATACAGAGAAGGACAGAGACACACTTATGGAAGCCATAATGCGAGTGTCTCACATGCATCTCGCATGAGTCACCCGGTCCAGCCCATGCCTCTCTGAACGTTAGTGTGGAGCTGCTTGTGTTCCCATGGAGCTCTATGCTCCCGTTCAGAGAGGCAAGTGCCAGGCCGGGTAACTCATACAAGATGCACACAAGACACTCGCATGCAGCTCACATAGTGTGTTTCAACCCGAAGGATGTCAGTCACCAATTAACACTGATAGACTTCTAATTCCAGAATAAGCAGATATTTCATAAGTAAATCAGTAGAACAGCAACTTTTATCCTTAATCTAGCTAGATCTCCTTACTGCTTTTTAACTATTTCAATTCCACTGTCAATCTCTGAAAAGTAAAAAAGAAGTTTAGAAAAACATTCAAATTATAAAAAAATCATAAAGATTATGTAACCCATTAGGTAAATTCTAAAGCATTGTAAAGAAAAAATCTAAAGTCAAGAATTGCTGTTGCACCTTTCCCAAAGATGTCATATGTTCTCAAAATGGAACCAATAAAAAGTACAACTTAGTATGTACAAACAACATGCCAAACAAAAACATGGAAAGATATCACCCACTTTGTAATGACTCTATACAATATTCAAATTTTCACTTCAGTGAGGAAGTGAGAAACTCTAATGCCACCCAATAAGGGTAGCAATCCTCAAAGTCATAATCGACTCTTTAACAAGCCTTTTAACCCGTTCCCGACACAGGACGTTGTACAACGTCCTGGTAGATTTGAGCTGCTGCAGCTCCAGTGAGTGGGGTCACTCAGGTGTCACAGATGCTGCTGCTCTGTGACAACCTGTAGATGACCCCACAGGGGGTGGATTAACCCCCCTATGCCCAGGACCCCTCCGATTGGCAGTTTAAAAGTGAAACTGCCGATCGGAGGGAATCATAGGGATTCACCCCTCTAGATCTGATTGGAGCTCTCCAATCAGATCTGGATGGGCGGATCAGCAGATGCCCACCCCTCCTCACCCCCCTCCCGCTCCAGGACTCACAGGGGCCCCCCCGCCGTTCCCCCCAACCACCGCCCCCCCTCTATTATCTATATGCTGGCGGGCTGCACACGCGTGCGCCCGCCGGTCACAGTGCCTGGCCCCCCGCTCCAGTGCTCTCCCCCCCAGGTGCCCCCACCTCCGGGCCCTGTGCCTGGCCCCCCTCACCTCCTGCGGCAGGCTGCACACATCGGTGCACCCGCCGCTGCGGCCGCCCTGCCGCCGCTGCACCTCCTCTGCCCGCCGGTCTGTGGCCCCTCCTCCTCTCCCCGCCTCCTCTCCCCACCTCCTCTCCCGGCCTCCTGCTCATCGGTGGATCGAGGGAGGTAAGTATGTATGTATGTGTCTATGTACGTATGTATGTATGTATGCATGTGTCTATGTATGTATGTATGTATGAATGAATGAATGAATGAATGAATGAATTGATGGATGGATGATGGATGGGTGAATGGATAGATGGATGGGGGGTGCATGCGTGGACATGTGCGTGGACGTGAGCGTACATGAGTGTGTGTGGACATGTGCGTGCGTAGACGTGTGCGTGTGTTGACACGTGCGTGGACGTGTGCGTGCATAGACGTGTGTGTGCATAGACGTGTGCGTGCGTGGATGTGCGCATAGATGGATGTGTGCATGGACGTCGACGTAGATGTCAGCGTGCGTGTGTGGATGTGTGCATGCGTGCATGTCAGCGTGCGTGCGCGGATGTCAGCGTGCGTGCGTGGATGTCAGCGTGCGTGCGTGGATGTCAGTATGCGTGGATGTCAGCATGTGTGGATGTCAGCGTGCGTGTGTGGATGTGTGCATGCGTGGATGTCAGCGTGCTTGAATGTCAGTGTGCGTGATTGTCAGCATGCGTGAATGTCAGCGTGCGTGTGTGGATGTCAGCGTGCGTGGATGTGTGCATGCGTGCATGGATGTGTGCGTGGATGTCAGCGTGCGTGCGTGGATGTCAGCGTGCATGAATGTCAGCGTGCGTGGATGTCAGCGTGCATGCGTGGATGTCAGCGTGCGTGGATGTCAGCGTGCATGCATGGATGTCAGCGTGCGTGGATGTCAGCATGCGTGGATGTCAGCGTGCGTGGATGTCAGCATGCGTGGATGTCAGCGTGCTTGAATGTCAGCGTGCGTGCGTGGATGTGTGCGTGCGTGGATGTGTGCGTGCGTGGATGTGTGCGTGCGTGGATGTCAGCGTGCGTGGATGTCAGCGTGCGTGGATGTCAGCGTGCTTGAATGTCAGCGTGCGTGCGTGGATGTGTGCGTGCGTGGATGTGTGTGTGGATGTGCGTGGATGTGGATGTGCGTGGATGTGTGCGTACGTGGATGTGTGTGTGGATGTGCGTGGATGTGGATGTGCGTGCGTGGATGTCAGCGTGCGTGCATGGATGTGTGCGTATGTGGATGTGCGTGCGGGGATGTGCATGTGGGTGCGTGGATGATGGGTGCATAGGTGGATGGATGGGTGCAACAAGGGATCAAATGTCCTCTTGTTGTAGTCTCTGGGATCATAGTCATGGTGCATTGTATGACAGATCATTGTCATACAGTGCACCATAACTCTGACCCCAGAGGCTGCAGGAAGAGGACACTTGATCCCTTGCTGCAGTCTCTGGATTGAGCATAGGCGATCGAGCGTCGTGGGACCTTCGTTGTGGACTACGTCGGAGGCGATCGAGCGTCGTGGGACCTTCGTTGTGGACTACGTCGGATCTTTATAATAAAGATGGAGTCCGAATTTTGTTTGTGTTATTTTTTTCAAATAAAAAGATTTTTCTCTGTGTGTATTTTCTGACTATTTACCAGAGATTCCTAATGGCGGGTCTAACATTGGCCCTATATTATGAATCTCGGGCTTAGTGCCAGCTGCCAATAAAAAGCTGGCATTAACCCCTTTATTACCCAGTTTGCTACCGGCACCAGGGCAACTGGAAGAGTCTGGGTACAGCGCCAGAAAATGGCGCTTCAATGAATGCGCTATTTTCTGGGGCATCTGCCATTATGATGTGATGATGACTTTTTCTCCCTCAGATTTGCAAGTTATAAAAATACTAATAATTACTATTCTGTTTTAATTGCATTCTGTATTTTCATGCAACTCTTTTAAATTTAGAAAAATTGCTTTGACAGGTCCTATTCAGTCAAATTACATACACACACTCCCAGAGCAGATGAATATAATAGATATCTGCCCTTAGCAAACTCCTCTTCAAACTCATTTGAAGTATTATCTTTCATTAATTATTCATCTTAATTTAGGAACAAACAGAATAATTATAATGTGTCTGTCATTTGTACTTGCAGCATATATACAATAACAATTTATTTAGCTGTGTATTCTGCTGCAAATAATACAAGATAATCATCATAGTGTATTATAATGACCGGAGGTCCTATTAAGATCCAGTGAGTCACAGACTGAGACAGAGGCAGAAATAAACAACAGTATTTTTTACTGATATGGGGATCAAAGTATGGTTCAGTATAGAATGTATAAGTATCAAAATCCCCTTAAAATATAACCAATAACAGTTTCACACACTCAGCGTTAGCCGACATCAATGCACCGATCTCAGAGTTCCCAGGGTATGTAAATCACACTCAGAACCAGGAGCAAATTTACCTACACGTTAGACTTATCAAGGATTTAACTTAACTAAAGGCTATGTACATCAACTGTGGGCGATCTGATGGGACCTCTGAGATGGCGCACTGAGTATAACTTATCACAGCTAATAACAATACATTACACTATGTCAATGCTGGCTATGCACTTAGCACAGGGATACCCGGGTATCTCAAAACTATGGCACCATAAACCTCAAATGTAGCTTTACACCGGTGTATATTCCACGTGGGCTGCAGCAAGTCCAGAAAAAGAAAAAGAAAAGAAAAACCTTTTGCGCAAAAGAAAAACGTATTGTAAAACAGCAGAATTTGGCAGCTTACCAGCCAGTGCCAGATTCACATGTCCAGCACTTTAGTTCTGTTAGCTTGGGGTGCAATCTGTGGAGCACTCTTTTCCAGGGCTTGTCAGGACCTTGTCAAGATCCTCCCAATGTGGATGGCACCGGACGCCGACTCTCCTTTCGCAGTCACTCACGGCCTTCCTGGACGCCAATGACTCGCTCCATCAGGGGGAACATCTCCTCAGCCTCCTTGTCAGGATCCTCCCAATGTGGATGGCTCCGGACGCTGACTCTCCTTTCGCAGTCACTCACGGCCTTCCTGGACGCCAATCACTCGCTCCATCAGGGGGAACATCTCCTCAGCCTCTCCTCAGATGCTGGACACTTGCTCAGTTCAAGATAAAGTCTTTAGTCCACACAACAGGGCTTGCAAACAACTTTAAAGGCCCATATAGCTTGCACTGGCTCTGCTGTAATCCTTACACTAGTAATGGCCACCGCAGAGAGAGATCAACCACAACAGGAGCAACTGACAGAACCGTCACCCGGCAACCAGCGATCGTGCTTTCACTTTCCTAGACACAGAGCAGTCACCATGGCAACCAGAGACTGTTTTCTCTTTCCTGGGCCACTACAAAATGGCAGTCTGCTTGGTTTTAGCAGCTTATTAGTTTACCCTCTTACAGTATTATCAAGTAACTTAAATGGCAGTCATAAGAGGTATTAAATATAGTGACGTGTTGTGCAATAAAAAGCAAGGCCAATTAGTTAAAGCTGATACTATTTTTGAATAAAGATTATAAAGATAGTATATTATAGAATAATTTAGTATTTGGTACTCTCTACCCCAACACATCAGACTGTTGCCTACTGTGGAAACATTTAAAAGGAGCCTGAAGACCCACCTCTTCCGACAAGTTTACATACTACAGTGAGCCTCAGTTGATTAAACTGCCGCACAACCAGTTCTACACTCTCCTAGTGTATCCTCGCCTATCCTTTGTAGACTATGAGCCCTCGCGTGCATGTTCCTCTTTCCTCACCTACTATATCCTCACCCATCCCTTGTATACTGTGAACCCTCAAGGAAGGGTCCTCTCTCCTCACCTACTGTGCCCCTCCTGTACCTGTACGTCCTGATCGCCTAGATTTAGTGTACTTGTTCTTGTCTCCCTCATCCTCATGTAAAGCGCCATGGAACCTAATGGCGCTATATAAATAAATAATAATAATAATAATAATAATACTGTATCTTCACCCATCACTTGTAGATTGTGAGCCCTTATGGGCAGGGTCCTCTCTTCTCTTCTATCTGTTTCTGCCTTGTATTGTTCATAATCATTGTACTTGTCTATGTATGCCTCTTTCACATGTAAAGCGCCATAGAATAATTGGTGCCATAATAATAAGTAATAATAATATTTTAATGAGGAACCAAAATGGGTTGATCTCCTTCTGATCGCACCTTTCACACCACCCTTTCACAGATGACAATTACTGATCCTTTCAGTGTAAAATTAGGGTCCTTTCTTATTTTTTCACCCTAGATGTTCTGTGACTACTATTATTTGTTACCCTTCATTGCAAGAGATGCTTTAATTTCCTAAAAAAAAGTGCTCTTTAAAGCAAGAATAATTTCAAATGTTGATGTTATCTAGAAATGTATATGACACAATATCTTCCTCAAAAGACCAATGCTTTGTAATATGTGGCCAGTATGTCAAAGAGATGGAGTTGATTGATACGTAGGTTTATGGAAATAGGGTAGGTAAAGGCCCCAATTTATCAAACATTGCCAGAATTTTGGAGTAAAAATGTCTCAAATGTCTGAAAAATTTGGGAATTTTTGCCCTTCACTGGCAGCTATGAAAGTATTTTTAAAAGGTTGGTGGAGCTTTCTCTAGAAAGGCTAAGCTTAAGATTCAAATGGTGCTATAAAGTTTTATCAGCTGTCTGTAGGTACAGAAATACAGAGAAGGACAGAGACACACTTATGGAAGCCATAATGCGAGTGTCTCACATGCATCTCGCATGAGTCACCCGGTCCAGCCCATGCCTCTCTGAACGTTAGTGTGGAGCTGCTTGTGTTCCCATGGAGCTCTATGCTCCCGTTCAGAGAGGCAAGTGCCAGGCCGGGTAACTCATACAAGATGCACACAAGACACTCGCATGCAGCTCACATAGTGTGTTTCAACCCGAAGGATGTCAGTCACCAATTAACACTGATAGACTTCTAATTCCAGAATAAGCAGATATTTCATAAGTAAATCAGTAGAACAGCAACTTTTATCCTTAATCTAGCTAGATCTCCTTACTGCTTTTTAACTATTTCAATTCCACTGTCAATCTCTGAAAAGTAGGGATGGGCGAATCTACTCGCTAGGACTCGTTACTCGGCGAGTAGTAAGGGACTCGCAGGACTCGGTACTCTGCGAGTTTCCCAGTGATTACTCGCACGAGTCCAATGCAAATCAATATCAATCCTAGTTTTGTCAGAAACGCTGACAACACTAGGATTGCCATTGTTTGCATTAGACTCGCTACTGAGCCAGTGATAGCAGGGAAACTCGCAGATAACTGCTGTTACATTGCGAGCCAAGTCCAGCTGTCTTCTCTGTGCAGCTCCAGGGTCCTAGAGCCCGCCTGCTCATAGACATGATGTAGCAGTGCTGAGATTGTTCTCAGTCTGCTCATTCCCTGTGCATAGACATCTATATTTATGCACAGGGGATGTAGCAGAGAGGACATCGCATTTTGGACTACGTCGGACAGAAGAGGATTTTTTTAATTAAAGATGAAGTCCCTAATGGCTTTTTTTTTTTATTTCAAATAAAAATTTTTCTCTGTGTTGTGTTTTTTTAACCCTTTATTGGAGATTCTTAGTGGCTGGGTCAAACGTGGCCTGACATTAAGAATCTCGGGCTTAATACCAGCTTGTATAACAAAGCTGATATTAACCCCTTTATTACCCAGCGTGCCACTGCCACCAGGGCCGCTGGAAGAGCGGGGTTCAGCGCCAGAGGATGGCGCTTCAATGAACGCGCCATCTTCTGGGGCGGCTGCGGGCTGCAATTTGCAGCGGGGGGTGCCCAGAAAGCTTGGGCATCCCTGCGCTGTGGATTCCAGCCCCCAGCTGCTTAGCTGTACCTGGCTAGACATAGAAATTGCACGGAGCCCCACGCATTTTTTTTATAATTTAATGAATTTCAGAGTCAGAGTCTCAGAGTCGGAGTATCAGAGTCGGAGTCGCCTCAGAGTCAGAGTCGCCTCAGAGTCAGAGTCGCCTCAGAGTCGGAGTCGCCTCGGAGTCGGAGTCGCCTCGGAGTCGGAGTCGTCTCGGAGTCGGAGTCTCCTCAGAGTCGGAGTCTCAGAGTCGGAGTCTCAGAGTCGGAGTCGCCTCAGAGTCAGTGTCGCCTCAGAGTCAGAGTCGCCTCGGAGTCGGAGTCGCCTCGGAGTCGGAGTCGTCTCGGAGTCGGAGTCTCCTCAGAGTCGGAGTCTCAGAGTCGGAGTCGCCTCAGAGTCGGAGTCGCCTCGGAGTCGGAGTCGCCTCGGAGTCGGAGTCGGAGTCGGAGTCGTCTCGGAGTCGGAGTCGTCTCGGAGTCAGAGTCGTCTCGGAGTCAGAGTCGTCTCGGAGTCGGAGTTGTCTCGGAGTCGGAGTCGTCTCGGAGTCGGAGTCGAGTCGGAGTCGGAGTCGTCTCGGAGTCGAGTCGGAGTCGGAGTCGTCTCGGAGTCGGAGTCGTCTCGGAGTCAGAGTCGTCTCGGAGTCAGAGTCGTCTCGGAGTCGGAGTTGTCTCGGAGTCGGAGTCGTCTCGGAGTCGGAGTCGAGTCGGAGTCGGAGTCGTCTCGGAGTCGGAGTCGTCTCGGAGTCGGAGTCGTCTCGGAGTCGTCTCGGAGTCGGAGTTGTCTCGGAGTCGGAGTCGTCTCGGAGTCGGAGTCGTCTCGGAGTCGTCTCGGAGTCGGAGTCGAGTCGGAGTTGGAGTCGTCTCTGAGTCGAGTCGGAGTCGTCTCGGAGTCAGAGTCGTCTCGGAGTCGGAGTCGTCTCGGAGTCGGAGTCAAAAAAATGCGTGGGGCTCCGCGCAATTTCTATGTCTAGCCAGGTACAGCTAAGCAGCTGGGGGCTGGAATCCGCAGCGCAGGGATGCCCAAGCTTTCTGGGCACCCCCCGCTGCAAATTGCAGCCCGCAGCCGCCCCAGAAGATGGCGCGTTCATTGAAGCGCCATCCTCTGGCGCTGAACCCCGCTCTTCCAGCGGCCTGGTGGCGGTGGCACGCTGGGTAATAGAGGTTAGGGCCAGCTTTGTATTATCAGCTGGCCCTAAGCCCGAAATTTATGGCGGTCACGCCAATATTAGACATGACCGCCATGAATTTCTATTAAATTGTTTTAAAAAAAACACAACACAGAGAAATTTTTTTATTAGAAATAAAAAAAAAAGCCATTAGAGACTCCATCTTTAATTAAAAAAATCCTCTTCCGTCCGACGCAGTCCAAAACGCGATGTCCTCTCTGCTCATCCCTGTGCATAGATATAGATTAGGGATGGGCGAATCTACTCGCTAGGACTCGTTACTCGGCGAGTAGTAAGGGACTCGCAGGACTCGGTACTCTGCGAGTTTCCCAGTGATTACTCGCACGAGTCCAATGCAAATCAATATCAATCCTAGTTTTGTCAGAAACGCTGACAAAACTAGGATTGCCATTGTTTGCATTAGACTCGTGCGAGTAATCACTGGCTACTGTGCCAGTGATAGCAGGGAAACTCGCAGATAACTGCTGTTTCTTTGCGAGCCGAGTCCAGCTGTCTTCTCTGTGCAGCTCCAGGGTCCTAGAGCCCGCCTGCTCACAGACATTATGTAGCAGTGCTGAGATTGTTCTCAGTCTGCTCATTCCCTGTGTACAGACATGAATGTCTGTGCACAGAGATGATGTAGCAGTGCTGAGATTGTTCTCAGTCTGCTCATTCCCTGTGTACAGACATGAATGTCTGTGCACAGAGATGATGTAGCAGTTCTGAGATTGTTCTCAGTCTGCTCATTCCCTGTGTACAGACATGAATGTCTGTGCACAGAGATGATGTAGCAGAGCTGAGATTGTTCTCAGTCTGCTCATTCCCTGTGTACAGACATGAATGTCTGTGCACAGAGATGATGTAGCAGAGCTGAGATTGTTCTCAGTCTGCTTATTCCCTGTGCATAGACATCTATATTTATGCACAGGGGATGTAGCAGAGAGGACATCGCGTTTTGGACTGCGTCGGACGGAAGAGGATTTTTTTAATTAAAGATGGAGTCCCTAATGGCTTTTTTTTTTATTTCTAATAAAAAATTTTCCTTGTGTTGTGTTTTTTTTTAAAACAATTTAATAGAAATTCATGGCGGTCATGTCTAATATTGGCGTGACCGCCATAAATTTCGGGCTTAGGGCCAGCTGATAATACAAAGCTGGCCCTAACCTCTTTATTACCCAGCGTGCCACCGCTACCAGGGCCGCTGGAAGAGCGGGGTTCAGCGCCAGAGGATGGCGCTTCAATGAACGCGCAATCTTCTGGGGCGGCTGCGGGCTGCAATTTGCAGCGGGGGGTGCCCAGAAAGCTTGGGCATCCCTGCGCTGTGGATTCCAGCCCCCAGCTGCTTAGCTGTACCTGGCTAGACATAGAAATTGCGCGGAGCCCCACGCATTTTTTTTTTATTATTTCATGAATTTCAGAGTCAGAGTCTCAGAGTCAGAATCTCAGAATTTCATGAAATAATTAAAAAAAAATGCGTGGGGCTCCGCGCAATTTCTATGTCAAGCCAGGTACAGCTAAGCAGCTGGGGGCTGGAATCCGCAGCGCAGGGATGCCCAAGCTTTCTGGGCACCCCCCGCTGCAAATTGCATCCCGCAGCCGCCCCAGAAGATGGCGCGTTCATTGAAGCGCCATCCTCTGGCGCTGAACCCCGCTCTTCCAGCGGCCCTGGTAGCGGTGGCACGCTGGGTAATAGAGGTTAGGGCCAGCTTTGTATTATCAGCTGACCCTAAGCCCGAAATTTATGGCGGTCACGCCAATATTAGACATGACTGCCATGAATTTCTATTAAATTGTTTTAAAAAAAACACAACACAAGGAAAATTTTTTATTAGAAATAAAAAAAAAGCCATTAGGGACTCCATCTTTATTAAAAAAATCCTCTTCCGTCCGACGCAGTCCAAAACGCGATGTCCTCTCTGCTACATCCCCTGTGCATAAATATAGATGTCTATGCACAGGGAATAAGCAGACTGAGAACAATCTCAGCTCTGCTACATCATCTCTGTGCACAGACATTCATGTCTGTACACAGGGAATGAGCAGACTGAGAACAATCTCAGCACTGCTACATCAGGCAGCAGGCGGGCTCTAGGACCCTGGAGCTGGCAGCCTGTACAGAGGAGACAGGATCTTATCTGTGCAAGTCAGCGATTACTTACAAAGTAAACGAGCAATGCAAATAAATGACAAAACTAGGATTGCTTCAGGCTGAAGCTTCCGAGACACATCTGCGATTTGTAAATCTCACACTACTCGCTATTACTCGCTTCCCCATTCATTAACATTGGACTCGCTAGACTCGCAACGAGTAGCGAGTCCTGTGCTCGGACTCGCTAGAGTCAAGCGATTCCGAGTAATTTAGGATTCGCCCATCACTAATATAGATGTATATGCACAGGGAATGAGCAGACTGAGAACAATCTCAGCACTGCTACATCATCTCTGTGCACAGACATTCATGTCTGTACACAGGGAATGAGCAGACTGAGAACAATCTCAGCTCTGCTACATCAGGCAGCAGGCAGGCTCTAGGACCCTGGAGCTGGCAGCCAGCACACTGAGAAGACAGGACTCTTATCTGTGCGAGTTTCCCAGCCAGCGATTACAGTTGCAAAGTAAACTAGTCCAATGCAAATAAATGACAAAACTAGGATTGCTTCAGGCTGAAGCTTCCGAGACACATCTGCAATTTGTAAATCTCACACTACTCGCTATTACTCGCTTCCCCATTCATTAACATTGGACTCGCTAGATTCGCAACGAGTAGCGAGTCCTGTGCTCGGACTCGCTAGAGTCAAGCGATTCCGAGTAATTTAGGATTCGCCCATCACTACTGAAAAGTAAAAAAGAAGTTTAGAAAAACATTCAAATTATAAAAAAATCATAAAGATTATGTAACCCATTAGGTAAATTCTAAAGCATTGTAAAGAAAAAATCTAAAGTCAAGAATTGCTGTTGCACCTTTCCCAAAGATGTCATATGTTCTCAAAATGGAACCAATAAAAAGTACAGCTTAGTATGTACAAACAACATGCCAAACAGAAACATGGAAAGATATCACCCACTTTGTTATGACTCTATACAATATTCAAATTTTCACTTCAGTAAGGAAGTGAGAAACTCTAATGCCACCCAATAAGGGTAGCAATCCTCAAAGTCATAATCAACTGTTTAACAAGCCTTTTAACCCGTTCCCGACACAGGACGTTGTACAACGTCCTGGTAGATTTGAGCTGCTGCAGCTCCAGTGAGTGGGGTCACTCAGGTGTCACAGATGCTGCTGCTCTGTGACAACCTGTAGATGACCCCACAGGGGGTGGATTAACCCCCCTATGCCCAGGACCCCTCCGATCGGCAGTTTAAAAGTGAAACTGCCGATCGGAGGGAATCATAGGGATTCACCCCTCTAGATATGATTGGAGCTCTCCAATCAGATCTGGATGGGCGGATCAGCAGATGCCCACCCCTCCTCACCCCCCTCCCGCTCCAGGACTCACAGGGGCCCCCCCGTCGTTCCCCCCAACCGCCCGCCCTCCTCTATTATGTATATGCTGGCGGGCTGAACTCGCGTGCGTCCGCCGGTCACAGTGCCTGGCACCCCGCTCCAGTGCTCCCCCCACCGAGGTTTTCCCCACCTCCGGGCCCTGTGCCTGGCCCCCCCTCACCTCCTGCGGCGGGCTGCACACATTGGTGCACCCGCCGCTGCGGCCGCCCTGCCGCCGCTGCACCTCCTCTGCCCGCCGGTCTGTGGCCCCTCCTCCTCTCCCCGCCTCTTCTCCCCACCTCCTCTCCCGGCCTCCTGCTCATCGGTGGATCGAGGGAGGTAAGTATGTATGTATGTGTCTATGTATGTATGTATGTATGCATGTGTCTATGTATGTATGTATGTATGAATGAATGAATGAATGAATGAATGAATTGATGGATGGATGATGGATGGGTGAATGGATAGATGGATGGGGGGTGCATGCGTGGACATGTGCGTGGACGTGAGCGTACATGAGTGTGTGTGGACGTGTGCGTGCGTAGACGTGTGTGTGTGTGGACACGTGCGTGGACGTGTGCGTGCATAGACGTGTGTGTGCATAGACGTGTGCGTGTGTGGATGTGTGCATAGATGGATGTGTGCATGGACGTGTGCGTAGATGTCAGCGTGGGTGTGTGGATGTGTGCATGCGTGCATGTCAGCGTGCGTGCGCGGATGTCAGCGTGCGTGGATGTCAGCGTGCGTGTGTGGATGTCAGCATGCGTGGATGTCAGCATGTGTGGATGTCAGCGTGCGTGTGTGGATGTGTGCATGCGTGGATGTCAGCGTGCTTGAATGTCAGTGTGCGTGATTTTCAGCGTGCGTGGATGTCAGCGTGCGTGGATGTGTGCATGCGTGCATGGATGTGTGCGTGGATGTCAGCGTGCGTGCGTGAATGTCAGCGTGCGTGAATGTCAGCGTGCGTGGATGTCAGCGTGCGTGCGTGGATGTCAGCATGCGTGGATGTCAGCGTGCATGCATGGATGTCAGCGTGCGTGGATGTCAGCATGCGTGGATTTCAGCGTGCGTGGATGTCAGCGTGCGTGGATGTCAGCGTGCTTGAATGTCAGCGTGCGTGCGTGGATGTGTGCGTGCGTGGATGTGTGCGTGCGTGGATGTCAGCGTGCGTGGATGTCAGCGTGCGTGGATGTCAGAGTGCTTGAATGTCAGCGTGCGTGCGTGGATGTGTGCGTGCGTGGATGTGTGTGTGGATGTGCGTGGATGTGGATGTGCGTGTGTGGATGTGTGCGTGCGTGGATGTGTGTGTGGATGTGCGTGGATGTGGATGTGCGTGCGTGGATGTCAGCGTGCGTGCATGGATGTGTGCATATGTGGATGTGCGTACGGGGATGTGCATGTGGGTGCGTGGATGATGGGTGCATAGGTGGATGGATGGGTGCAACAAGGGATCAAATGTCCTCTTGTTGTAGTCTCTGGGATCATAGTCATGGTGCATTGTATGACAGATCATTGTCATACAGTGCACCATAACTCTGACCCCAGAGGCTGTAGGAAGACGACACTTGATCCCTTGCTGCAGTCTCTGGATTGAGCATAGGCGATCGAGCGTCGTGGGACCTTCGTTGTGGACTACGTCGGATCTTTATAATAAAGATGGAGTCCGAATTTTGTTTGTGTTATTTTTTTCAAATAAAAAGATTTTTCTCTGTGTGTATTTTCTGACTATTTACCAGAGATTCCTAATGGCGGGTCTAACATTGGCCCTATATTATGAATCTCGGGCTTAGTGCCAGCTGCCAATAAAAAGCTGGCATTAACCCCTTTATTACCCAGTTTGCCACCGGCACCAGGGCAACTGGAAGAGTCTGGGTACAGCGCCAGAAAATGGCGCTTCAATGAATGCGCTATTTTCTGGGGCATCTGCGGGCTGCAATTCGCAGCATGGGGGGCCCAGAATGCTTGGGCCTCTCCATGCTGCGGATTCCAGCCCCCAGCTGCCTAGTTGTACCTGGCTGCACCACAAATATGGTGAAGCGCCATGTCATTTTTTTTCTAGAATTAGTTCTAGAAGAAAAAAAAAAGGGCTTTGCTGTATTTTTGGTGGCTAGCCAGGTACAACGAGGCAGCTGGGGGTTGGTGGCAATTTATAGCTGCCAAGTTGTACCTGGCTGGACCAAAAATATGGCAGAGCCCTACGCCATTTTTTTCTAGAATTAGTCTTAGAAAAAAAATAAAAATGGGCTTTGCTGTATTTTTGGTTGCCAGCCAGGTACAATGAGGCAGCTGGGGGTTGCTGGCAGTCCGTAGCTGCCAAGTTGTACCTGGCTGGACCAAAAATATGGCGGAGCCCCACGCCATTTTTATTCTAGAATTAGTCCTAGAAAAAAAATAAAAATGAGCTTCGCTGTATTTAGATGCATAATGAACACTTTGAACCCCCAGGTGCTTCAAAAATTGATCCGTAAAAATGAAAAAAGAAAATTTGTGTTACTTTTTCCTTATTACGGATCAATTTGTGAAGCACCTGGGGGTTCAAAGTGCTCACTATGCATCTAGATGCATTCCTTGGGGGGGTCTAGTTTCAAAATGGGGTCACTTGTGGGGGAGCTACAATGTTTAGGCACACAGGTGCTCTCCATACACGACATGGTGTCCGCTACCAATTCCAATAGTTAGCGGACACCATCTGGCGTATGGAGAGCCCCTGTGTGCCTAAACATTGGAGCTCCCCCACAAGTGACCCCATTTTGGAAGCTAGACCTCCCAGGGAACGTATCTAGATGGGTTGTGAACATTTTGATCCCCAGGTGCTTCACAAATTCATCTGTAAAATTGAGTACTTTTTTTTTCCACAAAAAAGTTCTTTTTTCATTTTTACAGATTATTTTGTGAAGCACTAGGGTGTTCAAAATGCTCACCACGCATCTAGCTAAGTTCCCTGGGAGGTCTAGTTTCCAAAATGGGGTCACTTGTGGGGAGCTCCAATGTTTAGGCACATAGGGCTCTCAAAACGCGACATGGTGTCCGCTAACAATTGCAGCAAATTTTTCAAATTGTTAGCAGACACCATGTCGCGTTTGGAGAGCCCCTGTGTGCCTAAACATTGGAGCTCCCTCACAAGTGACCCCATTTTGGAAGCTAGAGCCCCCAGGGAACTTATCTACATGGGTGGTGAGAATTTTGAACCCCCAGGTGCTTCACAAATTCATCCGTAAAAATGAAAAAAACACTTTTTTTTCCAAAAAAATGTTCTTTTTTCATTTTTACAGATTATATTGTGAAGCACTGGGGTGTTCAAAATGCTCACCACCCATCTAAATAAGTTCCCTGGTGAGTCTAGTTTCCAAAATAGGGTCACTTGTGGGGGAGCTCCAATGTGTAGGCACACAGGGGCTCTCCAAATGCATCATGGTGTCCGCTAACAATTTTACTGAAAAATCAGCTCAAATTGTTAGCGGACACCATGTCGCGTTCGGAGAGCCCCTGTGTGCCTACACATTGGAGCTCCCCCACAAGTGACCCCATTTTGGAAACTAGACCCCCCAGGGAACTAATCTAGATGGGTGGTGAGCATTTTGAATGCCCCAGGTGCTTCACAAATTCATCCGTAAAAATGAAAAAGTACTTTTTTTCCTACAAAAATTTTCTTTTAGCTTAAATTTTTTCATTTTCACATGGGCAACAGGATAAAATGGATCCTAAAAATTGTTGGGCAATTTCTCCTGAGTACACCTCATATGTGGTCATAAACCACTGTTTGGGCGCACGGCAGGGCTTAGAAGAGAAGGAGCGCCATTTGACTTTTTGAATGGAAAATTAGCTCCAAAAGTCAAATTGCGCTCCTTCCCTTCTGAGCCCTGCCGTGCGCCCAAACAGTGGTTTATGACCACATATGAGGTATCAGTGTACTCAGGAGAAATTGCCCAACAAATTTTAGGATCCATTTTATCCTTTTGCCCATGTGAAAATGAAAGAATTGAGGCTAAAAGAACATTTTTGTTGGAAAAATTAAAATGACCATTTTTTCCTTCCACTTTGCTTTAGTTCCCGTGAAGCACCTGAAGAGTTAATAATCTTCTTGAATGTAGTTTTGAGTAGCTTGAGGGTGCAGTTTTTGGAATGGTGTCACTTTTGGGTGTTTTCTGTTATGTAAACCCCTCAAAGGGACTTCAAATGTGATGTGGTCACAAAAGAAAATGGTTTTGTAAATTTTGCTGGAAAAATGAAAAATTGCTGATGAACTTTGAACCCTTATAACTTCCGAACAAAATTTTTTTTTTTTCAAAATTGTGCTGATGTAAAGTAGACATGTGGGAAAAGTTATTTATTAATTATTTTGTGTCATATACCTCTCTGGTTTAGCAGAATAAAAATTCATAATTTGAAAATTGCCAAATTTTCAAAAATTTTGCCAAATTTTTTATTTTTTCACAAATAATCGCAAAAATTATTGACCTAAATTTAATACTAACATGAAGCCCAATATGTCACGAAAAAACAGTCTCAGAATCGCTAGCATCCGTTGAAGCGTTTCAGAGATATTACCTCATAAAGAGAAAACTGGTCAGAATTGACAAAAATGGCCTCGTCATTAGGGTCAAAATAGGCCCGGGGGTGAAGGGGTTAATGTAACTTAAGGCCCCGTTACACGGTATGAGATCGTGAACGATATCGCTCAAGCGTCACGGGTTTGGAGTTGTTCAAACGACATTGTTAGGATGTCATTGTGTGTTACACTGAGATACGACTATGATAAATCGTTGGAATGTTGATCGCAGATTTGAGAACATGTTCTCAAATCAGACAATCCTCGATCAGCCAACCTGCTGCATCGTTGTGTGTGACCCCGCTATAACCATGTCGTTAATGACTTCCCCTATTTACAACAGTGAACAAGTATTGTTCGCTGGGTTGTATGAACGATAGCTGCTTGCCACATCGTTAGTGCGTTGTTCACGATATCTAGATGTGCCATCTCACCAACGATGTCAAAAAGATGTCCTAATGACCGCGCTCCCGTGAGATCGTTAGGGATATCTTAACGGCATTGAAGCATGTAACAGTACCTTTTGATCAGAACCCCAATCTGCAGTTGCTTCGTTTCCAAGTGATTGCCCCTCATCAGTGCAGTGTGTGGGAATTCTGATCTGACTGTATGAGAAGCTGAGATGAGGTCTTGGGAACTAGCTTTCTACCTTATGGAGATGCCTGCCACCATAAGGATTCCTCTAGACTCCTTATCAGCTTATCTTCCTCTATATAATATATACATTTCCCTTTTGTATTAAATTACTGAATTAAATGAACTTTTTGATGATATTCTAATTCATTGAGATGCACTAGTATGCATTACTAATGAAAATAAATTACTAATACATATTATCGTGTACACAGTTTACGGCAATTATACGGCAATAAAGATGAGCATAGTTTCCACACTATAATGTACTTAAGTGAAATTTTATGTCTTAAAATTGATTGACGTGCTTAAAACCACAATATCCATGTCAAACAATGGAAAACCTTGGAAGAGAGACAAGCCCAGCGCTGATCCTTCGTAGCCCAGATATTGAAATTTATAAGCAAAATGGTAAAAAATGGAGATTGACACAATTTGTCTTGATAACTTTTCCGGGGTTTGGGCAGTAAATTTTCCTGACCAAAGCTTCAAGCAACTCATATCTTTGTAAAAACACTTTTGGCTATAAAACAAAAAGGGTTTTCCCAAAAAAAATTTTATTTTCTGTGGTTCTCAACACAGATGGAAAAAAGAAAAAGGGAAATTAAAAAGGAGACGTAAAATAAACTAAAGAAACCCCAAAGCATTTTTTTTATGGGGCCCCTCTTAAATTGGGCCCATTGAATTGTAAACCGTTTAGATGAATTGTGTCTATTTTCACATTATGGTTCCTTTAAAAACGAAACTTACTTAATATAAGGTTTTAAATTTTTCAGAATGTCTCAAATGTCAGCTAATGAAGTAACGGGACATTAAGGAAATTTTAACCATTAACGCCCCTATGACGGCGAAATATATCAAAAGAAAACAAAATTGTCAGTGCAAAAATGTAAAATATAAACAATATAGAATATTTCCAAAACAAATTGTTTTGATATGTACATGCAAATTTATTTTGAAACTGCATAAAAAAAAAAAAAAAAACAATAGGATACACAGTCCCTTTCCATAATTAGAGTATTCCCCTTTGGGTAAAGGTGCCAAGATGAGTTTTTGGTGAGGGATTTTCTGTTTATTTCTGAT
>JARQOC010000005.1:207086188-207121067 GCA_033576535.1 Allobates femoralis
TTAAGTGTGTTTCCGCTGCGGAACATGAAGCTTTGTGAAAGCAAAATCCCAGTAAGTATCAAAAACACAGCAACTTTATTTCAAACATGACATGCCAAAAAGAGACAAAAATCACCGTGATAAAAATGTTATAAAACACATAATACAAAATGCATTAAAAATGCAATGAAAAAAACACTAGTAGCTTAAGTTAATAGGTGCCAAGAAACTGCAGAAAATCTGCAACATCAAAAATTCACTAAATACTCATTTTGGGAATGTAGCCTAAACGTATGAAAATCGTCTTTGCTCTCTTTTGACTCTATTGTGGTTTGCTGCATTCAGACAATTGGCCAGTTGCATCATTAGGGGCTGAAGATTTATCAAAATACCGTATATACTCGTGTATAAGCCGACCCGTGTATAGCCGACCCCCCTACTTTTGCCCCCAAAACCTGGGAAAATCTATTGACTCGTGTATAAGCCGAGGGTGGACCCCAGCACAGGTATACAGCCCCCAGCAGTGTGGTATACAGCAGCCTCCCCAGTGGTATATACAGGCCCCAGCAGTGTTACAGCAGCAGCCCCAGTGGTATATACAGCAGCAGCCCCAGTGGTAGTATACAGCAGCCCCAGAGGTATATACAGCAGCCCCAGTAGTAGTATACAGCAGCAGCCCCAGTAGTAGTCTACACGCAGCCCCAGTAGTATATACAGCCCCAGTGGTAGTATACACGCAGCCCCAGTAGTATATACAGCCCCAGTGGTATATACAGCCCCAGTGGTAGTATACATACAGCCCCAGTAGTATATACAGCCCCAGTAGTATATACAGCCCCAGTGGTAGTATCCAGCAGCCCCAGTAGTATATACAGCCCCAGTGGTAGTATACATACAGCCCCAGTAGTATATACAGCCCCAGTAGTATATACAGCCCCAGTGGTAGTATACAGCAGCCCCAGTGGTAGTATACAGCAGCCCCAGTAGTATATACAGCCCCAGTGGTAGTATACATACAGCCCCAGTGGTAGTATACATACAGCCCCAGTAGTATACAGCAGCCCCAGTGGTAGTATACATACAGCCCCAGTGGTAGTATACATACAGCCCCAGTAGTATACAGCAGCCCCAGTGGTAGTATACATACAGCCCCAGTAGTATACATACAGCCCAGTGGTAGTATAAAGGGCCCCAGTGGTAGTATACATACAGCCCCAGTGGTAGTATACATACAGCCCCAGTAGTATACAGCAGCCCCAGTGGTAGTATACATACAGCCCCAGTGGTAGTATACATACAGCCCCAGTAGTATACAGCAGCCCCAGTGGTAGTATACATACAGCCCCAGTAGTATACATACAGCCCCAGTGGTAGTATACAGGGCCCCAGTGGTAGTATACATACAGCCCCAGTGGTAGTATACATACAGCCCCAGTAGTATACAGCAGCCCCAGTGGTAGTATACATACAGCCCCAGTGGTAGTATACATACAGCCCCAGTAGTATACAGCAGCCCCAGTGGTAGTATACATACAGCCCCAGTAGTATACATACAGCCCCAGTGGTAGTATACAGGGCCCCAGTGGTAGTATACATACAGCCCCAGTGGTAGTATACATACAGCCCCAGTAGTATACAGCAGCCCCAGTGGTAGTATACACTGCCCCAGCAGGGCCCCCCTCATAGTTTGGCGCCCCCACCTCACTTTCTGCCCCCCCCGCATGCAGCGCTGTGCTCATACATTACCTGTCTAGCAGCTGTCACCCTCCGGTGGCGGATCGCGGCTCCTGGGCTCCGGGCTCCATCTTCCTCTCTGTCTTCCTGGTTTGGTGGACGCCGGGCTCGTCGCGATGACGTCATCGCGACGCCGGCCGGTCACATGACAAGGAAGACACAGAGGAAGATGGAGCCCGGAGCCCAGGAGCCGCGATCCGCCACCGGAGGGTGACAGCTGCTAGACAGGTAATGTATGAGCGCAGCGCTGCATGCGGGGGGGGCCAGAAAGTGAGGTGGGGGCGCCAAACTTTGAGGGGGACCGTATTGACTCGCGTATAAGCCGAGGGGGGGACTTTTCAGCCCAATTTTTGGGCTGAAAAACTCGGCTTATACGCGAGTATATACGGTAGAAATTTTCTATTTTTTTTCTTTTATTCCAAGGAGCTTTCACCTTGTTTTAAGGCCACAAATCCAAAAAGTGTGTTACTCTCCTTACAGCAAACTATGTCTTTTAGATAACATTAAATGCAATTCTGCATCACAAATTTTTGACTACAGAAAAAAGATTATGTTGTTTCATTTGCTATTTTCTCCCTCCATAGAGTGTGTACAGATGTTGATATGTTAACAATCTTTCAGGCAGATTCTGCTTGGAACTCACTTTAAAAGCACATAAAAATATAAAAAAGAAGTAACATATGCACTGTAATGAACTGCCCCTCCCCCGCCTGTGTTCATGCTCTCTCTGTAATGTAACCTGTAGACAGGATGGGGTCTGCAGCATCTAGGAAATTCTCCATGGAGACTAATGTTCAGGGGGGTGAGCCCTTCCCCCAATCTAGGGGATGATCTCAGGAGAGAGAACATTATACTCATGTTGTTAGTTGTGTTAAGACTTCTGAAGATATAGGACCTGTGTCTGCAACCAGGTCCTGTTGCCTCTGTGGACTAATAGAAACTGCCATGTGGAATTGTGTTGTGTTCCTCATTCAGGACAATTTGTTCATTTTGTCTGGTGTCAGATTACCGGGTGGCGCTCCTGGGTCTGTTCCCTTTGTTCTGGACTTATTGTGGACTTTAAGGAACCATATTCCTATTAGATTGCCTATGCTCCCTGTAAATAAAGTTCTATTGGATCGTTCATTGGCCTGGTGTCCTTCCCTGCTCTGTCGCAAACCCCGTCACATGCACAGCAAAGTTAAAATGACTCGCTGTGCATATATTCTTTTTTGTAACCCCTTATATTCACTTCACATCTTGAAAACAAGTAAGAGACTAAAATAAGTGATTTGACCAATCTTTAAGTGGCTTGTGCTTGGAAGCCACCACTATTTTATATATAAAGTTTTTTTTAAAAAGATTCTGCTGGAGCTCAATACTAGTCATACTTAGCCTTACAATCTCTCTGGGTTCTTAGTTGGTGTAATCTTTTACATGGGTTTAGATTTTCATATTTTGGACTGCTGTACTAATGCTTTTTTGAATATTTTTTCCTGTGAACATAATCCAGGCACAAGATTAATTTAATAATATTGTCAATATGTGTCATTACAATTGGATAATGTATATAAAAGCAGAAGACTATCCCAGGTGATTTATGGATGGACACTATTAATATAAAACATTGAACTGTATTCATCATTTAAATGTTTGGATGGTTAGCATGTAACTCACAGATCCAAAGTCTTATTTCTGTATTAATCACTTGTTCAATTCAAGATCACTCACAAGGTCCTTAATTTCTTTTGGTACAATCCATCTCAATTTGGCTACATTATGTCTCATAAAGTTAAAGAGTAAATCTAATAGTGGGACTTTTTTCCAATGGTAATTGGGAGTGACATTTTTATGCGCTCTTAGACTCTAGTTTATAGGGTGACTTGCTTGTCCTACATGATTGCACCCACAAGGGCATTAAATGAGATTCTAACTTACTATGAACTGCATGTAAAATATATTCTTGGTGCAAGATATTAACTGTATTGCTTATCAAATTATATTATGGAAAGGAAACAGGAAGAGATACATGAAGAGCACCATTAAATAGACATGTAGCTATATACTGCACAAAGATGTCATTTGGACACTTGCTGAGAAAAAAAATTGGACATACTTAAAAAGCCCTCAAAAAATACACCTACATTCTACAATGTATTCAGCTTTCAATGATGTAACACATTTTTATGCCTTGGCCCATTTCAAAGTTTGGATTATTTTGCAGTTTATATGCAATATAAAATCTGTGAATGTCATTTGTTGACAGTGACCATGACTGTTTACCCCCTAGGTGCTGCTGTGAATAAGGCTGCAGCATCTAGAAATATAAGGGTGGAAACACACTATCTTAAGCCCCCGTCACACATAGCGAGATCGCTGTTGCGTCACTGGTTTTGTGATGCAACAGCGACGTCGCCAGTGATCTTGCTATGCTTGACATGTAGCAGCGACCGGGCCCTAGCTGTGACATCGCCGGACGTGTCGGAATGGCCTGGACCATGTTTCGGTGTGTTTGATGCCTTAACAATGACCTCGTTGGCGACTCAGAACTCAGCCACGTAGGTCTGAGTCGTCAGACTAGCTGCTGTGTGACAGGATCCCAACGACCACTGAGGTCCTTATACGGGTTGCCGTATTGTTGCTGCATTGTTCAGTAGATCTGACTGTTTGATATCTCAACAGCGACCACGTAGCGACATTCCAACGATCCCTACCAGGCCGTATCATTGTCTGGATCGCTGGAATGTCGCCAAGTATGACGAGACCCTTACTTACATGTGAGTCTCTCGAACGAGACCCAGATCTGTGAGCCTGAACGGCCTCTCCCTCTCTGTATGGGAGTGTCAGCTGCTTGTGTTTTTGTGCAGCATCTCACTCTCGTCCAGAGGGGAGAGGCCGTTCAGGCTCACTGATCCGAGTCTCATCCGAGTGACTCGCATGTAAGTAGGATAGTGTGTTTCCAGCCTAACAGAGCAACTCACTTCCCTATTAAGCCCCATTGGCACCCTAAGCCTGGAAAACACACTGTCCATGTGATATATAGTTATAGTTTCGGACCTTTCCCTGTAAGCAACTTCACACTCCCGTCCCGACAGGGAGAGGTCGTTCAGGGTTAATAATCCAACACTCGTCTGACTGTGTTAAAAGAGAGAGGGGAGGGGGACAAGAGGCGCAATAGTGCCCTTATCACTAGACACTAAGGTACAACGGTGAGAAACGTGATTCACTCACCTACTCCAGTTGTGCGACCCACAACTGGCTTAAGTGCATGTAGGATAGTATCCTGATGGCTGCCGCTGGACCTCCACCGACTCCACGCACGTGGGGTTAGACCAGGAATTTCAGGAAGAAAAGGTGTACTCCGGTCCGCGCTGCCAGAAACATCAAGGAAGACCCAAAACGAAGTTGTGATCCAAGCTTTCTTTATTCTCCTCCTACGCGTTTCAGTGCCCACCTGGCACCTTCATCAGGGATCCCTGGATCCCTGGAGAATAAAGAAAGCTTGGATCACAACTTCGTTTTGGGTCTTCCTTGATGTTTCTGGCAGCGTGGACCGGAGTACACTCGTCTGACTGCCTCGCATATCACACGGACAGTGTGATTCCAGCCTAAGACTGCCATTGTTTGGTCCTGATGGTTGCCACGGCAAACAAAGGCCAAATAATGGCCTTTGAGACTGCCAGCTACAGTGGCCTGTTTAAATGTTAACATCATTTTAGTGGAAAGAATGACATTTTTTATTCCTGTTATGAAACTTTAAAATAATTCCTAGAAAACCGCTGAAGCGTTCACACAGTACCTGACAACATTTTTGAATAGTATACACCAAAGTGATACACATATCACACACACGAGTCACTAAAGCCAAAATTGTTTATTATCTCAGAACCTTGATTTTACCTCCCCAGCTGCTCTCCCCTTCCCAAGACTGACTACTATTTTCTGCTTTATGTCACCTGTCATATTTACTGCATCATTTTACCCTGCATATGTTTATATGTGTGTGTCTTCAGAATTTGTGTCATTATTAGCTTGATGAAGAAGCCATAGAGTCTCGAAAGCTTGCTTTGCTTTTTCTTACCATCTTTTCAGTTAGCCATTAGTAATAATAATAATAATCATCTTTATTTATATAGCGCCAACATATCATAGCAGCGCTTCACAATTCCAAAGTTCATGTTCAAACAATCATAAGAAACAGTTATCAGAAAATACAATACAATACAAAATGCAATTCAAAGCATAATACAACAATTAAAGCAAAATAATGACAGCCCTGCTCATAAGAGCTTACATTTTAACAATGAGGTGGGGGTGACACAAAGTACAGTTGCTTATTTACAGTGATGGTATAGTCAACTTGAAGAGATGGGGAACAGATAGGAGCAGCATAAGTGGCCACCAACCATTATTTGTGATGCATGTGAGACTGGTGGAGCGGATAGGCTAAGTCTAAGTGACTTGGACTAGGGATCATGATAGGCCGCCTTAAAAAGTTGTGTTTTTAGGGATCGCCTGAAACTATGTAAGTTGTGGATAGACCTAATTTCTTGGGGTAGAGCATTCCAGAGAATTGATGCAGCTCGGGGGAAGTCTTGGAGCCAGGAGTGGGAGGATCGGATTAATGCAGAAGTGAGTCTAAAGTCAAATCCAGAGTGAAGAAATCGGGTGGGGTGATAGACAGAGATGAGGGTAGAGAGGTAGGGAGGTGCTGTACTGTGAAGAGCTTTGTGGGTGAGAACAAGCAGTTTGAATTGGATCCTATAGTGTATAGGCAGCCAGTGCAATGACTGGCATAGAGCAGAAGTATCTGAGTAATGGTTAGCCAGATAGGTGATCCTGGCAGTTGCCTTAAAGATGGACTGGAGAGGGGAGAGTCTAGTGTGGGGGAGGCCAATTAAAAGATAATTACAATAGTCAATGCTGGAGTGAATCAGGGCCACAGTGAGGGTTTTTGTGGTTTCCAGCGTGAGAAAAGAGCAAATTTTACAGATGTTCTTCAGGTGCAAGCGTCAAGAGCGGGCGAGAGATTGTATATATGGGGTGAAGGAAAGATCAGAGTCAAACATAACACATAGACAGCGAGCCTGCTGACTAGGCACTATTGTGGTGCCGCACACTCGCACACTGAGAGAAAGATCTCAGATTTAGGGAGGTTGGCAGAGGGTGGGAGCAGAAGAAATTCAGTTCTGTAAAGGTTAAGTTTCAGATAGAGAGTGGACATGATATTGCAAACTGCGGTTAGACAGTCATTGGTGTTCTTTATTAGAGCGGGAGTAAGGTCAGGAGAGGAAGTACATAGTTGTGTGTCATCAGCATAAAGATGGTACTGGAAGCCAAATCTGCTGATGGTCTGTCCAATCGGGGCCATGTAGAGAGAGAAGAAAAGAGGTCCAAGGACTGAATATTGAGGGACCCCAAGAGTGAGAGAAAGAGGGGACGAAGTGGAGCCAGCAAATGATACGATGAAAGAGCGGTCAGAAAGATAGGAGTAGAACCAGGAAAGAGCACTGTCCTTGATGCTGATGGAGTGCAGCATGGAGAGTAGAAGATGGTGGTAAAAGCTAAAATGTACAAACATTGTTTACCTTTCCATAGCATGAACACTGAAGGAATCAAGGCACCCTTTGTGTACATGTAGAAAATGCTGAAATGCCCCTGACAGATTTCGGGTAGAGGCCTTATTGATATCAGACGTGTGCTCAACTATTCTAGTCCTGAGGGAGCGTGTAGTGCAGCCAATGTATTGAAGTCTGCATTGTATGTAAGTGATAGCATACACTATATGAGTGGTACTGCAATTCACAAAAGTGTTATTTTTATGGACTATTTATGTGGTCATAGACATAGTTTCATCAGTATTATCCATATATTTACACACCCCTCATTGTTTTTTCACAAATTTGTAGGAACCTAAAATAGACAACCAATTCCACTGCGGCTTTCTATGTAAGTGTGATCAGACAGCAAAATAATTTTGCCTAAATTAGCACCCCTTCTGGCTACAAAACTAAACCCTTTATCAAGGATTTTTTGTAAAGTTTCATCCGCATGCAATAGAGGGATATATTTCTTTATTACTTTGATGACTTGATGGTAATTAGCACTATATGTTGTTGCATAGGTAAGATTTAGCAAAGTTTTTTTGTTATTTTTGATTTGTTGTAAATATTCAGCTTTGTTTTACATCCTACTTAGATCTCTGCTCATTGCAGAATTTTTTGTGAATAACCCTGATTTTTAAACCTACAATCCATTACAGCAATTTCACATTTATAATCATCATGGTTTGTGAAACATTATTTTGCACGAATATATTCCCCCAGAGGAATGTTTCCCATTATATATGCAGGGCAGAGGTGGGAAAACTCAGGCCCCAGAGCCACATGCAGCCCTTGATGGCCTTTTCTGCCGCCCCTGGGCAGATTCCTGGGGACCGCAGTGCTCAGGCTGGCAAACACGTTTTTATGACTGCCTTTTAAATCCAGCTCCCCAGTGATCTCTATGTCCTAGCCTCTGCCTCCCCAGTGATGTATTTACCCCCAGCCTCCTCAGTGACATATATGCTTCCAGCCTCTCCTGTGCTTTCTATGGCCTAGCAAACCTGGAAAAGCAGTTGAGAAGCAACATGGAACAATATTACAAAGGAAAATGTGAACTGGAAATATGCACTAGGTGCATGTTCACACTAACCTCAAAACAGCAAAACCAACAAAAAAATATATAGTAAGCAAAAAACCCTAAAATAAATTAATAAGTTAATTGCAAAGTGCATAAAAGTAAATTTATGATACATTAATTGATGAAAAAGTGTGCAAGCCTTCCTACCGCATCATGGCAACCCCATCGGGACAGTCCCTACCTATTGATATTGAAAACTTTATCAGATGTTGGTGACATTTTTTTTGCAGTCATTGCAAACTTAGGTGTGGCCTACGTTTATAAGAGCTGGACATTATACTAGTGTGCATAGCTCCCCACTGCTTGGTGTTCTCCATTGGGACCTAGGTCCTACTCAGTCATTGTCAGATTCATGTCACCAACATCCGGTAAGGTTTTTAATATTGTTAAGTAGGGACCCTCCCGATGGGGTTGCCTTGACATGGTGGAACAGGTTTCACATTTTTTGATCAAATAATGTCACTAAGAACCTTAAGTTTACTTTCATGCACTTTGCAATTTACTTATTTATTTGTTTTAGGGTATTTTGATCACTATATATTTTTTTGCTGGTTTTGCTATGGATCAATATCACCTAACATCACAACCGCCCATAGAGAAACAGCTCCAGCCACCACAGTAGGGGCGAGGTGATTCTTTTACCAAATATAGCAGAGGAGTTTTCAAGGTGATAATGTTGTGTGGCCCCCAAAGGATGGTAGAAATTTACAAACACCCCCTGCACAAAAAGGTTCCCCACCCCTGATGCAGGGTGACAGCTTGTAGCATGCAGTAAAGAGTTTCCCGCTACAGATTTGTGAAACAGGGAACAGTCAATCTTTCCTGTGGACACCACTCCTTTGCGGTTAATGTCCAGACAAGGTCTGCATAATTGTTCCATTTGCATAATTCATTCCCTCATCACGTCCTCTCTCTTTTTTTTATAAACCTACCTTTTCTATTTAACCTTGCACCTTACATCCTTGCGATATGGTTATGACTAAGAACTAACAGTTTTAAATGCGTAAAGCACAGGATAGATTATTTTAAAGATAATGTTTTTTACATGGAATTAATTAATGTGAATTTTTAATCTTCACCTAATTTTTCCCAGATGTATGCTGCTGTATTTTCCTTTTTCAACTATCTAACCTCTACAACATGGGTAAGACTAAAAAGCTTTCTAAGGATGTCAGGGAAAAGATCCTAGACCTGCACAATCTGGAATGGGCTTCAAAACCATAATAAGATGCTGAGTGAGAAGGAGACAAATGTTGGTGCAATAGTAAGAATGTGGAATAAATAGAAAATGAGTGTCAATCGCCATAGATCTGGGGCTCCATGCAAACTCTCAGCTCGTGGGGTATCTAGGATCATGAGGGAGGTGAGAGATCAGCCTAAAACGTCATGGTAGGAACTTGTTACTGATCTCAAGGCAGCTAGGACCACTGTCACCAAGATAACCATTGGTAAAAGTTACGCTGTAATGCAGTGGTCCCCAACCTTTTTTGCATCAGGAACCGGCTCTATGCAAGACCACTTTTCCGGGGCCTGGCAGGGTGGGGTTGCACAGGGGTGGGGATTTGATCATATGGGTAGGGCTATGAAGAAAGGGTGGAGTTTAGTACCCTGTTTCCCAGAAAGATGCACTACATCTTATTTTCATGGGATGCCTTATTTCCCCATTCCCTTGCAATCCCAAATATGGTATCCCCATCATCCCCTTGCAGCCCACAAAATCCCCATTATGCTCTTGCAGCCCACAATATATCCATCACCCCCTTGCAGCCCACAATATCCCCTTGCAGCAGTCCCAATAAACCCATGATTCTCTTGCAGTAGTCCGCAATAACACCATCATGTCCTTGCAGCAGTCCCTAATAACCCCATCATCTTCTTTCAGCAGTCCCCAATAACCCCATCATCCCCTTGCAGCAGTCCCCAATAACCCCATCATCCCCTTGCAGCAGTCCCCAATAACCCATCATCCCCTTGCAGCAGTCCCCAATAACCCCATCATTCCCTTGCAGCAGTCCCCAATCACCCAATCATCCCCTTGCAGCAGTCCTCAAGAACTCCATCATCCCCTTGCAACCCTCCAATAACCCAGTCATCCCCTTGCAGCCCCCGAATAATCCCATCATCCCCTTGAAGCCCCTAAATAACTTCATCATCCCCTTGCAGTCCCCCAATAACCCAATCATCCTCTTGCAGCTCCCTAATAACACACACTTACACATAAATACTAATGATGAGCTAGCAGTAAAATGCTCGGGTGCTCGATGCTCGGGTGTAGCATATTGAGATGCTCGGGTGCTCGACCTGACCACCGAGCCCAATGTTATCCTATGGGGAACTCTAAACATTTTGCCGGCGGCACCCCCGGCGCAATGCTGAAAGCATAAATGTCACTTGCAATCCCGCTGCCACTGGCTCCTGTAGCCCCCTGTTGCCATCCGATCACCCCCTATTCCCTGCTGCACAGGCAGCAGGCATGAGGACAGGGGGTGATCGGATGGCACCAGGGGCCTGCAGGAGCGGCAGCCGCTCATTGCCCAGCGGTGTCAGAGCGGGAGCTTTAAACACAGCTGATCTGAAAGCTGATTCAGGTCCTTGAACCTGATATTGATCATCTGATCGGTTTGCTGGCCAACAAACTGATCAGATGATATTGAATCTGGATTAGACGTCATGGGACCCTCGAACCTCGACTTCATCGTAAGGGGTGGGGTTCTTTTCTTTAATAAAGAAAATAATAAAAAAAAAAATCTTGGGGCTTCGCCCTATTTTTGGGTACAGCCAGGTACAACTAGGCAGCTGGAGGCTGGAATCCACAGTGCAGGATGGCCCAAGGTTTTTGGGCCCTCCCCTGCTGCGAATGGCAGTACGCAGCCACCTCAGAAAATGCCGCGTTCATAGAAGCACCATCTTCTGGCACTGTACCTGACTCTTCCAGGGTCCTGGTGCAGTGGCTCACTGGTTAATAAAGGGGTTAGGGCCAGTTTTGCCAATATTACACATGACCACCATGAATTTCTAGTAATCATATTGAAAAAAAATGCAACACAGAGAAAAAATATTTTTATTAGAAATAAAACAGAACACAATTAGGGACTCCGTCTTTATTAAAGAACAGAACCCCACCCTCTCTGACATAGTCCATGCGAGGGCCCCATGACATCCAATATAATCTGATTGCTTTGCTGGCTCGCAAACCGATCAGATGATCAATATCAGGTTCAAGGACCTGAATCAGCTGTCAGATCAGCTGTGTTTAAAGATCCTGTGCCGACACCGCCAGAAGATGAGCGGCTGCTACCACTGTGAGATAAGCGTCACCCGTCGCCGGGAGATGAGCGTCCAGTGCCACTCATCTCTTGGCGGTGGCAGCCACTAACCTCCTGGCAACGGGCAACACTCATTTCCCAATGGTATCGGCGCGGGAGATTTCAACACAACTGTCAGGTCAGCTGTGTTTAAATCGCCAGCCACGAGCACAGCGCGGACAGGTCTGATATACACCTGATGATGCTGTGTGGCCAGCCAATCACTGTAATGCCATAACCAACATGGCTGTGACATTACAGTGTCTGGTAGCTAATTCCTGCATGTGGACTGGCTCTGTAAAGAGTGTCAACATGCAGGGACTGGGAGTCGAGCATCTTGGTGGTACTCGGTGCTCGCCGTGCATCCCGAGTACTGTGATGCTCGGGCGAGTACTGCCGAGCATACTCGCTCATCACTAATACATACACATACACACATACATACATACACACACTCACACACTCACACATAGACACTCACACATACACACTCACACATACACACTGATACAAAACATACACACACATACAAACGCACATTCACACATACATACTCACACATACACACTCACACATACACACACTCACACATACATACACACACACACACACTCACATACATACACACTCACACATACTCAAATATATACACACACTCACAGATACATACACATATACATACACACTCACACACACATACACACACTCACACATACATACACACTCACATATACATACAAACATACACACACTCACACATACATACATACACACTCACACATACATGCACACTTACACACTCACACATAAATACACACACTCACACATACACACGCTCACACATACACTCATACATACACTCACACATACATACTCACACACACTGACATACACTCACACACACATACACTCACACACTCTCTCACATATATACACACCCTCACACATACACACACTCACGCATACACACACTCACACATACATATACACGCTCACACATACACACACATACATACTTACACACACATACATACACACACTCACACATGCACACATACATACACACATTCACACACACACTCATTCACACATAAACACTCATACATACATACACACACTTATACATACATACACTCACGCACACTCACACACAATCTCACATACACACACTCACACATACATACACACACTCACACATACATACATACACACTCACACACTTTCCTCACCGCTCCTCTGGCAGATTGACATCTCGGAGCCCGCTTCCCCGCCCTCAGTGACAAGACTCCCAGCGGAGAAGCCAGCAGCCAATCAGTGGCGTGCATCTAACGTCATCACATAACGTTAGATGCTCGCCTCTGATTGGCTGCTGGCTCATCTACTGGGAGCCTTGTCACTGAGGGGCGGGGAAGCAGGCTCTGAGCTGCCGCATGCAGTCCGTACTTTCACCTTGCAGTCGTGGTCTGCGGGGGTGCCGCGGACCAGTACAGGGACCCCTGCGGCCCGGTTTTTGGGGAGCCCTGCTGTAATGGATTAAAATCCTGCAATGCCCACAATGTCCCACTACTCAAGAAGGCACATGTTTGGGCGCATCTGAAGTTTGCCAATGAATACCTTGGTGATTCTGAGAGTAATTGGGTAAAGGTGCTGTGGTCAGATAAGACAAAAATTGAGCTCTTTGGCATTAACTCAACTTGCTGCGTTTTTTGGAAGGGAAATGCTGCCTATGATCCAAAGAACACCGTCCCAACTGTCAAGCATGGCAGTGGAAACATTATGTTTTGGGGATATTTTTCTGCTAAGGGCACAGGATCACCAGATCAATGAATGGGACAATGGATGCAGCCATGTGCCGTAAAACCCTGAGTGACAACTTCCTTCCTTCCTCCAGGACATTAAAAATAGGTCATTGCTGGGTCATTTTGGTTGACCCAAAGCATACAGTCAAGGCCACAAATGAGTGGCTCAAAAAAAAACACGTTAAGGTCATGGAGTGGCCTTGCCATTCTCCAGACCTTAATCCCATAGAAAACATAAGGAGAGAGCTAAAGCTCCGAGTTGCCAAGCGACAGCCTCAATATTAATTAATTCCAGGATGGATTAGGGCAGTCTGCACCAGACTCAGAAGTTCTCAGAATGGAGGTGCAACCCATGACCAGGCCGGGTCATGTGGTGCACCAGCTAATCACAGTCATGACAATACTTTTGGAAGTATCCACAGCCAAAGAGTTTGTTGATTAGCTGTTTTGCTGCCAAACTTGAACAGTAAGGCTAGGGTCACACTTGCATTTACAATCCAGTTACTGGATCCAATTTTTCATCCTGAAAGCCTGATCAGGTACCTGACCCATAGACTCCAATGTTAAAAATTGTTTGCCAAAGTGCAATCTGTCTACTGGATCCAGTTTTTGAGAAGTCAGGTTTTAATAGGGTCTGCAACATTTTTTGGCCTTTTAGCAAAACCTGACCATTTTTTTAACATGGGACTCTATGGGAACCTGATCCAGTACCTGATGGTACATATAGGTACCATCAGGCACCTGATCAGGTACCTGATCCGGTAAAAATGCCTCCAAACAGACAAGGGGAAAAACTGGATCCAGTAATGCATCCAGTTACTGGATGCAGGCTCCCAAGTGTGACCCTAGCCTAACATGGACTTCCATTTAGAAGTCCGTGGTCATTTTCTGCACCGGATAGTAGGTGTTGAGTACAAACCCCGAACTCTACCGTTCTGGTGCGTTCATCGCTACTAATCATTATGTAAAAAAAAATCAATGTTTTCCACACTAAAAGAAATAATTAGTTCATTCAGAAACAGTTATAAATGAATGCGACTTCTGCTTGCTGTTAGCATCTGCTCCTCACTAACGCTCATTGACCTTGTGTGAGCATTTTCAAATATGCAGTATATAGAAAAAAATGAAAATGTAAGTAATTAGATTTTTCACAGTGAAAACTGTCACTGCTTGGTCCTGTGAGCCCAAAGTGCCTCTAACATTAATTTGCTACAGCATATAATGATTTTGTAGCGGAATATATGATCAAAAATAATTGTTCAGGCAGTAGTAATGGTAAAGAGAACACTTTCAGAAATTCTATAGATGTATTTTTTCTTGAAGATTAAAGAGTAAGTACATATTATAGACTTGCCTGCAACTGTGCTATTGAGATGAGAACAAAAAAACTCAAAGGTGAGAAAACGTCGGAGAAATAATTTAAATTAAGGTACAATGAATGATTTCACACATAAGAAGATTTATATTGAATATTCTCACATCATATTTCTTCTAGGTTTTTCTTTTACCCTACAATTATGGAAAGTGACTTTGTATCATTATGAATGGATGACCATGCCAGAACTCAGTTTTGTGGAAGAGACAGCTTTATTGGCCGAGAATAAAAAGTCTTTAGAACCTGAGATTTTAAGATCTCATTGTCTATGGATATTCATGGACGTGTCTTATGAATTTCATACAAGTCTTATAACAAGAGAATCCACTGCGTAATCGGATGACTTGTGCAGATTTTGGGTCCCTTATGTAGGGAACAATTGTCGACCCTGTCTGGCAAAAGAAAGAAATATGAGATTGCAGAATAGAATATAAGAAGAGGTAGGTATATTTAAGTCTGTCATTTGGCTAACCTCATGTTACTGAGGAAGAACAGAAAGGATGGACATTGAAGGTACTGTGCCTATGGAGAACACATTTGCATTGGCAAATGTTTCTATGATTTTATGGCCAACCTCTCTGGGACAGCCACAAAAAAGAACAATGTTAAGTGATATTACCTCCTCTGTATGTCTACATTCACTTACTTTTTTAAATGTTTGCTGCTTGATTCTTGTCCGTTGCTTTGCAGCTGTATTTTGCTACTCTTGCCTTAAGTAACATGCATGTGTCAACTCTCATCCTCTTAAAGGGAATCCGTCAGGTCAAAAATCTATATGTATCTGATATCATTTTCTAATTCATCTGGTGAAGTTTTTTCTATTCATGTATTTTTTTATTCATACTCCCTTTATCCTCTGTAAACTGTGAAATAAAACAATCATTCCATCTGTCAATCACATTGAGTGATCACTTAACTCTCTGCAGCCCATTCCCAAGGAAATGACTGCCCTCCTCTTTAAGCGTACATCCAAAGCAATGGAAATCACTCACATAGGTGGGGGGGTGGGGGGGGGAGTGTATCCTGTGTGTGCGGCTCTCCAGGCACTCACTGCAGAGGAGAAAGGAGGGGGAGGAGGTGTGTGCTCTTAGCAACTGCACCTCTAACATCTTCATTTCTCTTCAGTATTAAGCAGTGTCATTGTGTGTATCTGAGACAAATGTGTAGTTTGTGCTGTCTGAGATATTTCTTTGTGATTCCATGAACATTTGATCACTTGCTCAGCAGATACTCACAGATATCACAAAATCTCACAACATCTCTCAAAGACAGCACACCGTAGTACTACAAGAGTTGTAGCCCAAAACACCTCTCTTCTCTCTCCACCTCCAAAGCAGCCTGTAGAAGTCTGAGATTTTCAGTGTTACTTCAGCACAGGTGGGAGGAACAGAATACAGCTTGGATAAGCATGGTTACTTTAATAACATTACATACTGTGGACTACTCAGGAGTGGAAGCAATAGACCTGACTAGTGCACCAGCTGCCCGCAGGTTGTGCAGGTGCTTATAGAAAGAGAACTACAGAGTACAGTACTAATTTTTACATATTCTAAAAGGTCTGTCCATGCACTATTCAAGGGAACGATTATTATCATACTGAAAAATGACCTGACACAGTCCCTTTAAGGATGCAATATAATACAGTATAGAAATCATCATTAGGCTAATGCTCAAAGCTTCAAAGTCTTTCATCACATCTCTGTCATTGAGCAATAAGATGCTTTTTGTTCCTGTTTGATATTGGGAATTGGGCTTTGAAATGCCCGATTAAAATAAAGCAGAAATCAAACATGCTCCTCAGTTTTCCATTCATATGCTATAGAACTGCCAAATCTAGAAAAGAGCCGTGCTTGGCTTTGTTCAGATCTGAAGAAAATGAATACAGTAGAGGTGCTCATATGGAAAGCCTCTACTCCAATTTAATGGGATATTTTAGAGACCTTTTCTTGGGTAGCAGTGGGGGTCCTTGCAGTTAGTTCCCCAATTATCATAAAGTTATAACAAATTTTGAGATAAGAGATAATTGTTCATATAGGAAAGGTATATAGGAAAAAAACTGAAAAACAAGAGGTATTCCCGTCTCAAACACTCTAAATTAAAGGAGCAGCAAACTTCGATGTGCTATGCTTTCACTGCATTAAACATTCTCTCTTAACAGCACAGCCTGCACAACTGTATTTGTAATCCCAGCCACCTTCATTTATATATATAAGTGCCGGAATGGTAATATTCCCTTAAAAAGCATTTAAAGGGAACCTGTCAGCTCTATTTAGCCTCCTATTGTAGTACTACCTTTCCCTGCACCTTGCTAGCTCATCCCTAATCATCCCTCTCTGACCTATAAGGCTTGTAAACATGATTTAATAACTACGCCACAGACTGAAAAGTTACTTCAGGGGAAATGGTGTATCAGTGTCCGCGCTGCTGAAATCCCAAGAAAACGATCCGGAAACCATATGTAGGTTGCATCAATGTTCCATTTATTCCTTTTCCTACGCGTTTCGGCACTGTCCTATTGCCTTCCTCAGGAATATCCCTGAGGAAGGCACTAGGACAGTGCCGAAACGCGTAGGAAAAGGAATAAATGGAATATTGATGCATCCTACATATGGTTTCCGGATCGTTTTCTTGGGATTTCAGCAGCGCGGACACTGATACACCATTTCCCCTAAAGTAACTTCTGGATGGTTCCCACGTGCATGTGGAAGGTGAAAGTCCTGCAGCAGCTGCATTTAATGCTAAATGCTTTTACATCAGTTGTGGGTCTCACAACTGTGCTAGGTGAGTGAATTCATACCCACCACATACATTAGTGTCACTAGTGATAGGGCACTATTGCTCCTCTTGTTCCCCCCCGTATTTTTTACTTTGATACAGACTGAAAAGGGCAGTCTCAAGGTCTCCATTCTCCCTCCTTGCAGACTCTTAGCACACCCCCCCTGGGCGTCATTATCCCGTCTCCTGTTTGTCCTCTTTTTTGACATTCCCGCCTCCTCCATGTAGTATGATGCGCTGGCCGGACGTACAAGCATTGTGCAGTTTTGCCTATTTAAAAGGGTTGCTGGCGCTTTTCTATTGAGGATCTCACCTTAGGATAGGTCATCAATATCTAATGAGCTATTCCCGTTGTCAGATGTACTTAGTTATGGAGTTGCTCCATCGACTCGTATTAGCTACAGCCAAGGGCTGCATGTTAGTCCTTTATTCCAATTAATAGAGGGTGAATGTAGGGTTTATGGCCACTGCCAATACTCAGTTGATGGAGCAGTGTAGCAAATAATCACATATTGATACCTATCCTAAGGACAGGCCATAAATATAAAAGTTCCAGGCAACCCCTTTAATAACACAAGACATACCCCTTTAAAGTTTGTACCATAGTAAAGTACTGTACACAGTGTCTGTGTATGGTGATTTTCCCCTACACAATCTTCTTCCCCTTATACGTAGCTTTAAGAGTGGAGAGCTGACACACATTTAGCACTCATATGTATTAGCTGTATTCATATACTGTATATGACCATTAAGGATAGTCTAGCTGAAAAAAATGCTTGCGCAAAGATTGTGGTGTTAATGCACTTTAGAAGGTTGTACGGGTATTTATGACTCTGAATGTGCTGTAATGAATATTGATACATGACTCATTAAATTATACAGTAATGTGATATTAACTGTATTATAATACCAGTCTACTACAGATTGTTATTAACAAGCCTATTTTAATTAATAGCTGATGACTGTTAATTGAATCTGAGATTATGCCCATGTTCCTTCCCTAAATGTGCTCACATTCCCACTCCGGCGAGATACAGTAATGTGAATTCTTCTTGGTATGGTCACTTCCCAGACACCACACTAGATGGCAGCCATATCATATATAAAGAGCTCTGCTCCCCTCCCCCCACACATTTATATTCTAGGAAAATATTAGGTTCATTCAGAAAATGCAGCTGACATATAATTTTAAGTAGCGGTCAATGTGTGTTTAGAAATGTGCAGATACAGATTTTTAATGTGAGACTAAAAGTCTGTATTTTATAAAATGTTGTTTTTGACAGTATTAAACTGTGCCGTCATACTCTGCATATAGGAAACTGCTAAATAATCAAGTATTTCCAAATATTTCTAAATATTTATAGAATTCTATGAAAATGTGCTTTGATCAAGCTTAAGCTGTATGTAATATAGGTATAAGATCCCTATCTGACTTCACTTCCTAAAAGTGGATCTAAACATCATAGCAAACACGTAACGGACATTCAATGTAAAATAGTGCCTGTTACTTATACTGCAAGATGCTTATCCAGATACATATGTAAAACATCAAGGAAGGATAGTAGAAAATATGTTACTGGTAGTACGAGATTTTCAAGACAGACTTTAACCCCTTCATGACATGCAAAGTAAATTTACGTCATGGTCGTGAAGGAGTTCCCAGTAATTGATATATATATACATCATAGGAACACCATGATTGCAGGAAGGGGCCTGCTAAGTCTGATATCAGAGCACAGGGATTCATCGACACCGCTGGGTTCACCCCCCTCCCAACAACTTAGATCACTGTGATTGCCTAATCACAGCAATTTTAATGTTTTAGCACAATAGTTTGAAGCATTGAAAACCAGTGGATAAGAACTATTAAATCATAGACTGGAGCTGGGCACTGGCAGCATAACCAGCCCCAGCAAGGATTGGAGCCATGGGAGAGTGATGTCAGATCACACCAATCAGTCAGCAGAATCACAGCCGGACCTCACGGCGAGCACTCTGCTTCACCTCATCCCAGCTTCCAGACATAGAGAGCGGTCGCTGGATTGTTCTGCTGCAGATCTGCTGGGACTTATGGTGCCACAGACACTTGTAGCTGCTGATGTTGACTGAAGACCTGAAGAAAAGAAGAAGACAATCATGTCATGTTCACCATCTGTTCCTATTCCCTGCTTTTCTCTAATACACCCTAAACCAGAGGTCCCCAATGTCAGTCCTCGAGGGCCGAACCAGTGCAGGTTTTCAGGATCTCCTTAGTATTGCACAGCAGGCAATGATTCCAATCCCTGTGCAATAGTAAGGAAATCCTGAAAACCTGCACTGGTTCGGCCCTCGAGGACTGACATTGGGGACCTCTGCCCTAAACCCTCTCTCCCTCTAGCCCTCTATTCCCCCTCTTCCTTCTCCCACTGAGCGCTGATCAGTACTTGATCGTTCATATTTTGGCAGTTCTGTCTTTGGCACCACCTTTGTATGTACGTCCTGCAGCTGCTGAGCACTGATTACTGATGCACAGCACTGATTGTGCTCGCTTTTGGCCAGGTCTTTTTTTCTGTCCATTTTCCCCCTTTTCACCACATCCATGCGTGCATCCTGCAATTGCTGACCAGTGACGTACATCACTGGTGGCTGACCATGCTCACTTTTGGCCGGGACTTGAGTATCCGCCACTCACTGTTCCCTCTCTTCTCCGCTGCACTCCCAACTAGTTGCAGCTAAAAGTCCAAAGAGCCTTGTTCTGAGGCTCCATAGCCTTTGATCTACGTATTTGAGGAATGTCATGGGAACCACTGAACTAAGTTGAACCTGGGAGCTTTGCTTTATAATAAATTGGTAAACGAGGGACAGTCACTTGTTTTTATCTCTTTTTATGTCTCTCTCGTTTACATTTATGGAATACATTGGATCTGCGTGTTTTTTTTTTCAATGAATTGGTGAACCAAGGAAAAAATTGGGGAGTGTTTATAAAAATAGACTATTTTCTGTATTGTGTTCTTTTTGTTTTGGATTACTGGGTTAGTGATGGAGATGTTTGATTGACACCTCACCATTACTAACACCAGGGCTTGATCCCAGCTGACACTACACACTTGACATCATTTTACTTAAATTATTTATTTTTTTGGTTTAAAAAGGCCAAATGAAAAGCACCAAGGGGTGCAAGTTTATAGTATGTAGGGAGTATGGCACAATAGATAGCAATCTATTCTATCCATCTATGGTTCTATCTATCTATCTATCTATCTATCTATCTATCTATTTATCTATCTATTTGTTGTTGATTGCTTTATTATATATAACAACTAGCAAAAGTTTACAGTACATAGCGTAGTTTGTGATGTAAGAGATTATGTTAAAATCGCATTACATACAGATGGCATATGCATGTCATACAGATGCTATGCAAGAAAAAATATGAATGCTTGCATATCACTTGGTTACCCACATGGATTCCACTGGTCCACCTTTTTAGGAGTGGATTGGTACCAATTATTTTCAAGCGAATGTGAGCAACATTTTGTAATTGTAGTATAGAAGTTTTAGTGGAATTTTTTTGTTGTACTTTCACATCAGCGTTTTTTCCAAATCGCAGCAGATGCGGTGAAAAAAAACGCATCTGCCGCGATTACCGCATACCGGCTGCACTTGTGGCACAGTTGCGGCGCGGTTGCGGTAAACGCCATACAAGGTATAGGCGGACTTGCGGCAGGTGCGGCAAGTGCGGTTTTGGCACTTGCGGCAGGTGCGGCCGCGAAAAAAACCGCGGCTGACAGCATTTTTTTTCGCGGCCGCACCTGCCGCAAGTGCCGAAACCGCACTTGCCGCACCTGCCGCACCCTTACCGCAAGCCCCATAGACATTGCATGGGGCTTGCCGCAAGTGTGCCGCAAGTGTTGCAGTTATGCGTTAAACGCGGCAGATGCGGTTTTTTCACCGCATCTGCCGCGAATTAAAAAAAACGCTGATGTGAAAGGGCCCTTATACAGTTTTTGTACTGCATAGACTTAAGGTTAGCATAATTTAGTTGTGGTCACACAGTAATTGTTTTTACGGTACTATCACCTGTTTAGTAAGTTTGTTTTTATCTTACAAAAATGTTACAATCTTCTCTTTATTTTTATCTTTCTTTCTAGATGTTTCTTATTCTATTTTTTTTTTTCTCTTTTTCTTCGATAGTAAAAAGATAGTAAACAAAAAGGTTCGCAAAAACACACACACATACACACTGGCATTAAGTTTGGTTATGTTACACATGCACACATGCTCCTTGCCTCGGACACTGATGGTGATGGAGAGGATACCACCTTCCTCTATTTCTCCTCCTTCTTTTCTTCTTCCTCCAGTGATAACGAGCACTGACACAGACATCCCGGTACAGCAAATGAGCCTGTGAACACCACTGGTTACCCCCTATTGACCTCACCTCCTAAACGTTGTGAGCTTCAGATTGCTAAATTTATGACCCAATCAGGAATCCAATGTGACACTACCAGTCTCACAGAAATCAACTTTTTCAAAGACCTTTGAAAATTCAGAAGGTCATTGATCACTCCAGCAACAAATTTGTTTAGGTGTACTTTCCTGGACAGACATCTGCATAGATGGCTATGTACTCACTAGATGGGTATGTACTCACAATGCATTTTTTATTCATTCTTGGTGCTGTTTTGCAGCAGAACTGCATGCCAATCCTTATGCCAGCAACGTCATTGAGAAATCTGAAGTGTTGTGCACATGTTGCTTATTTATCCTTGCACATTTTGTATAGAAATAAATTTGCAGCATCAATTTTTGCCATATTTTTGCATCATATTTTCACCCCAGAATGCAAAAAAATGCATGGAACAAACGCATGCCGAAAAAGCATAAAAAACACACCGACAACATGTCAAAAACGCATCGTGTTTTTGCTGCATTTTTCTACCAGGAGATGAATATTTGATGTGGAAATTTCTGCAATGAAATAATCAAAGTGCGCACGAAGCCTTTAATAGGAGACTTAAATTTCTGCCAAGTAAGACCATATGCACACAGTGTGTTTTTGATGCATTTTTGATGTGTTTTTTGGGGGCATGCTAATCCTTATGACAGCAAAGTCGAATCAAATGTGAATTAGTAGTCAGATCATGCATCATCTTAGCGCATCTACAGGGTGGGCCATTTATATTTATATATATTTACACCTACATAAAATGGGAATGGTTGGTGATATCAACTTCCTGTTTGTGGCACATTACTATATGGGAGGGGGAAAACTTGACCAGATGGGTGGTGACCATGGCGGACACTTTGAAATCGGCCATTTTGGATCCAATTTTATTTTTTCAATGGGAAGAAAGTCATGTGACTCATCAAACATATTGAGAATTTCATAAGAAAAACAATGGACTGCTTGGTTTTAACATAGCTTTATTCTTTCATGAGCTTTTTACAAGTTTCTCTTTGTTTACAGCCATTGACATGTCGCAGAGGTTAACACACAAAGAGCGAATAGAAATTGAGAAACAAGTTTATGACCACTTATAAAATGTGTTCATTGTGCTGGCCATTGTGTTGGATTGGCAATGCAACCCTCTTCTCCCATTCTTGACACACTGATAGCATCACCGCAGAAGAAATGCAAGCACAGGCTTCCAGTATCCCTTGTTTCAGATGCTGCACATCTCGTATCTTCACATACACAATTGCCTTCAGATGACCCCAAAGATAAAAGTCTAAGGGAGTTAGATCGGGAGACCTTGGTGGCCATTCAAATGGCCCACGATGACCATTCCACTGTCTAGGAAACTGTTCATGTAGGAATGCTTGGACCTGACACCCATAATGTGGTGGTGCACCACCTTGTTGGAAAAACTCAGGGAACGTGCCATCTTCAGTTCATAAAGAGGGAAACACATCATCATGTAGCAATTTCAGATATCCAGTGGCATTGAGGTTTCCATTGATGAAGAATAGCCCCATTATCTTTGTATCCCATACACCAAACTATACCATCAATTTTTGTGTTCCAACAGTCTAAGGGTACCTTTACAGGCCGCAACTTTTGGCGGCGATCGAAGGCAACCTAACGTGCGTGTGCACATTTTTCATGGTTGCCTCCACATGGTTTTCATGGTTGCGGCAGCACACACACTGCTTTAGGCCAGTGTGTCAGGAAGGGGAGGTGAGCCTCCTGATTGCTATTGCTGGCGCCCCCACCCCTTGCTTCTTCTTACTATTCTCTAGTTTCCATGAGCGTTCCACTGTGGAACACATATAAAGCAGGCAGGTGGCGCCTCCTCCACACTAGGAGAAGGCGTCACTTCCTGCTGTATGCATTCCTCATTGGAACGCAAGCCAGCACCGCCACCTCCTCCTCCTAGTGAGAATGTTTGCAAGAAAACCAGAGCAGCAGGAGAACCAGGAGAGGTAAGTACAGATTTATTTATTTTTTAATAAATCAGTGAAAAGTGGTCGAAGGATTATGGGGGAGGAGGGGGGAGCATTATACCATATGGAGGGGCTATGAGTCTGCACTCTATGGAGAGGCTATGAGGTTGTACTATATGGAGGGGCTATGAGGCTGCACTATATGGAGGGGCTATGAGGCTGCACAATATGGAGGAGCTATGAGGTTGCACTATATGGAGAGGCTATGAAGCTGAACTATCTGGAGAGGCTATGAGACTGCACTATATGGAGGGGCTATGAGGCTGCACTGTATGGAGAGGCTATGAGGCTGTACTATATGGAGGGACTATGAGACTTCACTATATGTAGAGGCAATGAGGCTGCACTATATGGAGAGGCTATGAGGCTGCAGCCTATGGAGACGCTATGAGGCTGCACTCTATGGAGAGGTTATGAGGCTACACTATATGGATGGTCTATAAGGCTGCATTATATAGAGGGGCTTTGAGGCGGTACTATATGGAGGGGTTATGAGGCTGCACTATATGGAGGGGCTATGAGGCTACACTATATGGAGGGGCTATGAGGCTGCAATATATGGAGGAGTTATGAGGCTGCACTATATGGAGGGGCTATGAGGCTGCACTATATGGAGGGGCTATGAGGCTGCACTATATTGATGGGTTATGAGGCTGCACTATATGGAGGGGCTATGAGGCTGCACTATATTGATGGGTTATGAGGCTGCACTATATAGAGGGGCTATGAGGCTGCACCATATGGAGGGGCTATGAGGCTGCACTATATTGATGGGTTATGAGGCTGCACTATATAGAGGGGCTATGAGGCTGCACCATATGGATGGGCTATGAGGCTGCAGTATATGTAGAGCCATGAGGCTGCACTATATGGAGAGCCATGATGCTGCACTATATGGAGATCCATGAAGCTGCACTATATGGAGAGCCATGAGAATGCACTATATGGAGAGCCATGGAGCTGCACTACATGGAGAGTTTTGAATTTGCACTATATGGAGAGTCTGTCTTATACTATCTGAAGGGCTATGAGGCTCCATTATATTATATGGAGGGCTGTGAGGCTGCATTATGCTATATAGAGGAATGTGATTTTGCATTATGCTATATGGAGGGATATGAGGCTCCATTATATTATATGGAGGGATGTGAAGCTGCATTATACTATATGGAGGAATGTGAGGCTGCATATACTATATGGAGGGATGTGAGGCTGCATTATACTATATGAAAGGATGTGAGGCTGTATTATACTATATGGAGGGATGTGAGGCTGCATTATATTATATGGAGGACTATGAGGTTGCATTATACTATATGGAGAAGTACGAGGCTGCATTATGCTGTATGGAAGATAATGAAGGTGCATTTTAATAATTGGATGAATATAGTGACTACCTTATGAATGGGAGACTATGGGATGCATTATAATACATAAACGACTGTAGAGGTACATTGTAATATATGGAAGAATATGGGGATGCATTATAACAATTGAAGGACTATGGTGGCAGTAGGAGGAAGACCATATAAACCATGATAAGAGACATATATACCACAATAAGGGCCATATTCCAGGAGGAGGACCATATAGATCAGGATGAGGGACATTAATACATAATGAAGGGGGTGAATTTGGGAGTCTTTAAAGAATTTAGAACATTGCACAGGACCTGTACATCTGACCAACGTGTGTGTGGGGGGGGAGGGGGCTGGTCTACATTTCGCACTGGGGCCCACCAGACTCTAGTTACACCACTGCTGATAGGGTGTCTTGCATTGAAATCTGCTGCAGTGACCTGGGTACTGCATTTACCAGACATCAACACAATTTCTATCTGCTCCTCACGTGTTAACCTCTGCGACATGTCAATGGCTGTAAACAAAGAGAAACTTGTAAATAACTCATGAAAGAATAAAGTTATGTTAAATCCAAGCACTCCATTGTTTTTCTTATGAAATTTTCAATAGGTTTGATGTGTCACATGACCCTCTTTCCATTGAAAAAAATAAAGTTGGATCCAAAATGGCCACCATTGTCACCACCCATCTGGAAAAGTTTCCCCCCTCCCATATACTAATGTGCCACAAACATATCACCAACCATTCCCATTTTATATAGGTGTATCCTTATAAATGGCCCACCCTGTATAAGGCTATGTTCACACGTGGCACATTTTGCCACATATTCGTCAGTGCCGCTGTTTTGCACGTGCACAAATTGCTACTGCATGCCAATGCCATGCTTATCTCAGCGCGATTTCCCTGAGGCCATGTTAACATGTAGCCTATGGGGAAAGCACGCCGGAAAAAACACCATGAATTTGCATGACAATGAGAGCGCCCACGCAGACATATGTGACAAAACGCGGCGTCTGCATGCCTTCCAGCAAAAGCCATAGCTTTTGCTGGAAAGCATAACCAGCTTTGTTTTGCACTGCTTTTACACGAGCGCTTAAAAGCGCCGTGTAAAAGCAGGAATTACGCCGCTTGTGAACGTAGCCTAAGTGTATTGCAATAAATTAGAACAGAATTAATATGATGCACCTGATCATCTATCATTACTGCTCTATCATCATCTAATCATAATGTCTACACCTCCTACAGATATGTTTCACTTTTTACTCGCTTTCCCATTATCTGACCTCCTCTGTTCCCGCTGCAATCCCCATTCTGGTCTGTTTAAACTATTACTTAGTTTTCCCATTACCTGACCTCTACTGTTCTTGCTGTGTTTTACTTTCTGATATGTTTGTCATTTCTCACTCCTACATCCCCCTTTTCCCACTCTTGTATTATGACCTTTGTTTACTGCATCTGTTTATCCTGCATCTGGTTCCTTTGAATATGTGACTCCAATTAGTCCAGACCCCTCCCTTCTGCTTCACACTTGAATGCATGTGTATTACTTATATTGTATGTGTATCAGTGGCGGGCAGCTGGTTCAGTCACAGGTGAGGAGCAGGGGGAGGGGAGATGCTAGTGAGGAGCAGGGGGAGGGGGGTGCTAGTGAGGAGCAGGGATGGTGAATCACTCTGCAATCACAGCTGAGGAGCAGGGGGGTGCTGGTGAGTATGGGTGGCGGCCGGCGGGATCAGCCGTGAGAGACAGGGAGCTTCCCGCGGCAGTGCGTCAGTCTTCTAACACACCACCGCGGACTCCGGGCCCCCTGCATGGAGGTGGAGGGGCCCCCTACAGGTGCCTGAGGGGCCTCCTAGCCAGTCGGGGCCCTGGTACAGCTGAACCAGCTGCACCACGGTAGGTCCGCCCCTGGTGTGTATTGTGAGCAATAAGTTGACTTAGATGTAGTCGGCCCATGCATCATTTAAGTGCATCTATTAGGCTAGGGTCACATTTGCGTTATGACCCTAGCCTGGCACATCCGTGGAAAACTTAGAGCCAGGCAGGCATAGCGCATAGCGTTAATGGCAGGTAACGCTATGCGCCACCTGCCTGTGCCTTGCTATGCTTACCTTTTGTATAACACACCCGCCGGCTCCACTCAGCAGACCTGTATATGCGCTTTGCAACAGCACACAGGAGAACGCTGAAGATCGCGTTTCCTTTGCACTGTCCAAAAGCGCATATCCAGGTCTGCTGAGTGGAGCCAGCGGGTATGTGACGCATAAGGTAAGCATAGCAAGGCACAGGCAGGAGGCACTTAGTGTTACCTGCTGTTAAGACTATGCCTGCCTGGCTCTAAGTTTTTCACGGATGCGCCAGGTTATGTCATAGTGCAAATGTGACCCTAACCTAAGTGTATTGCAATGAATTAGATCTGTATTGGACTAGAAGAGACCTGAAGATAACTTTATACATAGCCACTGTAAACAATGTTGCTGTTTCTTTCCACTTTCACTCCTATAATACTTCACTTCTCACTATCCACCTACACCGTCCACCTAGTAAGGAACTGATCGTCTCTCCCCTCATCCTCTCCACCTATATCAACTCCTCCTCAGATCTGTAACTCATTTTTAAATTCTTTCTCTACTGACACACACAACCATCTCATGTCCTCTCCCACTACCTCTCCCACTACCACCTTCTAACACTCCCTCTGCTTTTTCTCATTGCTGGTGATATCTCCCCAAATCCTGGTCCTCCTCAACATATCCTCACAGGTGTTTCTAACCCCCATCCACAATGTATCATACGTTTTGGCATCCCTTAATAACCCAATACCCATTCACCCAGCCCCCCTCCCCCATGCCCTCTAATAGGAGCCCTTTGAAATGCATGCTCTATCTGCAGCAAAAATTCACACATTGATTCATTTCATCACTAACAAACTCTCCTTTCTTAGCATCACCAAAACCTGCTTACCCCCTCTCACAGAGTCTCTCCAGTTGACCTTACGTATAGTGGATTCCATCTTTCCCACACACTCTAGCCCGCAACAAGCAAGGTGGAGAAGCTATTCTTCTCCTGTTAAATAAATGTTCCTTCACTCCAATTCCGCTGCCAGCCTCTATTAATCTCCCCTTTAGTGAGATACACTCTGTCTGCATCTATTTCCCCTCCAACATCCAAATGGTTGTCATTTACTACACCCAAAGCCAGCCACCACCTTTATTGACCATTTAACCACCTGTCTACTTTATTTTCTCTCTGCTGACATCCACAACATCATCATGGGTGACTTTAACATTCCAACTGACATTTCCACTCAGCCATCTCTAAACTTTTAACACTCACATCCTGCTTCAGACCCACAGCCACTCACAAAGATGACCACACACTGGACCTTGTCGTCACCTGCCTCTATTTCCTATCTAACCTCTCTTTTCTTTTCTTTTCAAAATTCTTTTTATTGTTTTTGCAAAAGTAATACAGCGGTATAATGTAAACAATGTAGAAACACTGTGAATAATGAAAACAGAGCTAAACAGAGTAACGAGATAAAGAAAGAGGCAAAAAAGGAAGAGCAATGCTCTTAATAATATCAACGCCTGGTCAAGTCTGGTATATATCATAAAATCTGTTACACCGAGATATGTCATGTTAGTTGCCATAGAAGTATTGTATTTCAGTCAGGAGAGCTTTTGTATGCTCTCATCGGTGTTCCTTAAGTTACCAAAGCTCTTAGACTCTTTCTGTCATGATAGTTCCATTTGCATTAGAGTCTGAGATCAAATAATAATATGTCTCTGTAAGAAAAAATCAAATCTGGTAGTAAGGAGAGATATAGTCAGAAAGAAGATAGAAAGAAATTAGTGGGAAGGAAGGTAGGGGGGGGAAGGGGAAGTATCAGGCACTATTGATCCAAATGGGTATGGGTCGTATGGTGAGGTCTCTATCTCTGTTTATAGTAGTAGGCTTTCCACGGTTGCCATATTTTAAGATGTTTGGAAGTGGTGTTGTTCACTGAGGCCACTATCTCGGCCACACGATATAGGGAGTGGATTTTCTCTTCCAAATGTGACAGAGTAGGTGTCTCATGGGATTTCCAGTGCAGCGGTATCAACAGCTTTGCTGCACTCAAAATGTATTGTGCTAGTATAGAGTGTAATTTGTAATCGGGCCAAATTGGGAAATGAAGTAAAGCCTCTTCCGGGCCTAGTTGGAGTGACTTACTCGTGATTGTTGCTATAACTTTCTCCACCTTTTTCCAAAACAAAGTTAGCGTTGGGCAGTTCCACCACATATGTAGATAAGTGGCATCTTCAGCTCCCCATCTCCAACATTTGGAAGGATGGTTAATGTCCCATAGTCGGATTTGGTCCGGGGTATAATACCATCTCGTAACGACTTTATATGAGGATTCCTGAGCTCTTACGCACTGTGTCGGACCGTGTGAATGGGAATAGATATACCGCATCTGTGTTGGTGTAAATTTATATCCCAAGTCTTTTTCCCAGTGCGCTATGAATGCTCTCTTAAGAGTAATATCTTTGGATAATAATATATGGTAAATTTTTGAGAATATCTGTTTCGGTTTTGTCACCGCCGCACAGAGCTTCTCGAACTCAGTTAATCCCCTATCAAAGTCTGATTTTTTCAGAAGCGGGTGGAGAATATGTCGTATTGCGTTATATTGGATAAAGTTTAAATTAGAGAGGCCAGGCATAGTTCGTATGTCCTTAAAGGATACAATGGCTCCGTCCTGTTGTAACTGGTCTACAGGGTGTTTATATTGCTCTCGGTATCGCGTTGTTTCTGAGTGGGCGAGCACATCGTTGAGATTAGCTAATGGAGTAAGTGGCGGCATTAGGTGTTTCATTTCTTTTTGCCAAATCTTTAGGGTAGATCTGGTGAAAGGGTTTGGTGGGGATATAGTTTGCTTCATGTTGGAGTGAATTAAAAAGAGCGATCTAAGATTGTAAGGCGCCAGAGCATCTTCTATTTGTATCCATTGTTTATCTTTAGTGTTCCTAATTATGTCCACTATTCTAGAGATTTGTGCTGCCCTATAGTATAATTTAATGTCTGGAGCTCCCATGCCACTAGGTGTTTGGGAAGTGACAGTGTGCGTTGTGATATGCGGGGTTTCTTGCTCTTCCATATATAGCTGATAAAGAGTGAGTTCACTTTAGTAAGGAAGCTAGTCGGGATAGGAATAGGTAGCATCTGAAAAAGATAATTGAATTTGGGCAGAATTAAGCTTTTCAGTATGTTTTTTCTCCCCATCCATGAGAGATATTTGTCTCTCCAATTTTGAATGAGAGCAGTCGTGGTTATAAGAAGGGGAAGAACGTTTAGTTTAAATAAGTCTCGGTGGTTTCCACTTATCTTTATCCCCAGATAGGTAATATGTTGTTTAGGCCAGGATAAAGGATATAAAGCTTTCAGTTTTTGAAGGATGTTTGGCTTTATTTGTATCCCTAGAGCTTCGGATTTTGAAACGTTTATCTTGAAGTTGGATAGTCTTCCGTATTGGTCCATCAGGTCCATGAGGGTATGGAGTCCCCTCATGGGATTCGTCAGAAACACCAAGAGGTCATCCGTGAATGCTGCCGTTTTAAATTGTTTTCCATCTATCGTGATGCCCTCTATGTTATGGTTACTCTGAATCGCCATCAGTAGAGGCTCCATTGCCATCACAAATAGTAGCGGAGATAACGGGCAGCCCTGTCTGGTACCATTACCAATAGGGAATGTCTGAGTTACAGAATCGTTAATTTTAATCCGAGCCGTGGGTTGATGGTACATCGCCATAATAGATGAAATTAAAGCCGTGGGCAAGTTAAATCTCGAGAGAACTTCTTTAAGGAAGGTCCAATCCACTCTGTCAAATGCTTTCTCCGCGTCTGTGCCCAAAAGGACTAGGGGGAGATTGTGTGTTTTAGCGTGTTGTATTAGATGTAAGACTTTGTGAGCGTTGTCCTTCCCCTCTCTGCCCCTTACAAACCCTGTTTGATTCGTTGAAATCAAGTGAGGCAATAGCGACGCCAACCTGTGAGCAATCATTCCGGCCATCAGTTTCAAGTCAACATTTAATAAAGATATAGGCCTGTAACTGCTACACAAGGTTGGGTCTTTACCTTCTTTATGTATCAACGAAATCTTAGCTTCAAGCATTTGACCAGGTAATGGTTGGCCCGATAGCGTAGAATTACATAATTTTAGAAGATGTGGTAGGAGCAGAGAGGAGAAAGTCTTGTAATATAAAGTGGTGAATCCATCAGGACCAGGTGCCTTCCCCCTTGGGCAGCGTGACAGAGTGGATCGGAGTTCCTGAAGTGTAAAGGGTTTCAGGAGTGATTGCTGATCTATTTCAGATAGGGCCGGGAGCTGTAGATTCTTTAGAAAGATCTCCGCCTCACGGCTCCTCTGATAGACATCTTCTGTGGAGTCATTAGAACGTAAGTTGTATAAGTGGGTATAATATTTAAGAAAAGCTCGTTCTATGTGAGTTTGATCTTGTGAGGCAACCCCTCTGTCATTTTTGATTGAATATATTTGTGTACGTGACTGTTGTTTACGTACATAAGAAAGCATAAACTTTGAGGTTTTATCGCCGTGAACAAACATTTTAGTTTTCCATGTTCTATAATGTTTCGCTGAGGATGTGTTAATTAAGTCTTTTAATCATGTCCGCTTAGATGTTAATAAGTTAAGTATATCGGGGTCTTGATGTTTTTTATGATGTAGCTCTAGTTCTGAAATTTCATCATAGAGTTGTTGGGTTTCTGAGTGTCGTTTTTTATTCAAGTAGGACGCCATTGATATCAATTCCCCTCTTATCACAGATTTATGCGCCTCCCACAGGGATTGATCGGAGCAATCGGGTGTCTGATTGTCTCTAAAATATTGGTGGAGTCTCTCTAAAAGCCGTTTTTTCATATCAGGGTGTTCTAATATTGTTTCGTTTAGTTGCCATGATCTGTATGTCGAGTGGCGTTTATTGGTTGAGATTGATGTCAGCACCGCCGAATGATCTGAGAAGATACTGGGTTTTATTTCGGACGATTGTATATTCGGTAAAGCTCTCCTAGACACAAAGATATAGTCCAATCTATGGTAGGGTTGGAGTAGTATGTATAGTCCCGAGATGTCGGGTTCATATACCTCCACGTATCTATTAATTGCATGGATTGCAAGCATGCACGAATCTTAGTCAAGTCTCTACCCGAGATTGAGCTCTTCTGTTTGGTGGTATCCAGTAACGGCTCTATCGCAATGTTGAAGTCGCCCCCTAAAACTACTAGTCCTTCTCTAAATCTCTCTACTTTTTTCAATGTAGCTAGTATCCATTTCAGCGTTTTCTTGTTTGGGGCATAGAGGCTACCAAGAGTTACTAGTGTGCCTTTGAGCAGGCCTTTAATTAGGATATATCTGCCTTGCGGGTCCACTAGGGATTCCCGGAGTTGGAATTGTGTATTCTTTTTAAGTGCTATTGATACGCCTCTAGCCCCAGTTTGGGTGGATGTGGCTTGGAACCATCTATCAAACATTGATTTCTCAAAATTAGGGAGCCTGTTTGGTTTGAAATGGGTTTCCTGAACAAATAGAATATCGGTCCCTTGTTTTTTAAGAGTATGCAGTGTCGGATTTCTGGTGCCTGGGGAGTTAAAGCCGTGAGCATTAAGAGATGTATAAGTTAATACATTACCATCTGCCATTAACTCTTGTGTTGTTTGCTTGTTGTTTGAGCTTTGGAGACGAGGATCGTTCGTGCCTGATAGGGTGGGGGAGAGTAGGATTTGGGTGGGGGGGAAAGGGGAGGAACAGCAGAGAGGGGGGTAGGAGTGTGGTGAAAGTAGAAAGAGAGAGAAAAAAAAAAACAGCATTAAAGTATCAATATACAATTCACTTTTAGGGTTAACATTTCCCATTAGTGTGGGTTATTGGGTCGTCGCTTTCCAGTTCGGGGAGGACCACTCCTTCGTTATCATCTTGGTCGCAACATTATTTAGAAAACATAAACTAACATAATATTTCTAAATATCAAAATTTTTTCAGAGTATTTTCTCTTAAATTTACTGTTTAGACCTAATAGGTACACAAGTTTCGGCTTCTATGGGTAGATTAAACAATTCAGACAAGGGTAGGATATATCGGGCGTATAATGGCGGTTGGGGATGTAGGGAGCGGGAGGGGTATATTAGGATTGGTGGGTAGTAGTGGGGGGGGGGAAGGGGTAGGTGGGTTTGGAAAGGGTGGGATTGGCGTGGGTTAGGTTGTTAGGGATGTTAGGGTGTGAGGTAAATAGGACAGGTAAGGGTCCTGTTATGAAAAGACCTCAAAAATCTAGCCGAAATGTTAGGTCAACAGTGGTCTCTAAGATCATTTGCAATAATATTGCTCTGTAAAAACATTCAATGAACGAATAAGAACCACTAATAATAAATGTGAGGTAAAACATTAGATCTAGTGACCTATATAAGAATAAAGATCTCCTGAAAATTGATTACAGTTTGTATCTATTTCCGTACAAAAGGGGTGCAATTTAGGAGAAAAGGTACACCTGTCTAGAGGGGTCAAGTGGAGATGACATGTGTGTAAGATCTCAAAAGATATTTAGAAGAATAAATCTCCTCAGGTGACTTCCTCTGGGCCTTTTGATGATGGGGATTTCGCCGTTCTTTTCTTGGAGCGCTGGGATTTCGGAGTCATCGCTTGTTGCCAGGTCTGCGGAGTCGGAAGTGCTCCGAGCTTTGATGTTGAATGGAAAGACTCCAAGTCCGGATAGGTGTCCAGAACAATATCCAGAGAGGTACAAGCCGCCTTAATGTCCACTGAGGTTCTGGCAGTTATAGATCGTTCACCAGCTGTGATGTGAATGCCAAAGGGGAAAAGCCAGCGAAATTTATGTCCCTTGCCTAATACCGCTCCTGTGAAAGGTTTTAAAAGGCGTCGTTTTCTCAAGGTTATGGCTGATAGGTCTTGGAAAAGCAGAATTTTGGAGTCTGCATAGGCAAGGTCATCTGCTTCCCTAGCTCTACGCAGCACCAGGTCTTTTAAGCGATAGTCTAAGAACCTACATAGCACGTCTCGGGGTGTGTCGCCAGGTGCTGGTTTAGGGCGGAGTGTACGATGTACTCGGACCAGTTCGATGTCGTGTGGGTCTTCCGCCCTCAATACTGATCCAAATATTTCTAATGCTGCTTTACCCAGTGCTTCAAATGCTATTGACTCAGGGAGGCCTTTGATTCGGATGTTGTTGCGGCGCTCCCTGTTTTCGTGATCTTCAAGGGTATTATGGATTTGGTGGAGTTGTTGTTCGTGGGTCTCTAGGCATTCTAGTAAAGCATTGGATTGATGAGTTAATTGACTCTGTGCATTTTCTAGTGATTCAAGTCTGTAGCCTTGAAGAGTAAGGTCCTGCTTTATATCTGCTATATCACGTCCTATAGGTTCTAGAGTTTTGGTTAGTATTCGTTT
>JARQOC010000005.1:207121167-207186462 GCA_033576535.1 Allobates femoralis
ATGGTGACATCACCGTAGCCGATGACAAAGTGACGGAAGTCATGGCCAAAGTGACGGAAGTGAGCTTGGGCTTTTATATATTAGATACATCATGTTTATGCAAAGGCTCAATGTACACATTCAGACAAGCTACCATGAGTCCTGTCTCATGCCAATTGTAAAGCATTCTTAATCTAATTATGGGGGGATTGCTTTTCATGCCAGGCAGCAGGCTAACATCAAATTTTGTCTAAACACAGTGCCAGAAATAAAGAATATTTAAATATACTCAAGAAGAAAACTTCTCACAATGATTTAGGAACAAATTTGAGGATGAACAATTCAGCATGATGAAGGACTATGTAGTAAGATAAAAGTGCTAACTAAGGGATGAGTAAACAAAGCATTGATCTTTTGAATCCCTGGCCGGAAAGTCCACAGATCTCATTTCCATTGAGAATGTGTGGTCAGTTCTCAAAAAGCAGGTGGACAAACAAAAACATGTAAATTGTTATAAACTCCATGCACTGATTAGACAAAATTGGATAGCCATCAGTCAGAATTTTCCCCAGAGGCTAATATCCAGTATGCCAAGGTGAATTGCCAAAGTTTTGAAAAAATAAGGATCAACACTTTAAATATTGAGTAATTTGAATAAATTTAATTTGTCAATAAAAGTAATTTAACAATAGAAAATTTAAAACTGATGAACAAAGATTGAACATGATGAAGCTGTGTAGTTTTTCAAGTCAAGTTATATAACTATGTAATTACTAGCTGTGAGCCCGATGCAAATGCATCAGGATTCTAGAACGTGCATTAATTTGATTATAGTAGTTATAGCTGTTAGCCTGATGCAAATGCATCGGTATCTAAAATATGTTTATTGTTTTTTTAAAGATTTTTAAATAATAATCGCATCATCAATAGCAATAATATAAGCCATAGCATTATTATTAGCAGTAATAGCAGTATTAATAGCATTATTAGCAGTATTATGAGCATTAATAACAGTATTAATAGCATTAATAGCATTATTATTAGCATTAATAGCATTATTAATAGCATTATTAGCATTAATAATAGCATTAATAACATTATTAATAGCATTAATAGCATTAATAATAGCATTATTAGCATTAATAATAGCATTAATAACATTATGAATAGCATTAATAGCATTATTATTAGCATTAATAGCATTAATAATAGCATTATTAGCATTAATAATAGCATTAATAACATTATTAATAGCATTAATAGCATTATTATTAGCATTAATAGCATTATTAATAGCATTAATAGGATAAATATTAGCATTAATAGCATTAATAGCATTATTAATAGCATTAATAGCATTATTATTAGCATTAATAGCATTAATAATGGCATTATTAGCATTAATAATAGCATTAATAACATTATTAATAGCATTAATAGCATTATTATTAGCATTAATAGCATTATTATTAGCATTAATAGCATTAATAATGCCATTAATAGGATAAATATTAGCATTAATAACATTAATAGCATAATTAATAGCATTAATAGCATTATTAATAGCATTAATAGCATTATTATTAGCATTAATAGCATTAATAGGATAAATATTAGCATTAATAGCATAATTAATAGCATTAATAGCATTATTAATAGCATTAATAACATTATTATTAGCATTAATAGCATTAATAATAGCATTATTAGCATTAATAATAGCATTAATAACATTATTAATAGCATTAATAGCATTATTATTAGCATTAATAGCATTAATAGCATTATTATTAGCATTAATAGCATTAATAATACCATGAATAGGATAAATATTAGCATTAATAGCAATAATAGCATAATTAATAGCATTAATAGCATTAATAGGATAAATATTAGCATTAATAGCATTATTAATAGTATTAATAGCATTAATAGGATAAATAATAGCATTAATAGCATAATTAATAGCATTAATAGCATTATTAATAGCATTAATAGCATTATTATTAGCATTAATAGCATTAATAATAGCATTATTAGCATTAATAATAGCATTAATAACATTATTAATAGCATTAATAGCATTATTATTAGCATTAATAGCATTAATAATGCCATTATTAGGATAAATATTAGCATTAATAGCATTAATAGCATAATTAATAGCATTAATAGCATTATTAATAGCATTATTATTAGCATTAATAGCATTAATAGGATAAATATTAGCATTAATAGCATTAATAGCATAATTAATAGCATTAATAGCATTATTAATAGCATTAATCGCATTATTATTAGCATTAATAGCATTAATAATAGCATTATTAGCATTAATAATAGCATTAATAACATTATTATTAGCATTAATAGCATTAATAGCAAAATTAATAGCATTAATAGCATAATTAATAGCATTAATAGCATTATTAATAGCATTAATAGCATTATTATTAGCATTAATAGCATTAATAATGGCATTATTAGCATTAATAATAGCATTAATAACATTATTAATAGCATTAATAGGATAAATATTAGCATTAATAGCATTAATAGCATAATTAATAGCATTAATAGCATTATTAATAGCATTAATAGCATTATTATTAGCATTAATAGCATTAATAATGGCATTATTAGCATTAATAATAGCATTAATAACATTATTAATAGCATTAATAGCATTATTATTAGCATTAATAGCATTATTATTAGCATTAATAGCATTAATAATGCCATTAATAGGATAATATTAGCATTAATAGCATTAATAGCATTATTAATAGCATTAATAGCATTATTATTAGCATTAATAGCATTAATAGGATAAATATTAGCATTAATAGCATAATTAATAGCATTAATAGCATTATTAATAGCATTAATAACATTATTATTAGCATTAATAGCATTAATAATAGCATTATTAGCATTAATAATAGCATTAATAACATTATTAATAGCATTAATAGCATTATTATTAGCATTAATAGCATTAATAGCATTAATAATACCATGAATAGGATAAATATTAGCATTAATAGCAATAATAGCATAATTAATAGCATTAATAGCATTAATAGGATAAATATTAGCATTAATAGCATTATTAATAGTATTAATAGCATTAATAGATAATATAGCATTAATAGCATTATTAATAGCATTAATGCATTATTATTAGCATAATAGCATTAATAATAGCTTATTAGCATTAATAATAGCATTAAAAACATTATTAATAGCATTAATAGCATTATTATTAGCATTAATAGCATTATATTAGCATTAATAGCATTAATAATGCATTAATAGGATAAATATTAGCATTAATAGCATTAATAGCATATTAATAGCATTAATAGCATTATTAATAGCATTATATTAGCATTAATAGCATTAATAGGATAAATATTAGCATTAATAGCATTAATAGCATAATTAATAGCATTAATAGCATTATTAATAGCATTAATCGCATTATTATTAGCATTAATAGCATTAATAATAGCATTATTAGCATTAATAATAGCATTTAACATTTATTAAATAGCATTATAGATTAATATATTATATTAGCATTAATTACATTAATAATAATAATAGTAATAAATATTAGCATTAATAGCATTAATACAATAACATTAATTAGCATTATAATAGATTAATACATTATAATTAGCATAATAGCATTTATTATAGCATTAATATTATATTAATAGCATATAATAGCATTATATTAATTAATACATTAATATTATATTCATTATGCATTAATAAATAATTATAACATTTTATTAATTATACATTAATTATTTAGCTTAAAGCAGATTAATTAGGCAGTAAAGCATATAATTAGCATTATTAATTTTTTATTATATTTTTTTTATATTTAATTATTTAATTATTTTTTTATTATTTTTAATTATTATATTAATTTTTTTTTTTATTATTAAATTTATTATTTAGGTGAGACCAGTTACTCTATCTTAGGTCCGCTGAAAGGCTGATATAATTAGCATTATATTAATTTTTTTATTATTATTTTTAATTGAATTATTTATTATTTTAATTTATTTTTTTATTATTTTTTAATTATTTTTAATTATTTTTTTATTATTAATAATTTATTTTTAAGTAGTGAGCCATGTTCTCATTATGGTCCGCTAAAGCTTATATTAATACTATTATTATTAATTTTTTTATTATTATTTTTATTAATTATTTAATTTTATTTATTTTTTATTATTTTTTAATTATTTTTTAATTATTTTTTTTATTATTAAATTTATTATTTAGGCTGAGACCCAGTTCTCTTTCAGGTCCGCTGAAAGGGCTGATATAATTAGCATATATTTATTTTTTTTATTATTATTTTTATTGAATTATTTATTATTTTTAATTTATTTTTTTATTATTTTTTAATTATTTTTTAATTATTTTTTTTATTATTTAATTTATTTATTTTTTTAAGTGAGAGTGAGACACAGTTCTCATTCAGGTCCGCATTTTTTTTATTTTTTATTATTATTTTTATTTAATTATTAAATATTTTTTATTTATTTTTTTATTATTTTTTAATTCTTTTTAAATTGTTATTTTTATTATTTAATTTATTTATTTTTTTAAGTGAGAGTGAGACACAGTTCTCATTCAGGTCCGCATTTTTTTTTTTTTTTTATTATTATTTTATTTAATTATTTAATATATTTAATTTTATTTTTTTATTATTTTTTAATTATTTTTTAATTATTTTTTATATTATTTAATTTATTTATTTTTTGAAGTGAGAGTGAGACAGAGTTCTCATTCAGGTCCGCATTTATTTTTTTATTATTATTATTATTTAATTATTTATTATTTTTAATTTATTTTTTTATTATTTTTTAATTATTTTTAAATTATTTTTTTTATTATTTAATTTATTTATTTTTTTAAGTGAGAGTGAGACACAGTTCTCATTCAGGTCCGCCTTTTTTTTCCCCATTGACATACATTACCGGTGTGTCGGCGATTTTATGGCCGCCCACCTGGTTCTATTTGTCGGCCCTAAAATCGCGGACACACCGCTAATGCATCTCTATGGGCAGTCAGCCCGATTTCGGATTGAACGCCGACCAATCAGAATTCGAGCTGACTGCCCATAGAGATGCATTAGCGGTGTGTCCGCGATTTTAGGGCCGACAAATAGAACCAGGTGGGCGGCCATAAAATCGCCGACACACCGGTAATGTATGTCAATGTGGAAAAAAAAGGCGGACCTGAATGAGAACTGCGTCTCAGTCTGACTTAAAAAAATAAATAAATTTAATAATAAAAAAAATAATTAAAAAATAATTTAAAAATAATAAAAAAAAGAGGGGCTCTTCTGATTGGCTGAGGGCAGTATACAGCGACCAATCAGAAGAGGGCCTGAGATCTCATTGAGGTAGAATGGCGGATTTTTCGTCCATTCTATCTTAATGAGAAGGAAGAGGACGTCGGAGGTGGAAGTTTGCGAAAAGAAGACAGAAGATCCCCGGGGCCGGACGAAGAGGCGGAGATGGCGGAAAGAAGAGAGAAGACCCCCGGGGCCGGAGGAAGAGGACGCCTGGCCGGACGGAGGACTTGTGGATCGGACGGACGATCAGATGACTTGAAGGCATGTAAGTGATCGACGGGGACGTTAGGTTAGGGGACGGCGGGGGCTTGGGGTGTAGGGCTTTAGGTGTTAGCGGTGTGAGCTTAGGAGGCGGCGGGGCTTAGGGATAGGGGCTTAGGTGCGGCGGGGGTTAGGGGGCAGGGGGGGGTAGGGGTTTAGGTGCGGAATCGGGGGTAGGGGGTTAGGTGCGGCTTAGGGGTAGGGGCTTGCGGCAGAGGGTAGTGGCTGCGGCGGGGTAGTGGATTAGGGCGGCAGGGGGTAGGGGCTTCGGCGGCGGGGTAGTGGGTTAGGGGTTAGGGCGGCAGGGGGTAGGGGCTTGCGGCAGGGTAGTGGGTTAGGGCGGCAGGGGGTAGGGGCTTCGGCGGCGGGATAGTGGCTTAGGGGTTAGGTGCGGCAGAGTGTAGTGGGAGCGGCGGGGTAGTGGGTTAGGGCGGCAGGGGGTAGGGGCTTGCGGCAGAGGGTAGTGGCTGCGGCGGGGTAGTGGGTTAGGGCGGCAGGGGGTAGGGGCTTCGGCGGCGGGGTAGTGGGTTAGGGTTAGGGCGGCTTAGGGTGTAGGGGTGCGGCGGACTTAGGGGGTAGGGGTTTAGGTGCGGCGGGTGGGGGCTTGGCGGCGGGAGCTTAGGAGGCTGCGGGGCTTAGGGGGTAGGGGCTTAGGTGCGGCGGGCTTAGAGGGTAGGGGGTTAGGTGCGGCGGGGCTTACGGGGTAGGGTCATAGGTGCGGCGGGTCGGGGCTTAGGGTGTAGGGGTGCGGCGGCAGGGGGCTGTAGTGTACAGCGCGTAGTGGCTTAGAGCGGCAGGGGTCTGTAGTGTACAGCGCGATGGTATACTACAGTCCCATGGCGCTTACGGGCATGGGACTGTAGTATACTATAGCGGTGTACACTACAGTAGTATGGCAGCGGCAGGGCTTGCGGCAGAGGGTGCCTGCGGCGGGGTAGTGGGTAGGGGCTTGCGGGCAGAGGGTGCCAGCGGCGGGGTAATGGCACCGTACAGCGCGTAGTGGCTTAGAGCGGCAGGGGTCTGTAGTGTACAGCACGATGGTATACTACAGTCCCATGGCGCTTACGGGCATGGGACTGTAGTATACTATAGCGGTGTACACTACAGTAGTATGGCAGCGGCAGGGGCTTGCGGCAGAGGGTGCCTGCGGCGGGGTAGTGGCTAGGGGCTTGCGGGCAGAGGGTGCCAGCGGCGGGGTGTACAGCGCGATGGTATACTACAGTCCCATGGCGCTTACGGGCATGGGACTGTAGTATACTATAGCGGTGTACACTACAGTAGTATGGCAGCGGCAGGGGCTTGCGGCAGAGGGTGCCTGCGGCGGGGTAGTGGCTAGGGGCTTGCGGGCAGAGGGTGCCAGCGGCGGGGTAATGGCACCGTACAGCGCGTAGTGGCTTAGAGCGGCAGGGGTCTGTAGTGTACAGCGCGATGGTATACTACAGTCCCATGGCGCTTACGGGCATGGGACTGTAGTATACTATAGCGGTGTACACTACAGTAGTATGGCAGCGGCAGGGGCTTGCGGCAGAGGGTGCCTGCGGCGGGGTAGTGGCTAGGGGCTTGCGGGCAGAGGGTGCCAGCGGCGGGGTAATGGCAGGGTGCCAGCGGCGGGTAATGGCTTCTGTGGCTTGGTTAGCGGTGGCAGCGACTCGCAATGCCCGCTTCGCGGGCATTGCTTCGCGAGGCTGCAACGACTCGCAATGCCCGCTTTGCGAACATTGCTTCGGGAGTCGCCGTGGCCGCTAAGCGGCCACGGACAGAGTCCAGGAGATGAAACCTGGACTCGCTAACCAAGCCACCGGAAGCAGCGCCGCTCCGACGGAAGTGAGCTACGGCAATTATATAATAGATGAAGTTGGTTGTGAGACATGTGGGTGTTAGGCTATGTCCCTTCTGTGCTTAATTTTTGTGCTACATTTGTGCTGAGTTTGTCAACTGTGCAAACACAGCTGTCTATAAACAAAAGCAGCATTAACAGCATTGCATTTGTGCTGTGTTTGTGCACATACAAACATAGCACAAAAACGCATCACAAATAAGGTGACACACAAAGACAAACCAACATACACAGAGACAGACACAGACCAACACACAGACACACTTTCTCATCCTCCGGCACAGTACCCACAGTAATTGGTGATGTCTTCTTCCAGGGCAGCAGACGGACCTGTAAATGTTGTCCAATCAGAGGCTGGCCATGTGATGGGTTGTCACATGACTAATCACATCAGGTGGCGCAGGTCCTCAGGTCACTCGCGCAGCATTTCCCGGTGCCCGGAATGAAGAACCACCAGTGATCGCAGTGGACTTGCATGGGAGGGTGAGTATTATGTAGAAATAATTTTTAAAAAGCCTCACAGACTGTGGGAATACCCATCCATTTGTGAAGCTTTTTGGGCTGTTTAGAATGAAATCTATGGGGAAAACGCAGCACAAAAACAAGCAAGTTAATGGCAGGCGATGTCTGCTACAATAACGCAGCACCCAAAAATGCACATGTGGGCACAGCTTTTGTAAAATCACACTGACTTTAATTACAAAACTGTGAGTGCTGTGGTTTTGGTGTAGAAACACAGCAAACAAACACAACAAAAAGCACAGTGGACACATAGCCCAACACATGTCTTCTCAGAGCAATCATAGGCTTTGGCACCTATTTGATTTACATCAAATTTTTGTATCAAATTGGAAAAATAAAATGTAAATCAAAATCTGGCACGTTCACTCACCCCTTGTCAAGATGAAAGTTTTTTCATTTACATCACGGTGTGTTTTCGTTTGGAGCACAACCTTGAAAGTAGCAGATCGATGTTGTTAGAGGGACTTTATTCACAGATTTGTTTTATCAAAAAGTCCAAATGTAGACTTAACTAGCACCTCTAGAATTCAGTTCTTTATTAGTATAGATTTGTTTTTGAAATATTGTTTTTTATTTATCAAGTTGAAAGCTTTTATAGAATTCTAAATAGTCATGCAGACATACCGCATGCTGTTTATAGTGCTGTCTGTGAGAAGGACTTAGATATTGAAATTCTAATTTCACTTATTTCTTTATTCATGGAAATTCTTCAAGTTAAATATTCCAAATGATAATCATTCTGACAAGTAACTCATTGAAATTTCTCATATTCAGTCTTATGTATCTTATAAGGATTTCATCATGATTAATAAAACGCTGAGTCAAGATTTCTGTTTTACAGCGACACCAATGGATTATGAAAGCTGCAGCCAGAATACAATAGACATGATTATGGCAGGTTTGACAGCTGATGGAAACTTCTACTTTCTTTTCAATACCGGCTCAGGAAATATACTGTTTGAACAGCCTTCTGACATTTTACATTTTGGTTATCTGAAATATTAAATACAAACACTTATAATGAAGATAGTAGTCTACTGACCTTATTAAAATCTAGCTGAGTATTTTTGAGCAAGATATAGTACTATCATAAAAGTTTAAATAACAAGTGCATGAAGTTGGTTCAGATGGAGAGGTTCACTGCCATCCCACTTCGTTTCCCCCAAAATAGGCAAATGTATGGCAGTATATTGTATTAGTGATTAATTAGACATACGTTTCATTTAGAAGTTTAAAAGAAATACATTAAAATGCCCAAAGAAATTAGAAAAATGACACCTATTATCCAATTCTTTAAATATGTAAATAAAAAAATGTAAATTTATTTGCAATTGCCACATTAGTAAAAGTCCAAGATTTTAAAATACTATTTTACTTATCCCACACAGAGGGATCACACCTTGCTTCATCCCAAAAATTGGAATAAAGAGTTGTTAGAAAGTGGTATGTAACCAAAATATGGTAGTAATAATAATAATCATCTATTTATATAGCGCCAACATATTCTGCAGCACTTTACAGTTCAGAGCGGATACAATACCATACTATCTACTATATAATCTCCTAATCGTATCTGTCTGACGCCGAAATCGCGCGCCAGCGCTCATTGGCTGCTACTAGCCGTGGCAACCAATGAGCGCCGCGTATGCAAAAAGTCGAGCGCATTAATAATTAGACGATTATATAGTAGCTGTAATCTGACGACAGCGATGCATAGCGTCGCTGTTGCCAGGCTACATGTATGGCCGCGGCGACCACCGGCACCGGTACCCGCCGCCCCCACTTCACTTCCCCCTTGCCTCTCCTCGCCTCCCCCTTGCCACTCCTCGCCTCCCCCTCACCTCCCCCTTGCCTCTCCTCACCTCCCCCTTGCCTCTGCTCACCTCCCCCTCGCCTCACCCTCGCCTCTCCTCGCTTCCTCCTCGCCTCCCCATAGCCTCTCCTCGCCTCCCCCTCTTGCCTCACCTCTCGCTTCCCCCCTCGCCTCCCGCTGTTCTCACCCATCCTCTGTACACACAACGGTCATGTGACAGGGCGGGCTGATGTGACATCACACAGCCCACCCTGTCACATGACTGCTGCAAAAGACGGTGAGAACAGAGGGACGCGAGGGGGATCCTGCCTCCCGCCTCCATCCTGCCCTCCCGCATCCATCCTGTCCCCCGCATTAATCCTGCCCCCCCAGGTTCCATCCTGCCCCCCTTGTCACCATCCTGCCTCCCCGGCCCCATCCTGCCCCCTGCTCCATCCTGCCCCCTCCACATCCATCCAGCCCCTTCGCATCCATCCTGCCCCCCCTGGCTTCATCCTGCCCCCCCCCCCCAGCTCCATCCTGCCCTCTCCGCATCCATTCAGCCCCCGCGGCTTCATCCAGCCCCCCAGCTCCATCCTGCCCACTTCATCCATCCTACCCCCCTGCATCCAGCATCCTGCCCCCCTGGCTCCATCCTGCCCCCCGCATCCATCCTGCCCCCACAGCTCCATCCTGCCCCTGCATACATCCTACCCCCCTACACCATCCTGCCCCCCTGGCTCCATCCAGCCCCCCTCCGGCTCCATCCTGCCCCCCCTGCATCCATCCTGCCCCCCCCGCCTCCATCCTGCCCCCCCTCGCCACCATCCTGCCCCGATCGCTCCATCTTGCCCCTCCGCCACCATCCGGACCCCTGGCTTCATCCTAGCCCACTGGCTTCATGTCCTGCCGACTCCATCCTGTCCCTCTGCCTCCATCCTGCCGCCCTGGCTCCATGCCCTGCTGGCTCCATCCTTCCCCCGCCTCCATCCTGCCCCCCCGCCTCCATCCTGCTCCTCCAGCTCCATCCAGCTCCCCCACATCCATCCTGCCCCACCCCGCATCCATCCTGCCCCCCGCCTCCATCCCGCCCCCCTGGCTACATGCCCTGTCGGCTCCATCCTTCCCCCCGCCTCCATCATGCCTCCCGCCTCCATCCTGTTCCCCCGCATCCATCCTGCCCCCCTGCATCCATCCTGCCTCCCCCCCGGCTCCATCCTGCCCCACTAGCTCCATCCTGCCCCCCGCTCGCTTCATGCTGCCCCACTCGCTCCATGTTGCCCCACTTGCTCCATCCTGCCCCCCCGGCTCCATCCTGTCCCACTCGCTCCATCCTGCCCCGCTCACTCCATTCTACCCCCGCCTCCATCCTGCCATCCTGCCCCACTGGTTCCATCTTGCCCCGCCACAATCCGGCCCCCTGGCTCCATCCTGCCCCCCTGGCTTCATGCCCTGCATGCTCTATCGTGCCCCTCCACCTCCATCCTGCCGCCCTGGCTCCATGCCCTGCTGGCTCCATCCTGCCCCCCGCCTCCATCCTGCCTTCCTGGCTCCATGCACTGCTGGCTCCATCCTGCCCCCCCCCTCTATCCTGCCCCCCCGCCTCCATCCTGCTACCCCCCGCTCCAACCTGCTCCCCCACATCCATCCTGCCCCCCCGGCTCCATCCTGCCCCGCCCTCCCCTGCTCTATCCTGCCCCGCTCGCTCCATCCTGCCCCCCTCCTCCATCCTGCCATCCTGCCCCCTCCTCGCCACCATCCTGCCCCCCGGCTCCATCCTGCCCCGATCGCTCCATCCTGCCCCCCCCGCCACCATCCGGCCCCCTGGCTCCATCCTGCCCCCCTGGCTTCACGCCCTGCACGCTCCATCCTGCCCCTCCGCCTCCATCCTGCCGCCCTGGCTCCATGCCCTGTTGGCTCCATCCTGCCCCCCTGGCTCCATGCACTGCTGGCTCCATCCTGCTCCATCCCGCCTCCGTCCTGCCCCCCCACCTCCATCCTGCTATTCCCGGCTCCAACCTGCTCCCCCCGCATCCATCCTGCCTCTCCGGCTCCATCCTGCCCCCCCCCCGACTCCATCTTGCCCCCCCGCATCCATCCTGCCCCACCCTCCCCGGCTCCATCCTGCCCTGATCGCTCCATTCTGCCCCCCCGCCTCCATCCTGCCACGCCTATATCCTGCCCCCCGCTCACTCTATCCTGCCCCCCACCTCCATCCTGCCCCCCCACTTCCATCCTGCCCCCCCGCCTCCTTCCTGCCCCCCCACCACCATCCTGCCCCCCATCACCATCCTGCCCCCTGCTCAATCCTGCCCCCCTGCTCCATCCTGCTGCCCCGGCAGTTAGCGGTCATGTGACCCATCAGCTGATCAGTTTCCCAGGCAACGACATGTCCTAAAGGCCTGTAGGACCTAGAAGACGGAGGTGGAGCAAGCCGATGGACAGGTGAGTTTCCTCACTGAGGATTTTTTTTTTTTCACTTTTACTGTTGAGGAACAAGGGGGCCGCGGGGAGTGGAGTATCGCCATATACCATAGTGCTGTAATGTGCTATAATGTACCGCCATATGCTATAGTGCTGCTATACATGTACTGTAATGTAAAACCATATACTATAGTGCTGCTATACATGTGCTATACTGTATCGCCATATACTATAATGCTGTTATACATGTACTGTAATGTACCGCCATATACTATAGCGCTGCTATACATGTACTGTAATGTATCACCATATACTATAGCGCTGCTATACATGTGCTGTACTGTACCGCCATATACTATAGTGCTGCTATTCATGTGCTGTAATGTACTGCCATATACTATAGCGCTGCTATACATGTACTGTAATGTACCGCCATATGCTATAGTGCTGCTATACATGTACTGTAATGTACCGCCATATACTATGACACTGCTATACATGTACTGTACCGCCATATACTATAACACTGCTATACCTGTATTGTAATGTACTGCCATATACTAGAGTGCTGCTGTACATGTGCTGTAATGCACTGCCATATACTATAGTGCTGCTATACATGTACTGTAATGTACCGCCATATACCATAGTGCTGCTATACATGTGCTGTAATATACTGCCATATACCATAGCGCTGCTATACATGTACTATAATGTACCGCCATGTACTTTAGTGCTGCTATACATGTACTATAATGTACCGCTATATACTATAGTGCTGCTATACATGTACTGTAATGTACCGCCTTATACCATAGTGCTGCTATACATGTGCTGTAATGTACCGCCATATACTATAGCGCTGCTATACATGTACTATAATGTACCGCCATATACTATAGTGCTGCAATACATGTACTGTAATGTACCACCATATACCATAGCGAAGCTATACATGTACTGTAATGTACTGCCAAATACTATAGTGCTGCTATACATGTGCTTTAATGTACCGCCATATACCATAGCGCTGCTTTACATGTACTGTAATGTAACACCATATACTATAGTGCTGCTATACATGTGCTGTAATGTACTGCCATATACTATAGCACTGCTATACATGTGCTGTAATGTACCACTATATACTATAGCGCTGCTATGCATGTACTGTAATGTACTGCCATATACTATAACGCTGCTATACATGTACTATAATGTACCGCCATATACTATAGCGCTGCTATACATGTACTGTAATGTACCGCCATATACCATAGTGCTGCTATACATGTGCTGTAATGTACCGCCATATACTATAACACTGCTATACATGTACTGTACTGTACCGCCATATACTATAACACTGCTATACATGTACTATAATGTACTACCATATACTATAGTGCTGCTATACATGTGCTGTAATGTACCACCATATACCATAGCGCTGCTATACATGTACTGTAATGTACTGCCATAAACTATAGCGCTGCTATACATGTGCTGTAATGTACTGCCATATACTATAGTGCTGCTATACATGTACTGTAATGTACCCCCATATACCATAGTGCTGCTATACATGTACTGTAATGTACTGCCATATACTATAGCGCTGCTATACATGTACTATAATGTACCGCCATATACAATAGCGCTGCTATACATGTACTGTAATGTACCGCCATATAGTATAGTGCTGCTATACATGTGCTGTAATGTACCGCCATATACCATAGCGCTGCAATACATGTACTGTGATGTATCGCCATATACTATAGTGCTGCTATACATGTGCTATACTGTATCGCCATATACTATAATGCTGTTATACATGTACTGTAATGTACCGCCATATACTATAGCGCTGTTATACATGTACTGTGATGTATCGCCATATACTATAGTGCTGCTATACATGTGCTATACTGTACCGCCATATACTATAGTGCTGCTATACATGTACTGTAATGTACCGCCATATCCTATAGTGCTGTTGTACATGTACTGTAATGTACCGCCATATACTATAGTGCTGCTATACATGTGCTATAAAGTACCACCATATACCATAGCGCTGCAATACATGTACTGTAATGTACCGCCATATAGTATAGTGCTGCTATACATGTGCTGTAATGTACCGCCATATACTATAGCGCTGCTATACATGTACTGTGATGTATCGCCATATACTATAGTGCTGCTATACATGTGCTATACTGTACCGCCATATACTATAGTGCTGCTATACATGTACTGTAATGTACCACCATATACCATAGCGAAGCTATACATGTACTGTAATGTACTGCCATATACTATAGTGCTGCTATACATGTGCTTTAATGTACTGCCATATACCATAGCGCTGCTTTACATGTACTGTAATGTAACGCCATATACTATAGTGCTGCTATACATGTGCTGTAATGTACCGCCATATACTATAGCACTGCTATACATGTGCTGTAATGTACCACTATATACTATAGCGCTGCTATACATGTACTATAATGTACTGCCATATACTATAGTGCTGCTATACATGTACTGTAATGTATACATTGTGAAAGTACACTAAAAGTGAAGAAAAGTTGTTAAAAAATAAAAAAAGCATCATACTCATCTTCCGACGCCTGCATTAGGACCGGAAAACCTCACCTCCGATGTGCGGCAAGGACCTGCCAGTCTGATAGCGTTTCAGATGGCTGGGAGTGATCTGGCCAATCATATGGCCGGACATCACAAACCACGTGATCGCTACCAGCCACCTGATTAGTCAGATAGCAAGGTCCTAGGTGTACTGCCAGGATCTTGCAATCTGGCCAATCAGGTGGCTGATAGCGATCACATGGTTTGTGACGTCCGGCCATCTGATTGCCTATCAGACTGGCAGGTCCTTGCCGCACATCAGAGGTGAGGTTTTCCGGTCCCGGTGCAGGCGTCGGAAGGTGAGTATGATGCTTTTTTTATTTTTTAACAACTTTTCTTCACTTTTAGTGTACTTTTGCAGTGTATATATAGATACACTGTGAAAGTAAAAGGAATACTCGCTACTCCCGAGTAATCACAAGAAACTCGGCGAGTAGCCCGAATATCGTTACTATTCAGCGAGTACCGAATAGTAACGATTATACTCGCTCATCCCTATTCTATATATGTTATCAGAAATGGGCTCATCTTGGGGGAGGGGAGGATTTACATCTAGGACTGTCACATGCTTATCCATAGCCAGCTCAGTGACTATGCCATTGTGGATTGCCCGGGTCACAACACCATGGATGAGGACTAAACCCTTTGCACCCCCTCACCGCTATTAGTTTTGATTTTCAATAAATGCCTTTGACCTGTGATTCCTCCTTCCTATTTCCTCCTACCTTCACCCTGCCCTTTATTGCTGGTTATTATTTATTGTCTGACTTTTTTTTTCTTTTCAGCTATATAAAATAGGAGTTTAATGTACAGTTTAGTGCATTGTACCCTTATGCTATGTATGAATGATTGTACAATTAAATGTGTACTGGGTTGCGGCACAGTAGACTGTAACTTTTTGACAAATGTATTAGAAAGATTCTATGAAATAAAAAAATTACACAAAAATATCATTACACAAAATAAAAATGGAAATTACAAAGGCCATAGAAGAAGGCAACATCTGTAAAAAAAGTAAACAGCACAAAGCTTTCTCCAGGCTGGTCTCCCATTCAATGTAGAACTGAACTCAACCTCGCTTAGCACCAATGCATGAGCAAGTGTGGACTGGAACAAGACAGTGAGAGTGTGGCGCCCCGCAACGAGTGCGTCACAAGGGGTATTGCAGCCGCAATATCCTCTGACTCAGCAATGATCCGGTTAACATAGAAATCCAACCCTACATGCATCACCTAGAACAGAGGGCCAATCCTAGGTCCTGGTGGGTGGAGTGTTAGGGAAGTGTAGTAGAACACACAATAGTCTAGACAGAACCAAAAAGAGTAGGAGTCTAGAACTTGGAGAGGAGCGGGGGCTCCGCACCCCGTGCGGGCCCCTGGGCCGTCACCGGTCGGGTGTCAGCACCTGAGGCCTTACTAACCGGGATTGGGCATTATTCACACGGGTTCCCAAAAGACTCCCGTGCCCACAACTCACAGCCGGTTCACTGGTACCGAAGCTGGCAGAAGTTCACCTCTGCTACGCGAACCAGAAGCGTGGAGGAGCAGCTTTACAGGAGCACCCCACCACCAGCCAACTTCCAGTCGTCTAACTAGCGGTGTACCCACTGAGGGATCCAAGGCTCCCCAAAGCATCCAGAACGTACATCATGGATAGGGCATTGAAGCAGCCTCCCCGTACCCGATCTGGTATTCCTGGGCGACACTGGCAACAAATTAGGTAGAATGGAGGAACACTGCGGATTTCTAAGGGACACCATCACTGCTGAGTCCACCCGGTCTACTACTCAACCACTGTATGCCATGTACTGCCTGCTGGTTACAGTAAAGACCCGTTGCAGAGACTTTCTGTGTCCGTGCTTCCTTATGAACTGTCCGTCCGCACTACAAGGTAACCGCAGCTGCCGCACAACATCTTGAGCAGCTCCAGCCTCCGGGGATCACCGCTCAGCCTGTGGGGAGCGTAACATCTAGCTGCTGTCCATCCCCGGAGGTTTCGCAGCGTCGGTAGCCCTTACCGAATCTACTCATAGGTGGCGTCACGAATAAATTAAAAACCCCTTTAATCTGTTCCACCAAGACGTCTTCAACCCTTTTGATCTGCACTACACCGGGCCCCACTACCGGCAGGCGCGGTCCACCCGTGACAAGGAGGAAGGAAGCATCGCCTGTCTAAACCGGAGTCCCGGCCGAGGTGAGTCAAGAGCACCAACAGAAGCAGGCCTATACACTAGGGTTTTTGACATGCCATGCACATGGCCTTTTGACTTCCCAATGTCTGTCATTTATCTTTCATTTTCTCTTCACTAAACACTCCCTTATTGTCCTATATACCAAAGCAAGATTACAGCCCAACTCAACACAAAACCTTAACTGGAGCCTTATGTCACTCACCTACAAAGCTATCCTAAAAACCTAACCAAACCTTACACACATTGTATGGGCATCTACTAGCCTTTGCACGTGTAAGAACATGGACCTGTGGTGCACATTCCCTTTTAAAGATATCAATGTTATGTTTATGTAAAGTGCATTGTGTATTATGTCTTGTGTTATTGTATGGTATGCTATGTTTTGTGTTATTTTGTGGTATAATGTGAATTGTGATGTGATGTGGAATAGCAGGGCCGGACTGGAACCAAAAAGCAGCCCTGGAAAACAAGCCCCATCAGCCCACATACTACTGTATATCACCCATCTGCCCCGATCAATGAATTTTGCTTTTACATTGTCATGGCCTCATCACTTTCTTAAAGGTGATATCTGAAGAGCCACATGTGAATGGTGCAGCAGAGGGAATAATTGACCACAGCTTCATTTACATGCTACTCTTCAAAGCTACGTTTCCCAGGATTGTGGGGTCCCAGAGGTCAAATTCACAGTGAAGGGAAAGTCATAATCTATTCAGAAGATAAGTGATGACTTCCACTGCTTCTCTGAGAACAAGACAGGAGATGAGATACTGTGCAGAGTTTATAAGTATATATAGAGAAGACAAATGATGACTTCCATATTGAGGATAATCAATTTAAACAACATTTATATGCTGAAAATCACAAAGGCCAATACCGCCTCTCTGTCAATAGGACAAGGGAAGTGATACTGTACAGTGTATTTGTACAGAATAATACAGATACTGAGCATTACACCCAGTATACAGGACAGGAGAAGTGGTACTGTGCAGTGTATATATACAGAATGATACAGATACTGAGCCTTACACCCAGTATACAGGACAGGAGAAGTGGTACTGTGCAGTGTATATATACAGAATAATGTAGATACTGAGCATTACACCCAGTATACAGGACAGGAGAAGTGGTACTATGTAGTGTATATATACAGATACTGAGGATTACAACCAGTATACAGGACAGGAGAAGTGGTACTATTTAGTGTATATATACAGATACTGAGGATTACACCCAGTGTACAGGACAGGAGAAGTGGTAGTGTGCTGTGTATATACAGAATAATACAGATACTGAGGATTACACCCAGTACACAGGACAGGAGAAATGGTAGTGTGCAGTGTATATGTACAGAATAATACAGATACTGAGAATTACACCCAGTACACAGGACAGTAGTGGTACTGTGCAGCGTGTATCTGTGCACTGTGGTATATGGCTGCCCAGTGTATATGGCTCCCTGGTGCACTGTGGTACATGGCTGCCCAGTGTATATGGCTCCCTGGTGCACTGTGGTATATGGCTGCCCAGTGTTTTTGCCTCCCTGGTGCACCATGGTATATCGCTCCACAATTTATATGGCTCCCTGGCGTTCTGTGGTATATGTCTGCCCAGTGTATATGGCTCCCTCCCTGGTGCACTGTGCTATATGGCTGCTCAGTGTATATGGCTCCTTACCCTAGTGCACTGTGGTATATGGCTGCCCTGTGTATATTGGCTAGCTCCCTGGTGCACTGTGGTATATTGCTGCTCAGTGTATATGGCTCCATTCCCTGGTGCACTGTGGTATATGGCTGCCCAGTGTATATTGGCTAGCTCCCTGGTGCACTGTGGTATATGGCTGCCCAGTGTATGTGACTCCCTGGTGCACTTGTGTTATACGGCTGCCCAGTGTATATGGCTGGCTCCCTGGTGCACTGTGGTATATGGCTGCCCAGTGTATATGTCTCCCTCCCTGGTGCACTGTGGTATATGTGGGGTGTATACACAATGTAGATGGCTGTGGGCTGTATACACAATGGAGATGGCTGTGGGCCATATACTAAATGGAGATGGCCGCGAGCCATTTACACAGCAGAGACACCTTTGGGCTGCATACACAATGGAGATGGCTGCCTGCCGTACACATAATTGAGACTGACCACCTTACACACTTTAGAAACTGCCTTCCATATACAAATTAGAGACAGCCGGCCGTACACACATTAGAGATTACCAGCAGCATACACATTTGAGACCGCCGGCAATATACACATCAGAGACTGCCGGCAATATACACCTTATATGTATAATGTATTGCATGGCCATGTGATGAAGCTGTCAACTAGCCCATAGTAGAAGTAGCTAAGGTCTTGGGAAAAAGAAAATTTCCTTCTATAACCTTAGACAGAGCTTAGTGTGTGACATAGACATACATTAGGTCTGAGTAGTCTGCAGAGCCGTATGATATGGGTAGAGCAAGTGGAAACCAATACAGAGGATAATGAGATTCTTTGGAAAGAGTGACTGAGATACTGAGTGATCTATGGGAGTCAGGTTAAAGGACTGACCAGAGGAATGAGTGACAGAGTAAGACTGCTCCTAGTACAAATGGAACAATTGGTAAAACAAATGAGTGCCTTGGACAGGAGTTTCCTAAGTGTCTGAGACCTTGAAGCTAGGTCCGGCCATATTGGCAACATCCCTCTAAGATGAAAAAGATAGGAAGAGAACTTAACTTTCATGAACTGCACTGTGGTGCTAGGCTGGGTAGGGTTGGAATGAGAAGGACTAATCAAAATTGGAGCATGTGAAGAAAGGAGAGTGTGTATAGATTTACCCTGTGATAAAGAAACTTACGAGAAGGTATGTTCTCACTATCTAATGTACACAGTTGTTATTAAGTCTCTGTGGAGTAAAACTACGTTTTTAAAGAACTCGTCATTACTCTCAATGTACTGGTTAACATCTGGTCCTGGTCAGCCTAAGCCATCAGAGTTATGCACCTTGTAAAGACTTACTGCCTCCTTAATGGAAAACCAGACACCGAGCCAGGGCCCCCCTTTTTCATGTCGGAGCATAGAAGATGCAGATCTCGCCCACCATTTGGTGGCATCTTCTTAAGAATAAGCAAGATTCGCTTCACAACTCATCAAAATAAACCTCCATACTTTGGTTCTTTGCATCTGACTCTTTGTGCCATCTTCTATTTGAGACCATCTTAAAGGGGACGGGGGCATCTCCACTTTGAAACACTTTGAAAAGTTGCAAAACGCTTACAAAGCGCCAGTTTCAGTAACTCCACCAAAATAGATGGATCTGGAGAGGAACCAGCCGGGATATATATGGTTATTCCCAATAATCAAATTCATCACTAGCCCCTTTAAACATTGTGCGAGAATTGCTGCTTCAGTCCCTAATTGGATTGACATTGCTATCAAGGCGCACAGAGGCACATGTTATTAATAAGATTTGCCAAAGAGGTTAGGTGCCGTACACTTTCAATTAATACAGCACATATTATTCCTGCAACTCCCTCTCTAACACTGGCATTTGCCGGTCATATAAAAACAGGGCATGAGTTTTTAAAGCTTAATTGAAATAAAAAATTTGGTTATATGCACAGATTAATCCCTTTATGCCATTTGACTGTCCACAAAGTTGGGAAAACAGTCTAAGGGTAAGTTCACACTGGCCGGGTTTTCGGCGGTTTACCTGTGTAAACCGCCGTTTTGTTTACATTAGTTTTATGTTAATTTATGTTAATCCAAACCGGCGTTTGGATTAACATTAAAACTAATGTAAACAGCCCAAGGCTGTGCACACACCGGCGGTTACCCAGCGTCATCCGTTGCTAACCCGCAGGTTTCCCAGCGGGTTAGCAAAGAATGACCATGTTCTAAAAACCGGCGGTTCTGCAGCGGCTGCAAGCAGAATCATGTGCTGCTTCCAGCCGCTGCAGAATCGCCGCCGAGAACCCGCTGGGCAGCCGCCGGATACCGCCCGCACATACCCGCCAGGAAGCCGGTGGACGGCGCCGGAGCTTCCTGGCGGGTCCCGCCAGCTGCCGCCGACAAACACGCCGGGTAAGTGTGAACTTACCCTAATACTACCCTAAGCACAGCATGAGTATAACATTTTAGGTATTCTCCCCTCTCATCCCCGTGTAACCAAAAAAGACCTAATCTGTCATGTACTTTCCATATCTAGAGGTTGGGAAGAAATTGTTCAGATATTCAGTCAAATTGCCTTAAAAAGATCAGTTTATGGTAAATATGGATGAAAAATGACAACAATGTCTTACCTTAGGTGCATTTAAATCATCAATATTTTATATGTTGAAAGCATTTCTATGTGTTTTATCATATTAGGAAAAGTCTAGATACTGAAATAATATTTTATATCTGATTCCACTGCGGTAATGCAATGGACATGATGATAAATAAATACAATTTCAAAGAAATAAGTATCAGTAGCACTCAATTAGAACTTAACTCCATAGGTTAATCAAAAGGACATTGGCTGTGAAAAATGTAATAGAGGTTGTCTGAGTCAAAATAAATGGTGGCTAAAGTCAGAAATAAATATGAAATGGAACCTTATGTATGTTACCTCATGCGTCTGCACAATTATATGCAGGAAATCATCTGCATAATGCTATTAAATTAAATCATGAATCTGTACAGCTAGATGTCACCTCTGCATTTATGAAATGTATATTTTCATTACAGCATTGGGTTGGCAGAGACAAACATAATACATATAAAATTGCAATTAATTTAAAGTCTTTCATGCAGCTTCATTAAATATTGGTTTACATCATAATGCAACAAGATAAAGTTACAGAACCATCATCATAAGCAACCTAATATTAATAACATAAAACTCTCCATTACCCAAAAATAGCCCTCACACAGCATTGATTGCGCTCCGTGGCAAGCAGCATTAGGGAACATTGCCTCACCGAGCTGTACACCTGAGTGTATGATGATCATACAGAAAAAAGGAGATCATTTTTTAACCCCTTCCCACCAAGGCCCTTTTCTGTTTCATTCAATTTTGTTTTTTCCTTCCCTTCTTCCAAAAGCCATATATTTTTCATTGTTGGTGTGACAAATTGTTCTTTTGAATGACAGCATTCATTTCGAGGGGTACGTATTCTCCTTGTGGAGAGAGACGTGAGGTATAGCATGCTAGTAAGAGAAGACATAGATGTCTGCAATGCTCCTTTGGTAAAATAAATATGCTGATTGCCTCTTCAGCGAGGAAGAGGACTTGAACTCTTGTAACACCTATTTGAAATAGCAATTGTAAAAGTCAATATCAACTCTTTAACGAGCCTTGACATATGACAGTATAGCAGCAAAACTAGAATCTTAATTTGCAGACAGTGTTTGGGGTTCAGGCTCCCTACCTCCAAACGCTGCCCGGCGGCGTCACATATCAGTTTCATCAATGTACAGCGCCTATATTAAGGTAACACAGTGCCCTGTCTAGCCACTCCTCCTTGACGAAGCCACTTAGCAATGTCACATGTTAGAGCGGGCCCCTGTATCCTCTGATCTCCCAGACCAATCTCCTGACACCACCTGATGAAGACAGAGCACCTCTGTCGAAACGCGTTGTGGACCTGTAAAGGGGACCATTAAAGGTTTGCCAACTGCTCACTTTGTGCCTTAATCGCTCCTAAGTGCTTCTACAAAACCTCCACAGTTTCCATTGTTCATTCTCAATCCCTCAGTGAGGGAGTGGAGGCAGGAGCAGCATTGAAACCGGGACATCTAGGACCTGGCTTTGCTTAGCAACTAATCTAAATGCTACAGAAGGCTGAAGGACCTGCGGTGACGTATTTCCGGCCGGCCGCACCACGTGACCGCACCCAGAAGCAACTTGGAAATGGCAGATCCAGGCAGCGGCGGAGGACACAGTCACCAGCCGGAACCGAGCAATAACACAAGACTCACACCGGGTTTGTGCAAGGTTGCACAACCCCATCAGTTTCATAGCCCCACCCCCCAGCCCCAATATAATTATTCCACCAGTGGTCCTTCACATGTGTGCCCCTTCTCTCTTCTCTTTCCTTACATACCAGTCTCCTTAGGTTCACATTTGGGTAACAGGTTGCCCATTTCTGGTTCCTAGAGCCCTACAGGTTCAAAGGGAAACATGGCTTACTGACTGTTTTCTGTAACCCTGTCTGACCTATTGAGAGATTCACATTGATGCCATTTTTGTAAACTGGTACAAGCACATTGGGGGCTTTTTGTTTATATATGCAATATTGGTGTTTTGGTGGTTTCTGATTACTTTTTAATTGGTTTTAATCTGTTCACTGTGTTCACTAATAAAGTTGTTTTGATTTTCTTTAATCCTTGTGGTGTACTGCTTTATATGCCCACTCTTTTCTCCCTTTGTTACTTAATTTTCTGTTGGCATGCAGCACCTATCGCTTGATATTATCTATATTGGTGGTGCACCCCATTCTTCTTAGTAAGGGTTTCGGGATACTGCTCCTCATCAAGCAAAGTATTAGATCTGGTTTAACTAGGTGACAGGCTAAAACAGGAATCTAAGGTAAGCTTTCTCCTTGACGAGAATGACATGTCAGGTCTGGCATGACAGTATGACAAGACTTAAACACCTGCAATGCTCCTTTGGGAAATTAAATAAACAAATTGACTCTTCAGAAAGGAAGAGGACTTGAACTGTAGTGCCACCTATTGGAAGTAGCGAATCTAAAAATCAATATCGACCCTTTAATGAGCTTTGCCATATGACAGGGTGTTTCAAGGTATTGCAGAGCAAAGTATGAGAGAACTGGTTTGGTTATGCATTTAAGTCTCATAATACTCTACTATAATTCTAAGATGTACAATACAAAAAATATTGTGGTACCGTGTTAGCCAGAAAAATTGGTGTAAATACTTATGTCTCCAAAAAAAATGAGAAAAGTATTCTAGTAGTGATACCTTTATTGGCTAACCAGAAAAATTATATTTCCAAGCTTTCAGAGCTCGAAAGGCTCCTTCATCGGGCAGTACTATATTATAAGTCTCTTGTAATATTACCTGATGAAGGAGCCTTTTCAGCTCTGAAAGCTTGGAAATATAATTTTTCTGGTTAGCCAATAAAGGTATCACTCCTAGAATACTTTTCTCATTTTTTTGGGGACATAGATATTTACATCGATAGTTTTAAGGTACATTGGATTGATATTTGTTCACTAAATCTAGTAATAAAAATAATGTGTTACATTTTGTGAGTTTAAAGATACTGTAAAATATAAAGGGAGGGGGACAAGAGGCGCAATAGTGCCCTATCACTAGTGACACTAGTGTATTGTGGTGGTGCTGTGGAGCCGCTCACCTGGTCCAGTTGTGATCCCCACAACTGGTTTGAAGGCGTTTCGGAATCAATGTTCCAAGCTGCTGCAGGACCTCCTCCTACCACTGGATAGTGGTATGTTCCAAGAAAAATGATGGGAGTGATGGTGTACCACGGTCCGCGCTGCTCAGGGTTCAGAATAACTCACCAGAGAGCCAATCAAATTTCCATCCTCTTTATTCCTCCTACGCGTTTCAGCGCCACACCCGGCGCCTTCCTCAGGGATATTGATATTGAATAAAGAGGATGGAAATTTGATTGGCTCTCTGGTGAGTTATTCTGAACCCTGAGCAGCGCGGACCGTGGTACACCATCACTCCCATCATTTTGTGAGTTTATCATGCTTCTCATTGCTTACAAGTCTACTTCATAATTAATTTATGATAGTTGACAGAATCTTAACTTCTGATTGAATTATGACACCAGTAAAGATGTTATGGCACTAGGAGAGAGAAATTAGATTCTTGTGGTTATTTAAATGTTACTGTAGCACAAGTACTGGAAATGGCAAAAGTAACAAGTTGTCTAGTGGTGATAGTTTAATGAGCCAGATGCCAGTTGAAGGTTGGCAAGGTAGTGCAGTGAAGCACAAACAGGAACAGTAATAATTAGTGATTGGAGAGCCCAAACATCTAGTGCCCGTGCATGGACCCCGAACACGGACCTCACCGGAAAGTCTGGTTACTGTTCAGGTTCAGCCGTTCGAATAAAGGGCTAGTGGGCTGTAAAAGGAAGAAAAATGGGGATTAAAAGCCATTACATTATACTTAACAGTCTCTGTGCTGCGGTCACACTATTTCCGGGTCAACTCATTAGGCCTTTTGCATATTCCTCTGCTTCCCCTGCCAACCATCTGTTACAGCACCCTCTGTGTCGGCGTCTGTGATTGTTATAAGACAACCAAGCTGCCATTATATTAGTGTAAAAATAACTAAATAGATGTGCCATGCTTTACCCGGCTCTTCCTGATTGCCCTTGTGCAGTGGCAATCAGGGTAATAAGTGGTAAGTGACCACTATGAGTCGACAGCTGACATTAAGCCCTGGATTGGTGATATACAGGTCTCTATGAGACCCCCACATTACTAATCCTGTAATTAAATAGTTTTAAAACACATGGTCCCTCGAAGCTTCCTAGCTCTGCTATATTCAGAGCTCATACTGAGTGGTGACATTAAAGTGGCTGCTCCCCGCGAGGTCTGGTACACACTAAAAGCCAAAGCTGTGAAAGCAGTGACATCAGTAAGTTCAGAGCTGGGGTACCTGATACCCCCACTTGACCTCAAGTGAACCCACTGACATCACAGCTCTGGTTCAGTGCTGCCAGTGTGTTCTAGAGCTCACAGAGAGCGAAAAATTTCATGTCCCTGTGAGCTCTGGATGTAGTAGAACCAGGGAGCCTTGACAGGCCTCGTTTTCTCCGGGCCTGTGTTTTTTAACTATTTACTTACAGGATTGGTATTTTGGTGGTCTCATAGAGACCTGTACATCACAAATCCAGGGCTTTATGTCACCTGTCAATAACCTCTTATATTACCCCAATTGCCACTGCACCAGGGCAATTGGAAGAGTCGGGTAAAGCACCAGCAATGGCACATCTAATGAATATGCTATTCCTGGACCAGCTTCAAGCTGCTATTCTTATCCAGGGGGCCCATTAACCATGGGTTTCTCCAGGCTGAAACCTCCGGCTATGTGCTTTATCTTGACTGAGTATCAAAATTGTAGGGAAACTACATGCCATTTTTTTAAAATAATTTTTTTTAATAATTACAAAAAATAATGTGTGGGGTTCCGCGTATTTTGATACCCAGCCAAGATAGCACACAGTCTAAGGCTGCAGCTCGCAGCTGTGTGCTTTATTTGCGCTGTGTATCAATATTTGGTGGACCCATTTTTTCAATCACTTACTTATTTTTATAGTAGGAAACGGAGGAATATATATGAAGCTTAATTAGCAGACTGGGAAGTAGTATGACAACAGCTTGGAGACTAATAAGTGGAATGTAACTGCTTTTAGTCCCCATTTTACTTTTGAAGCACCCTAGCCCTTTCTACCACCATTTTGTAGCACTAAAGTTTGGATCCTCATAGACGTATAGGGGGTTCGAGCTTTGGGCCCAAGTTCAGGTCAAATCTGGCCCGATTACAAACTTTTTTAAAGACTGGCCTGATTCACCAAACCTGAACATCTGAGGTTTCACCCATCTCTAGTGATAATAATAATTTCTATTTCTATAGCTGGATGTGCATCCAAGGACTTAAATTCAGTTCAAATGCAATGCAGCAAAGTGATGCGCTAGGTCCCCTTGCCGCAATACATGTTGCCGGCCAATCAAGAGGCAGCAACTGATGTCGGCATGCCACCACATTGCAATCATGTCATGTGTCACCCATAGCAGGCATGCCGATGACAGCTGATGACCTTTGCACTGGCTACTGAAGAGGATGCCATGCACTGTAGAAGGGGGTAAAGATAAAAATAATATCTTTATTTTTTTATGCATTAGAGAAGAGTGGAATAATGGAGGATATATTTACCAGGAAAGGGCTCAGGATACAGGACGTATATACCAGGATGGGGGGCATATAAACCAGGAAGGAGACCAGGTTGGGTAAATATATACCAGGAAAAATCCCAGGATAGGAGTGCAACAGCCAATCACAGATAGTGGACATCTGTGATTGGCTGTTGGAGCAAGTGCAGTGAATAATCAGGAAGTTAATGAACAGCCCTGAAGTACAAGAGCTCAGTCCTAGGTAAGTATGAACCTGATGTTTAATTACTGTTTTGCTTATTTTCATAGCCCTCAGCCCCCACCTAGCCACATTTTATAATTTTAAAGTCCAGGTTCGGGGTTCTGGCTCAGGTTTGGCTCAAGCACGGTCCCGAATCCGGACTTTTAAAAAAAGTCTGGCCGGATACGCTGAACCTGAACATCGGTGGGTTCGCCCATCTCTAGTGAGGGCCCATCGGATTCTAGTTATGCCACTGGTCAGCACTCATAAGAAAGGATTTCTGCTTGTCACATGAAACGAGAGTCAGGAGAGACATAACACATCAGTATTTGTGTTATCGCTGACATGCATTGCCGAAGAATGAAAGAGAGGACTTTGTCCTGGGAAGACTATGATGTTAGATGCCTTGTTCCTTCAAAACTGGCAAAATAATTACCTTTGACATGATGCATGCTTTTAAATTATACATCTAATATCAATATTTCTATGCACTTTGTTTTTTGTAATTTCAAAAAATGTGCTAAAATTATGTAACGTTTACCGTAGATACTGGACATGTCAGCTTACTTACATTTTAGATTTAATATTTCACATTATTTTTAGGCACATATAAAATGTGTATCATTACACAAATTTATATTTTGCATGTATTGATTCCTAACCAAGGAATATTTGCTCTGTTATGTAAAGCTTTAGTTACAATAAAAAGGTATTACACATTCTATCTTTTGTCAAAAAAGCTATGGAAAAAAATACCAATATGAAATATCCAAAGGCAGAACATCAATATGGTATGTATAACATACCTGATTGTTTAATAGTTGGAAACACATATTGCCGTGCACAGAGCAGTCATCTGTGCAGTCATATAGATTTTAGGAGGGGGGTAAAATTAAAGCTAATGGTATTTTTGTGGGTATAGACCAGACAAGTCATTACTGAGCGTCTGGTAGAATTTTACCAGTGAATCTTATCAGTTTCATACAGACATTGTGATTGCCATCAGCTTGTGTGAAGAGTTATTTGCCTCTTAAAATGATTTCTACTGAAGCTTTGCAGAGGTTTAATTTCAGGATGTGATAATAGAGAAGCTTTGAACATTTTCAATGACACAGAGTACTTATACATGGTGTTGCTGTTTCTTGTGGCAGCTGCAATAATAATATTTTGGAAATAGCAAATTCAGTGTTTATTAACCCCTTAATGACCGCTGATTCACCTTTTAACAGCGGTTGCTCAGGGTGCCTATTACTCACATTCTAATGGAGCTGGGGAAAAACTGAATAGTGCTGCCCCCTGCGGGTGAAATTCCCATGAGCAATAGTTTTACATGACATCTGATACCCACAGGCATTGGCTTTCACCAATTGTGGGGCTGAATAACCCCTTATAGACTGCGGTCAATCACAACAGCAGTAAATAAGTGGTTAAAAGTAGAGGTGAGCGAGCACCTCAGGATGGAATTCAGCAGTGTTCACCGAATGCAAGGTGTTAGCCAAATTGTTCAGCAGACAATTTGCCATACACCCCAAACACCATTAAAATCAATGGCAGGCATTGATTGATAAACGCATAGAAATCACCTTCAAAAGTGTCCAAAATCTGCCAAACACAGACACACACATATCATCTTACCTGTCTTCTTCCGCTGCTTGCTTGCTTCCAGGAACGCTCTGTAGTGCTCCCTCTCACTCACTTCTGCTTCCGCCAATTAATCTTTCTGCATATTCACTTCACTGATTCTACAATGGCCAATCAGAGACGCGCAAGCTCCGTGAGAGCATCTGTGATTGGCTGTTGGTATTAGACTGCATATTCACAATCTGGATAGTGTCTGTGCTTAGTTGTCATACACATCAGGTTGTGGCAACCAACCTGACGTTGTGGGGCATAAAATAAATAAATAATGGGAAACCAAATGCATAGTGCTCCACTGTAATTTTGAGTCTCAGCATAGATAAATTGGACAGCTACGAACTGCCACCCTCAAATTCCTACTTTTACCTTGGCTGGCAAAAAAATATGCGTAGGGCTCCAACCTATTTGAAGTGAAGTGCAGCAAGGGCAGGTTGATAGTAGGCGTAAGTCTGGTCACCACCACAGACAAATTTGAAAACTGGCAGCAGATTGAACTGGAGAGGATATTGCATAAGTTGGAGGCCCAGACCTCTTTAGGATAGCCAGCCAGTTCTAGACAAACCCACATTGGCCATCATGAGGTTATTTTAGGTCACACAGCGCTGCTTGATACCTGCTGTGTAACCTGAGACAACCTCAGGGAAATCACTGCTTGTCACAATGATGGGAGCCGTGCAGTGCCTGGTGCCCCACTATTGACGGATGTAGTCAATGATCTTTTCCCCCATATTCTGGGACTACTTCAGCATTTATTTAGGTATTATTATTTTTGGGGGGGGGTTATAATTATTTTTTATATCACTTTTTGGATGGGTTGGGTGAGATGGGAGGCTTTAAACAAATGGATTTTAATAAAAAAATTAAAGAGGAATGTATTGGGGTTATTTTTCAAATAAAATATTTTTGGTGTGGTTATTTGGGTCCTTACTGATTTGGTTAGTAATATTGGATAGCTGATTGATGCCTAGACATTATTAGCATTTGGCCTTGCTGCTAGCTGGGGGATGTCAACTCCAAGTACCATCACCCTACTTGCCAATTCACCTGGGCAGCGGATGAGCTGGGGCCAAATGCCAAGAGCATCTGATGGGCGCCACTCCTGGGATAGATGCGGCCTGCTAATTTTTTTTCAAGACTTTAAAATCTTTTAAGATTACTCAACTTTTCATCTGTTTAAGTGGATGCATGAACAAATAGATAGATAGATAGACAGACAGACAGACAGACCGATCGATCGATAGATAGATAGATAGATAGATAGATAGATAGATAGATAGATAGATAGATAAAACAGAAAAAAACTGCACAGCACTCACAGTCTTAATGTGAACTGGTGCCAGCAGGGACACTGGGTCAAACAACTAGAAAAAAATTCTCTGCAGCACTCAGCTACTACCAATGATGCACAGATGCTAACAAGCAGTATATATTTGAGGAAAAAATGTAAAAAGTTAAGTTTTTCTCAAAAAACTCAAAAATCTTATTTTTTTATTTTCTTGGGGTTCTTCATACACACATTGGCCAATGTCCGTTTGCTCATCAACTGTGACAAGGTGACCCCAGGTCTGTTGACATCCCTGTCCCCCTTTTCCTCCCTATCCCACTCTCAAGTGGGAGGACACCATCTCAACCTAAGGGTACAGGCACACTGCTGTGCATCAAACACGGAGCGTGATTGATGCACGACAGTGATATGAGTGCAGTGCTAGTTTGGTGCGAGTGTAGTGCTAGTGTGGTCCGAGTGTGGTGCTAGTGTGGTCCGAGTGTGGTGCGAGTGTGAGGTGTGAGTGCGCGTGTGTTGTTTTTTTTCTCTGCTGTCCATGGTCTTGATGGACCACGGAACAGCATTAGTGCTGCTCGCCTGTATAATTCCTGCTATCCCCATACAGTTTTTTTCTGTTTTGTGTATAACAAATGAAGTATTTGGCTCTATGTCTGCAATTTGCACCCTCATCGCCCCAGATGGTCTAAGGTTGAGATGGTGTCCTCCCACTTGAGAGTATATACCGCTTGTTAGCATCTGTGCATCATTGGGTGAGCTGAGTGCTGCAGAGAATTTTTTTCTAGTAGATACATAGATAGATACATAGATAGCTGTAAAGTACAGATAGATTTATAGATAGATGAAAAATATAGATAGGTTTACAGATAGATTAATAGATGTCAGGGAGTTATTTAATGTCTCACCCCCTATAAATTGTAAGCTTGTACCCTTCAGTGCCTTTCATGTTGCATCAAAGGGTGTTTTAGCCTTCTATTTAGCTTTCAGAAAAATAATTAGTAAAATAAATAAATAAATAAAAAAACATGGGGTACCTCATATTTTTCTTCACCAGCTAGGGAGCAGCAGACAACTGCAGCCTGTGGACCACAGCTGATGGCTTTATCTTGTCTGTTGTCAAAATTAGGGAAGGATCCCATGACAATTTTGAAAACCAATCACAGCCCCCAGCAGAGAGAGGGTGGGCGGGGCTTTGTCTGTCTTTAACCAATTAGAGGGGAGCAGTCCATATGTCTGAGGTGCATGAGCAGGGTTCCACTGTAAAAAAAAATGGTTTGCTCTGTCTTTGGTAGCTTTTGGGCCCATTTGAAGGTGTTTTCTTGGCCCGTGACTTTGCTTCGTATTGATTTGAATGGGATTTAGAAGTTAAGCAAACTGTTCGTTGATGAATTTCCTGAATATATGCCTATATGGTGAACCGAACCCCAACTTCAAAAGGTTTTCTTATCTTTAATTATGCATAATTTCACTCCATTCATACTAATGGTATTGCTGAAGATCAGCTATGTGCAGCACTCAGCAATAACCATTAAAAAAAGTGAATGGAACAGTAGTGTGCATGATTGTCCACTACTGCATTCATCCAGGGCTCTGATTTTTTTCAGGAACAATGGGGTCATGCTATTCAGATCTTCAGTGATGAGAAAGTAATTCCCTATCCTATATCCCCTTAAATATCCTATATCCCTTTAAAGTCCATTTGAATATTTTTTTGCCTGTTCATTTTCAGCATATTCTTAGCTCAGTGGTTCACAAATGGTCAAATATTCAGTCTGCTTTACTAAAAAATAACCCAGAATAACTTTCCCATTTCTACTCATTAGCTCCATACTCGAATACTCTAACACTGAGTAAATGTCTGGCAAACAAGAGCTAAACTAACCCACTTTACCTCGGAGAATGTCCCTTTGCAACCAAATTACATCAACTCTATTACAAATATATATAGATGGAATGAAGCCAGGAAAAGGGAGTTTACATTAATACATTGATTTTGTCATAATGCAGACCACTCTGCTAAAGCAGTTCTTGTTACTTTTAACATTTAGATAATTTCTTCCATATTCTACAGACTTGTACCAAACACATGCTCTTATAACTGTTCAGAGGTTGAATGAGGAAACCTGGGAACTTGCATTAAAAAAGTAGATTTATTAACCCTATGTTTCAGTGAGGTATATGAAGGGTTTTCTTATATAAAGCTATAAAATAATATAACATGAAACCTTTTTTAATTTTCTTGTGTGGAGGGTAGATGTTACTTTTTTATAATTGTGACCAAAGTTAATCCCGTCATGTCAGAGCCCATTTTCATTTTTGTGAAACAACTGTGATCAAATAAGCGTAAATAGGGTCTTACCCGCAGAAATGTGGTGTAGTTTAAAGAGCTGGTCACTCACCTTGAACAAAGCCTGAAACCTGCTGCAGATGCCACAAAGCCATAAGGCTGGGAGCAATTCAAAAGGAACAAGAATGTTAAGGAGAGCCTTAAGATCAAAATACTTCATTAAGCCTAAGACATAAGGGCATGGGAGAAATGATATATAGAGTGTATTATTTTACATTGTATAAGTTGTGATTTAAACATGGCTGCCATTTCCTGCCACATCACACCATGTGCGGAGAGCAAGATGGAGTCCAAAGAAGTCTGACCAATCACCGAAGCTGGAGGTCAGGGAAGACGAACCAATCACAGAATAACATACTCGATCAAGACCACACCCCTTGATGACCTCATGGATCCGCCCATGGACTGACCGAGCCCCTTATTGACCATGGACCAATGAATACATCTGAGTAGGGCTGACCGAGCCCCTTATTGACCATGGACCAATGAATACATCTGAGTAGGGCTGACCGAGCCCCTTTTTGAGTAAAAACCAAATGTCTTATAATAAACAGGCACTGGGAGCTTGGGGCTGACCAAGGAAGGGTGTACATCTGACTCACTGTGTCTGGTGTCTACTACTTTTCAATGCCGGCGCTTGGTCTATATTGATTTGGTCAGGAGCAGCAACTTGTTATTAATATTGTTATTAATATTACCTTTACAAGAATAGTAGTGTGGTTTTTCTCTGCACTGCTGGAAATGATGGAATAGCCAATGTGTGGAAAGTGTATAAAGGGTGGTTTATTAAAACGCATATCAAAGTGATCCTCACTTCTTCTTCAGGGAAGTCACCAAGTTTAACATACTGAAATTGAGAAGGAAAGTGGTGTAAAATGGTGTAAAAAATGCAATTATGTCATTTTTTTAGTTTTTGTTTTTACTGTGTTGAATAAGCAGTGAAAGAAGTAAAAATGGATCGATTTGAGTAGCGTGTATAAATTCAATAAGGGTGTCAAACATTTTCCTGGAAGACCCTAACAAGAGGGCTGACGAAGACTTAAATGGATGGAAACAGTGGTCAAATTAAATGCAAATAGAATGGGGAAGATGCCTGGATGCATGTCTGACTCCCAGGTTGCTGCTGAGCAGTGGCGTAACTTCAGGCCCAGGGGCTCCGATGCGAAAGCTCCAACGGGGCCCCCAATTATTGCAAATCTTTAATAGTAGTAGTCTTTTCTATGGGCCAAAGGGACTTTTGGGGTCCCCCTAGGCTGCAGGGCCCGGGTGCGATCGCAACCCCTGCACCTATTGTAGTTATGCCCCTGCTGCTCAGAGCTAAATAAATAAATAGTTTAAAAAAATTATGTGGCTCCCACCATTTTTGATAATCAGCCAAGGTAAAGCAGACAGCAGGGGGCTGATATTATCAGGGTGGGAAGGTTACAATGGTTATCTGGCCCATCCCAGTGTTAAAAAGTCAGCTCACAGCCACACCAGAATTTGTGCATCATATTAAAAGAGCCAATTTTATCACTTTGCCTGGTTCTTACTTAATGTTCTGGTGCAGTGGCAATCAGGTTAATAATTTTTAGGGCTGATGTCAGATGTCTAATGTCAGTTGACATCAAGCCCAGGGGTTAGTAATGGACAGGTGTGTATCAGACACCCCATTTCTAACCCAGTAAGGCTAGGGTCACACATAAGCCCTTGGTCCGTTTTTGGCTTCATTTTTGTCATTTTTTTTTTCTAAGTCCAAAAACTGATAGAAAAACGGATTGGATGTAATAAACACCCTGTCCATTTTTTTCTGCACCTAAAAACATTGCTAGGTCCGTTTTTGCTAGCAACGTTTTTGGGGTCCGTTTTTCAAAAAAAAAAAATGTTAACATGGGCCCTATGGAAAAACGGATCCGTTTTTTTTGGGTACCTTAAAAAAACGGATCCGTTTTTCATGAATTTTGGTCAAAAAATGACTAAGTCCAAAAACGTTCAGAGGTATAGGAGGCTCAAAAAGCACCCAAAAAAAAACGGATTGGTCATGGAAATCACTTCCCAAAACGGATTTCTATGTGTGACCTCAGCCTAAGTCAAAAGATAGAGTAGTTTTTTTGAATAGACACTTTCCCACATTATCCCTTGTTCACCAATGTATTATCAAACTTGTTCCAATGAAGTTCCATCATAGTTCACTTTCCACAAATGCAGCTCTGGCAACTGTGAATGACAATAAAATACAACTCTTCACATGACAACTCTCATCAGCATTTCCAAGTCTCACTGAGCGCAGCCTTAACCAGAGGCTCTGATGAGAGTTGTAGTTATTACCTGACACCTGTGAATAACTGTACTTTACGGCTATTTACAAGAGCTGCATTTGTGGAATGTGGAGTACAACAGATAAGCTTCATGGGATTATTTTTAATAATAAATTGGTAAACAAGTGATAGTATCAGGTAGTCTTTATTCAAACAAACTATTTTTTCATGTGTGTGTGTGTTTTTTATTTTTTAATTACTGGGTTAGTAATGGGAGTGTCTTATAGACACCTCTCCATTACTAACCCATGGAATTTTATGCCAGATGACATTAATTTCCTAAAATATTACCCCAATTATATTCATACTTGGGCAATTGGGAAGAGCCAGGCAAAGTGCCAGAATTGGCGCATCTAATGCCATGTACCAATTCTGAGGTAGCTGTGGGCTGATATTTTAAGACTTGGAAGGGCCACATGACAGTGGATCTTCCCAGCCTGATAATACCAGCCCACAGCTGTCTACTTTATCTTGGCTGGTTATTGAAAACAGGGGGTACAAATGCCATTTTGTTAAATTATTTACGATAATTACTTAAATATCATCCCATCTAAACTCCAAAAAATGTAAAAACAAAGAATATGAAATGTGCGTTGGGGCTGCTGTGAGGGCCCTCTTACTAATATCTGGATGATGGGTAAGTTGCTTATTGATTGGTTTGAACTAGGAACTAGACAATGAATGGGATGATATAAGAGGATTTGACCCTCATGTGCGATATATGGAAAATTATATACAGCGTGATATTAAGCACTGAGGTTCATTTGGCCCCCTTCTATGATTGTCAATGCAGAATTGAGAACCTGGCATGCATGGGGACAGCTCTCGCAGGTTTTTTTTTGCCTACATTAGATGAGGTAGTCAAAAACTGCTGACAGATTCCCTTTAAGCACATGCAAATTCTGTATTTCTCCTTCGCCTCCTTGGGGGACACAGGACCGTGGGTGTTATACTACTGTACACTAGGAGGCGACACCAAGCAGATCTGCAAAAGAGTAACAGTGGCTCCTCCTCTGCAGTATACACCCCTGGAACAGGCACTGCCTCCCCAGTTTTTTGCTTAGTGTCGAAGGAGGCACGCAACTTTTTACTTCTTGGTGATTTTTCATCATTAAATGAAAAAAAATGGGTCCGGCGTGGCCCCCGGCATGCTCCTTCCTCAGCCACCCATTGTTGGAGAGCTGTGTCGAAGCGAGAATCCATACATATGCCGTACTCCTTTCTCGGCCTCCCACTCTTGGGTTGCTGGGTTAAAGTTGAGACAGCCCAGCATATCACCCTCCCTCCTCACTCCCTTCACGTCCTGAGGTGAAGTCGAAGCTGGACTGCATGCCAGATGATGTCCCCCTAATCACCCTTTGGGTGTTTTAGGCTGAGACACCACAGGTATCAGCAGCACAAGCTGCACTGTGGGCTGTGAAGCTACAGTTGCCTGCAGCAGTGCAGGCTTTCAAGCTGCATCTTAGGATCAGCTTATGGGGAATAGTGAGGTACTGCCTATTACTATACTGGCGGTTTCATACTGCCAGTGCAATGATCACAACTTCTGGGCCCCCTCCAGCAAGCTTCTGGGCCCCCTCCAGCCTTTCCCTACACCTCTGCGCCGGCCCCTCACTATTTCCGGGCCTTCAATTAATTGAGGCCCTGGCTTGGGCCTAGCGCGGAAGCCGCCTCCCATGTGCTGCCCCTGTCCCGCCCCTCCGGATGACGCTGATGGGTGGAGCTGACAAAAAGCGGGCGGAGCTGACAAAAAGCGCGTTTCTCTGCTGGAAGCCTATCTGTCAAGCTCCAACCCTTCCTCCTTCTCTTCCACCGCCGCCATTAAGCCTCACGTGGAGCCCTGTGCATCGGCCATCCGATGGGACACAGGATCCGGGCGGCCTCTTCTAGGAGCGTGCGCTGGCGCTGGTAAGACCTCTGCAGGGATCTTCTCTGCAGAGGTTTATGTATCTCCTCTGCTTTTCAACGCTCTCCCCTGCAGCAGGCACTGTTTCACATACAGTGCCACTGCACAGCCCCATCCACTAAGGGCACAGGTACCTAGCTGAATAATTAGAGTGCCTGCTTACAGAAGGGACACCTGGGTTCGACTCTCAATTTATCAAGTACCTCATATCACAATGTCTGGCAATAGGAGTAAGAAAACCTCCAAGGCAGCCAGCACTTACTATGCTACCTGCACTGCTTGTAAGGCTGACCTTCCTGCAGGATGCACCTCGCCACATTGTCAGAGCTGCACACAGGCTGCAGATACCAAGACCCTCACTACCCGGGCTTCTCCTAGTGCCCTTAACACTACCCCTGCATGGTAAGTCAGTTCGCCACCTGAGACCGCCGTTCAGGCATCTGCGTCTCAGACAGAAGTGTCGGACCCACGACAGACTACTGACCCTGCCCCGTCAGTTTCTGACTCTGGGCGTAAGAGACCACAGAGGTCTCCATCTCCAGAATCCCCTGGTGGCCCTAGAGCTTCTCCAGCCCGCATACGTCAGGAAGACTCACAGGAGTCCTAAGGTCTTTATACTTCGGACTCAGAGGGTAACTTAGATGAGTCCTTAGGTCGAGATGTAAAACAAAAAGGAAAAGGGGCGCAAATGTGTAGGATCCCCTTATTAAAAACGTCTAAGTGGCGTGGATAGGTGGCCACTCACCTTATCGGGTTGTGCAATTCCTGCACAACCCGGTTTAACAGCCTCCGCCGCCGGCGGTATATGCAATGCCTCTCCGCTCTCCTCTCTCCTGTTCAAGGAAGATTGTTTGTGCTGTTACTGAGCTGCTCCAGCCGCCAGTCCCTCAAAAAGGGAGTAGTTTTCATGCAAAAAATAGTAATGGCGGTCTAATTAGGAGCGCTCTAAGGAACAAGCAGACATGTAAGATGTTTTCATAAATGTCAAACCTTTTATTAACTTCTTAGCTCCCCTCACAGCTCCACTACGCGTTTATAGGTCTAGATGTGACTGATACAGTGGCGCTGATTGAGGATTTGATTACGTCCATCAACCAAGTTCTGGATGTGTCAGACACTCCGGCTGATGTTCCGGAGCATAAGGTGTCCTTTAAGAGGGCCAAAAGGCCACATAAACATTTCTCAGACCATTCAGAGTTTCAGGAAATTCTCAAGAAACATAGGTTGCATCCTGACAAGAGGTTTGGTAACCATAAGGCCCTGGAAACACGTTATCCATTCCTACCTAAGGTCAACCAAGATTGGACAGACCCGCAGCTACCAAGACGCTTCTGTCCTTACCAGACAGTTCGTCCATTAAAGATGTCACTGACCGTCAGGTAGAGCAGATGGCGAAGTCCGTCTTTGAGGCCTCAGGCTCTTCTCTAGGTCCAGCCTTTGCTTCAGTTTGGGCCTCAAATGCTATTATGACAAGAGCAGGTTCCTTACACTTGTCTCTCCGGTCTACACAGGCTGATCCAGCCTTGTTAGACCAGGTAGCTCAAACATCAGTTACCGCTGAGTATTCAATGCATGCCGCTTTAGACTCAGCTAACTGTGCTGCGGCTGCAGCTTCCAACGCCATAACGATCAGACGAGCCCTCTGGCTGAGAGAGTGGAAGGCAGATGCAGCGTCTAAAAAGTCACTCACGTGTCTTCCATACATTGGTGGGCGTTTATTTGGCGAAAAGCTGGATCAATTGATTTCAGACGCCACTGGTGATAAAAGTACCTCTCTTCCGCAACGTCAGATTAAACGGCCTTTCAATCGTCATCAACAGACCCGCTTCCGGTCCTTTCGGAACTCCTTTGATTGGTCAGTCTCGAAGCCCCCGCTGGGCGGGCAACAGGTCCCCCCGTAGGAAGCGCCTCCAAACAACACAGAAGACTGATGCAAACTGGTAGTCCCATTCTCGCCGGTCCAGATCTAAGGGCTCAAAGCCCAGCAGGTTCTCTTCTTCCTGACTCGCCTCTTTCGGAAGACACGATTCAGGTTGGCGGCCGACTTTCACGCTTTCGTCAGGTCTGGCTCGCCACTACCAATAACAATTGCGTAAAAACCTTAGTGTCTTCCGGATACACTATAGAATTCAAAGCCCAACCTACAAGTCATTTTTTCCTGTCAATTCCACCCACTCACCTGTCCAAGGCGCCTTCTTTCAGGCGGTAGATTCCCTTTTGAAGACAGGTGTCATCATACCAGTGCCGCCAGCCGAACCCTTCCAGGGGTTCTACTCAAACCTTTTCGTGGTACCCAAAAAAGGAGGTGCGGTACGACCTATTCTAGATCTAAAACAGTTGAACACATTCGTAAAGGTTCGGCATTTCCGCATGGAGTCACTGCGCTCCATCATAGCGTCCATGGACAAGAACGAATTTCTCGCGTCCTTTGACATGCAGGACGCCTACCTCCACATCCCAATTGCAACAATCCACCAGCGTTTTCTCCAATTCGCTGTTGACCAAAGCCATTACCAGTTTGTGGCCCTCCCGTTCTGTCTAGCGACGGCTCCCAGGGTGTTTACCAAGGTCATAGCGGCTGTCACGACCATTCTGCACACGAGAGGATTGGAAGTCCTGCCATACCTGGACGATTTGCTTGTCAAAGCCCCTTCCTTCAGGGAGTGTCAGCAGAGTGTTTCCATCATGGTCGACACCCTGCGTCGCCTAGGCTCGTTAGTGAATCTTCAGAAGTCATCACCAGTCCCGTCACAATCTCTGACGTACCTCGGGATGCGATTCGACACCCCCAGGGGTCTGGTCCTTCTTCCTCAGGACAAGTTGAAAGCCCTACATCAGGGAGTCCACAGTCTCCTGCGCCCATTTCCTCAATCGCTTAGATTCATCATGAGCGTCTTGGGCAGGATGGTTGCCTCTATGGAGGCAGTGTCGTTTGCCCAACTTCACCTCAGGCCTCTCCAGCTGGCAATTCTGACTTCGTGAAACAGGAACCCTTCTGCCCTGGACAGACTATTCCGACTGTCACCTGCAGCACTGAGTTCCCTCCGTTGGTGGCTCAAACCACGCTCTCTCAAAAGGGGAAAGTCTTTTCTACCAGTTTGCTGGAAGGTAGTCACCACCGATGTAAGTCTCAGTGGATGGGGAGCGGTATACTGTCATCACTCCTGGAAATCCGAGCCATATTTCTAGCTCTGATGGCCTTCCATTCCCTGCTAGCAGGGACACGAGTTCGGATTCAATTGGACAATGCCACGGCCGTGGCATACATCAACCATCAAGGCGGAACCCGCAGTCTCCAGGCGATGCACGAAGTGCAACACATTCTGCACTGGGCAGAATCAATGAACTCAACGTTGTTAGCGGTTCATATCCCGGTAGGTGGAGAACTGTGAAGCGGATTTTCTCAGTCGCCAGGGCATGGACTCTGGAGAGTGGTCCCTACATCCCGACGTGTTCCAGCAAATATGCCGTCGCTGGGGGACTTTGGACGTAGACCTGATGGCATCTTGGTTCAACACGAAGGTTCCAGTGTTCATAGCCAGATCTCACGCCCCGCGAGCTCTCGGGGCGGATGCCTTAGTTCAAAGCTGGTCACAATTCCATCTGCCTTACATCTTCCCTCCTCTGCCCCTCATACCCAGAGTAGTGCGGAAGATCAAGCAAGAGGGCATTCAAGTCATTCTCATAGCCCCAGACTGGCCCAGATGAGCATGGTACGCAGATCTCGTCCAGCTCACGGCAGACGTTCCTTGGCGCCTCCTACGTCGTCCCGATCTTCTGCCTCAGGGCCCGTTTTACCACCAGAATTCAGATGCCCTGAATTTGACGGCGTGGCCCTTGAGACCTGGGTGCTAACCCAAGCAGGCTTGTCACCTGCCGTGATTCAGACCATGATCAGAGCACGAAAGTCTGCTTCGTCTCAAATTTACCATCACACCTGGAAAGCTTTCTTTGCCTGGTGCTCTTCTCAAGATCATCCCCCCTTTTCTTATTCCTTCCAGTTAGTTCTAGGGTTCCTTCAGTCAGGGTTGGAATCTAGTCTCTCAATATGTTCCCTTAAACATAAGGTCTCAGCCCTTTCAGTGCTTTTTCAATGTCGCCTTGCTCTTAAACCACAAGTTAAAACTTTTCTCCAAGGAGTTAACCGCATTATCCCTTCGTACAAACGATCTTTAGATGCATGGGACCTTAACCTGGTCCTTACGGCGCTGCAGGAGCTTCCTTTTGAGCCTCTTTGGCACATCCCTCTCCACTTCCTGACTCTGAAGGTGGTTTTTCTAGTAGCTATCACCTCCCTTCGCCGAGTGTCAGAACTCTCATCGCTTTCTTGCAAACTGCCCTTCCTAGTATTTTATCAGGACAAGGTTGTACTCTGTCCGGTGCCATGATTCCTCCCTAAGGTTGTCTCCTTTTTCACTTGAACAAGGACATTTCATTGCCTTCCTTTTGTCCGGCTCCGGTTCACAGGTTCGAACGAGCCTTGCATACTCCGGACCTTGTCAGGGCTCTTCGCATTTATGAGTCCAGACCTGCGCCTTTCCATAAGTCAGACACTGTGTTCATCCTAATGGAAGGCCCTTGTAAGGGTATGCCAGCTTCCAAGGCTACACTGGCTAGGTGGATTAGATAAGCTATCCAAGAAGCCTACAGAATGAAAAATTCTCCACTTCCGGCTGGAATCAAGGCACATTCTACCCGAGTCGTGGGGGCCTCCTGGGCCATTCGGCACCAAGCCTATGCTCTCCAAGTGTTTAAGGCGGCCACCAGGTCGAGTTTACACACTTTTACCAAACACTATAGTGTTCATACCCAGTCCTCGGCTGATGCCAGTCTGGGTAGGTGCATCCTTCAGGCGGCAGTTGCCCACCTGTAGGTACTTAGTTGTTCACTGACTTGCTCAGTATTATTGGTTCCATTGTCTTTCCCACCCAGGGACTGCTTTGAGACATCCCACGGTCCTGTGTCCCCCAATGAGGTGAAGAGAGAAAAGTAGAATTTTGTGTACTCACTGTAAATTCCTTTTGTCTTAGCCTCTAATTGGGGGACACAGCACCCGCCCTGTTGGCCGTACCGGCCTTATTACTGTAGTTTTTGTTACTTTACGTTATTACTTTGTGGCCTTGTCAGGCTTTGTTGGTGTTGGTTAACCTTGTTAATTTCTCCTACTGATTTAGCACAAAACTGGGGAGACAGTGCCTGCTCCAGGGGTGTATACTGCAGAGGAGGAGCCACTGTTACTCTTTTGCAGATCTGCTTAGTGTCGCCTCCTAGTGACAGCAGCATAACACCCACGGTCCTGTGTCCCCCAATTAGAGGCTAAGAGAAAAGGAATTTATGGTGAGTACACAAAATTCTCCTTTTTTTCCTATTAAAAAATAATGAATAAGGAGTGGGCTGTACACTCAAAACCTATCAGATATGTGTTTAGTAACTGCTAAGCAAACCTTAAAGGGAATGTTCCCCCTTAAAACACCAGTTGACTCTTTCACTCTAATTCAAGTAAAATTGAGTGCTAATTAATATCATAATATATCCCCAAAGTGGTGGGAGGTCAGTTTTCAAACACAAAGCTCCAGCATATTCATACAGATGGTGAAATAAGAATTGAACATGTCACCACTTTCCTAAGTAAATATATTTCTAAAAGTGCTACAGATGTCAATAACAACCCACCGAATTCACAACAAGAAATCGAAACATAAATGTCCATAAATTAGTTTATGCGTAAAGAGAAATGTCACAGGGAAATAGAATTGAACATATGAAGAAAGAGAGGTGCAAAAAGCTATGGAAAGTCATGACACCAGATGAAATCAATCGGTAATTAGAAAGCAAGCCTGCCACTTCATGAAAAATAATATCAGTGGTTTCAACTAATGGCCTATAAAAAATCTTCTTACCAAGGTGCCACAAATGAACAATTTCATGGTGGGTAAAACCAGTGAGCTTTCTCAAGGCCTTCAAAACCTTATTATTGTAAAACATACTGATGGCATTGGTTACAGAAGACTTTCTAAACTACTGAAGGTTTCAGTGAGCATTGTTGGGGCCATAATCCAAAAGTGGAAAAAACATAATTTCATTGTAAACCAGCTGATATGCCTGAGCCCTATCACTCATCCAAGGATGGACAAACCAGGATAGATGTGACCCCTGCAAACCTAAGGTCTCTATTCAGACTAGAAGAAACTCTAAATCTGACCTGGGTATGTCCCTGCTTAACCGCAGAGGTTGGCACCTTAAGATTAAATAATAGTGCCATCCCTCAATGTCAGCTGATTTTGAGTGTCTCTAACTGTGCCATCAAATATAAACTAACTGTAATACATAACAACAATAACAATACATGAGGTTCACACAGGTAGAGGTATAGACACAGGGCAAAGAATGTGTTCACACAGTCATGCAAGGAAGATGGAGGAAAAATGTAAGAAACCTAAAAGACCAATGAAATACATAGAAACTACCCAGAACCTAAATGTAACAGAATGGGAATTGAGCTGAAAAATGAAACACACACTGCAGGAAAAAGCAGTAGTGATAAATCAGCAAAATAATTTTTAGCTGAGGAGCTGAGACTCAAAACATTAATCTATCCTGGAATATAGCAACAATGAAGGCTTGTGCATGGTGAGTTTAAATAGCCCCTCAAGATGTGACATGGCAAACAGAACAAAAAAGTGAAAACACCTAAGCAGGAAAGCAGGACAAATTAAAGACAACAGAAGTATCAACAGCTGTACCAAAACAAAACTGGCTGCAGTTCAACAGAAAAGGAAACCAACCACACAACCAGGGGCCACTGGATCAAGCCTGCAGTCAAGCCATGATACCAGCCATATCCACATGCTCTCCACAAGATTTCAGACAAAAGAGTGAATAGAATTATCAGAAACGTTATGCAAGAGCCACAAGTGACCTGTGGATTACTACAGAAAGACCTAGAATCAGCAGATACAAATGATTCATAGAAAACAAAAAGTAATGCACTCAATCTCCATGGACTGTAAGCACGCTTACCATGCAAAACTCCATTGCTGAGCAAAACACATATTCTATCACATTTAAAGCTTGCTCAACAACATTTGGACAAGGCTGTGAAATACTGGGAAAATATAGTCTGGTCACATGGGATCAAGATTGATCTCTTTGGATGCCATAATACACACCATGTTTGGAGGCCAAAAGGCACTGCATATCACCTCAAAAACACCCCCAATCCACCATATGAATAGTGAAGATTAAATGTGGATAGGTTTTTCAGCATATGATACTGGCAAACTTCATGTAAATGAGGGAATGATGAATGAACAAATGTAATGAGACATTCATGATAAATATCTGCTGCCACCTACTAGATGATTATCCCAAACTCTCAATTGTTTTCAAAGAAAGAAAATAAAGCTACTATAATGGCAGTGCCAATCACCTGACCTAAATCCAATAAAAAAAATGGAACAAACTAAAGCTCAGAGTTCATAGACAGAACCCAAATAACCTTCAGTATTTGAAGGGTGTTTGTGTGGATGAATGGCCCCAAAATCACACCTGAGCAATGCAGGTGACTAGTTTCTCTATATAGAAGGTGTCTTGAAGCTGTCATCATTAACTAAGACTTTTGTACGAAGAATTAAATACAGTAGCAGGTTGAACAATTTTTCCCTGAATTATTTCACATTATTATACATAACTTAATTTACAATTATCGTATATACTCGTGTATAAGCCGACCCGTGTATAAGCCGACCCCCCCTACTTTTGCCCCCAAAATCTGGGAAAACCTATTGACTCGTGTATAAGCCGAGGGTGGACCCCAGCACAGGTATACAGCCCCCAGCAGTGTGGTATACAGCAGCCTCCCCAGTGGTTTATACAGCCCCAGTGGTAGTATCCAGCAGCCCCAGAGGTATATACAGCCCCAGTGGTAGTATACAGTAGCCCCAGAGGTATATACAGCCCCAGTGGTAGTATCCAGCAGCCCCAGAAGTATATACAGCCCCAGTGGTAGTATATAGCAGCCCCAGAAGTATATACAGCCCCAGTGGTAGTATACAGCAGCCCCAGAAGTATATACAGCCCCAATGGTAGTATACAGCAGCCCCAGTGGTATATACAGCCCCAGTGGTAGTATCCAGCAGCCCCAGAAGTATATACAGCCCTAGTGGTAGTATACAGCAGCCCCAGAGGTATATATAGCAGCCCCAGTGGTATGGCTTATATTGGCAGCCAGCCTACTTACATACACATACCCATACATACACACATATACACACACACACACACACACACATATACACATATATACACATACACACACACATACACACAGCTTCCTACCTTGTCCTCCCGTTCTGCAGTGCCTTCCGGTGTCCTCCGTGCTCCGTTCCCGGTCTGCTGTGCCTTGTGGTTCCTCCTGCTTCGGTTCCATCATCGGTGCTGGGGGCTGCCATCTTCCTTCTTCCCTCCGCCCCCGGCCAGTGATGTCAGAGCAGGCCGCGCTGTGATTTGCTAGCACCCGTGATCACATGTCAGCGCCCCCCCACCCCCCGTGCCCCCTCCCAACATAGAATTACCGTATTGACCCGTGTATAAGCCGAGGGGGGACTTTTCAGCCCAATTTTTGGGCTGAAAAAATCGGCTTATACACGAGTATATACGGTATATACAGTACGTTGTGAAAGTATTTGGCCCCCTTGAACTTTTCAACCTTTTGCCACATTTCAGGCTTCAAATATAAAGATGTAAATGCTAATTATTTTGTGAAGGATCAAAAACAAGTGGGACACAGTCATGAAGTGGAACAAAATTTATTGGATATTGTAAACTTTTTTTAACAAATAAAAACTGAAAAGTGGGGCATACAATATTATTCGGCCCCTTTACTTTCAGTGCAGCAAACTCACTCCAGAAGTTCAGTGAGGATCTCTGAATGATCCAATGTTGTCCTAAATGACTGGTAATGATAAATAGAATCCACATGTCTCCGTATAAATGTACCTGCTCTGTGATAGTCTCAGGGTTCTGTTTCAAGTGCAGAGAGCATCATGAAGACCAATGAACACACCAGGCAGGTCTGAGATATTGCTGTGGCGAAGTTTAAAGCTGGATTTGGATACAAAAAGATTTGCCAAGTTTTAAACATCTCAAGAAGCACTGTGCAAGCGATCATATTGAAATGGAAGGAGTATCAGACCAATCCAAATCTACCAAGATCCGGCCATCCCTCTAAAGTTTCATCTCAAACAAGGAGAAAACTGATCAGAGATGCAGCCAAAAGGCCCATGATCACTCTGGATGAACTGCAGAGATCTACAGCTGAGGTGGGAGAGTCTGTCCATAGGACAGCAATCAGTCATACACTGCACAAATCTGGCCTTTATGGAAGAGTGGCAAGAAGAAAGCTATATCTCACTATATCTCAAAGATATCAATAAAAAATCTCATTTGAAGTTTTCCACAAGCCACCTGGGAGACACACCAAACATGTGGAATAAGGTGCTCTGGTCAGATGAAACCAAAATCAAACTTTTTGGCCACAATACAAAACAATATGTTTGGCATAAAAGCAACACAGCTCATCACCCTCAAAACACGATCCCCACTGTCAAACATGGTGGTGGCAGCATCATGGTTTGGGCCTGCTTTTCTGCAGCAGGGAGAGGGAAGATGGTTAAAATTGATGGGAAGATGGACTGAGCCAACTACAGGATCATTCTGGAAGAAAACCTGTTGGAGTGTGCAAAAGACCTGAGATTGGGACGGCGATTTATCTTCCAACAAGGCAATGATCCCAAACATAAAGCAACATTTACATTGGAATTGTACAAAAATAAACATATCCAGGTGTTAGAATGGCCAAGTCAAAGTCCAGTCATGAATCCATTTGAGAATCTGTGGAAAGACCTGAAAACTGCTGTTCACAAACGCTCTCCATCCAACCTCTCTGAGTTTGAGCTGTTTAGCATGGAAGAATGGTCAAGAATTTCAGTCTCTCGATGTGCAAAACTGATAGAGACATACCCTAAGCGACTTGCAGCTGTAATTGCAGCAAAACGTGACGCTACAAAGTATTAATTCAAGGGGACCGAATAATGTTGCACTCCCCACTTTTTAGTTTTTAATTCGTTAAAAAAGTTTAAAATATCTAAAAAATGTCATTTCACTTCACGATTGTGTCCCACTTGTTGTTGATTCTTCACAAAACAATTAGCATTTATATCTTTATGTTTGAAGCCTGAAATGTGGCAAAAGGTTGGAAAGTTCAAGGGTACCAAATACTTTCACAAGACACTATATAATAATTTATAGACATTTATGGTTTGATTTCTTTACCAGTGTAGATTGGATGGGTTCTTATCGATATTTGAGAATTGTTTTAAGTCAAAAACACCTCTAGAAATATATTTACCAAAAAAATTGTTGACACCTTCAATACTTAATAATAATAATAATAATTTTTATTTATATAGCTCCAACATATTCTGCAGCACTTTACAATTCAGAGGTTATATGATACAATAATATATAATAGAATACAGTATAATATGAGACAATACAAAAATAACAAAATACAAACCATATGAGACAAAAAGTAAATAAATACATCACTGAGCCCATGAGGAGTGAGATCCCTGCCTGCAAGCTTACAATCTATGAGGAAATACGGGAGACACAAAAGATAATAGTAACTAATGCTGTCATATATGGACCAGCTATCAATATAACAAATAGGGGATTCACATAATGCTGCATGAACCGTTCACCAGCCAGGATCTGAACAAATACCGATAAAGTGCTATAAAATGCATGGGGGTGTAGAAAGATGATACAAAAGGCCAGATTTGGAGAAGGACAGAATGTGAATACTTACATAGGTGAGGTGAGGTGGTAGGCCAGTCTAAAGAGATGTGTTTTAACACTCGCTTAAAGGTACAGATATTTTGAATTAATTGAATTGTTCTTAGTAATCTGTTCCAGAGAATTGGTGCAGCTCAAAAGAAGTCCCGGAGATGGGAGTGGGAGGTTCGGATTGTAGATGATGTCAGTCTTAGGTCACTTGCGATACGGAGGGCACGTGTAGAGCGATAGACAGAGATTAAGAAGGAGAGTGTAGGGTGGTGCAGAACTGTGGAGGGCTTTATGGGTCAGAGTGATAATTTTAAATTGTATTTTGTTGCGGATGGGCAGCCAGTGAAATGACTGGCACAGGATAGAGGCATCAGTGAAGCGCTTGCAGAGGAAAATAATCCTGGCTGCTGCATTCAGGATGGATTGGAGAGTGTTTAGTAAGAGGGAGACCAAATAGTAGAGAATTGCAGCAATCCAGACGAGAATGAATAAGGGCGACAATTAGAGTTTTTGCAGAGTCAACAGTAAGAAAAGGCTGAATTCTAGAGATGTTTTTGAGGTATAGGTGACATGAGTGAGCGAGTGACCGGATGTGGGGAGTAAAGCAAAGAAGCGGGCGTGCTGCTGAGGAGTAATGGTAGAACTACATGCAAAAATGGAAATATTAGGTTTCGGAAGATTAGGGGAAGGAGGAAACACGAGAAGTTTGGTTTTGACAAGTTCAGTTTAAGGTAGAGAGTAGTGATGAGCGAGTACCAAAATGCTCGGGTGCTTGATGCTCGGGCCGAGTATCCCAAGATACTCGTGTACTCGGGCCAAGCACCAAGCCCAATGTTATCCTATGGGAGACCCGAGTATTTTTATGAAATGACCCCTGGTAGCATGTAGAAACCCTAAAAATGTCACAAAAGTCTCAGAAGAGTGCTCAAATGACATGGCAACAGCATGGGGAAGACCCCTGTAAGCATTTCTCACTCAAAAGTCACAGCTGTGAACAATGTTGTTCGAGTTTTACGCCATTTTTACGGACTCACCAGAAAACCTTCCAAAATGACACCAAAAAGAATTTTCATGGTGGAAATGTTAAGGGCACATACCCAATAGTGAGATATGGCTGGTGTATGTTACTTTTTGTGATTGCATGAAAGATTTTATGTTAAAATATTGTGTGGCACTCCGATGTCCCTGAGAAGAGACGTACATGAAGGCCTCTTGACATAATGTGCCCATTTTGAGGAAGTGGGTCTATTGTAGTATTTTCCTTTGCCAGGGCAGTCCAAAATTGGGAGGTTCACCAATGCCCCTGGATAGAGACGTGCATGAGGGCCTGTAAACCTGAAGTGCCCATTGTAAGGAAGTGGGTGTATTGTAGTATAGCCCTTTGCCAGGGCAGCCAAAAATTGGGAGGCTCCACATTGTCCCTGGATAGAGACGTGCATGAGGGCCTGTAAACCTGAAGTGCCCATTGTAAGGAAGTGGGTGTATTGTAGTATAGCCCTTTGCCAGGGCAGCCAAAAATTGGGAGGCTCCACATTGTCCCTGGATAGAGATGTGCATGAGGGTCTCAAAACATTGTTCCCATTGCAAAGCAGCGGGTCTCCTGTCGTTGTAATGCCCATTCTGAAAGAATTGGCGAAAAAATTTACCACTGGGGGTATACATGAAACAACGGCCTAACTATTGTAACGGTCATCATGGTGGCGCATGAGGAGAAGGAGGAGCAGTCCAGTGATTAGCCAAAGTCCAGAAGTGTGTACCCATGGGTGAGTGGAGAGGCTGACCTCTCCGCCTCAGGAATAAGAGTATGTCTCCTTGTAGCGTGGGTCTAACAGTGTTACCAACCAGTAATGATTGTTGGCCAAGATGTTCTTAACGCGAGGGTCACGAGCCAGGCAGCTTACCATAAAGTCAGCCATGTGCGCCAGACTCTTAACAGCCATCACTTCAGTGTCCTGACCAACACGATGACTGAACACGCTGTCCTCCTCCTCCTCATCCTCCTCCTCATGTCCCCTGTCCTCTGGCCAGCCACGCTGAACCGAGGGTATGACTGGTGTGCATGTCATATCCTCAATTTGGCCGGAGAGTTGCTCCATGTCTTCATCCTCCTCCTCCTCCTCCTCATCATAGTCCTCCACTGCACGTTGTGATGAGATGAGGCTGGGCTGTGTGTTATCACCCACACCCACTACTGTTTCTTGCTCCAACTCATCGCGCTCCGCCAGCAATGCATCATGTTTGTTTTTGAGCAGAGACCGTTTTAGAAGGCAGAGAAGCGGTATGGTGATGCTAATAATGGCGTCATCACCGCTCACCATCTTGGTGGAGTCCTCAAAGTTTTGGAGGACGGTACATAGGTCGGACATCCATCTCCACTCCTCAGGTGTTATGTGTGGAGTTTGACCCAGCCTAGGTGATGCAGGTACTCAATAACTGCCCTCTTCTGCTCACAAATCATGACCAACATGTGCAGAGTTGAATTCCAACGCGTGGGGACATCACACACCAGTCTGTGAGTCGGAAGCTGCAAACGCCGCTGAAAGCCGCCAAGGCCGGCTGAAGCAGTAGGTGACTTTCGAAAATGTGCAGACAGGCGGCGAACTTTTACGAGCAGATCAGACAGCTCTGGGTATGATTTTAGAAACCGCTGAACCACAAGGTTGAGCACATGGGCCACGCATGGAACATGTGTCAGCTGGCCTCGCCTCAAAGCCGCTACCAGGTTCCGGCCATTGTCGCACACAACCTTTCCTGGCTTTAGGTTCAGAGGTGTGAGCCAGTGATCTGCCTGCTGTTTCAGAGCTGTCCACACCTCTTCTGCATTGTGGGGTTTGTCACCTATGCATATTAGCTTCAGCACAGCCTGTTGCTGCTTCGCCGAGGCAGTGCTGCAGTGCTTCCAGCTTGGGACTGGTGTGGAGGGTAAAGTGGATGAGGATGCGCAGGAGGAGGAGGCTGAGGAGCATGACATTCCGGAGCTGTAGAGTGTGGGTGAAACCCTGACTGAGGTAGGGCCTGCAATCCTTGGTGTGGGAAGGATGTGTTCCGTCCCTCGCTGAGACTGGGTCCCAGCTTCCACAATATTAACCCAGTGTGCCGTCACCGAGATGTACCGGCCTTGCCCACAAGCACTTGTCCTCGTGTCTGTGGTTAGGTGGACTTTGGCTGAACAAGCGTTGTTCAGGGCACGTGTGATGTTTTGTGACACGTGGTTATGTAATGCGCGGACGGCACACCAGGAGAAATAGTGCCGTTGGGGGACTTGTAACGCAGGACAGCTGCCGCCATCAGGTCGCGGAATGCTTCCATCTCCATCAGCCTAAAAGGCAGCATTTCCAGCGCAAGCAGTCTCGAAATGTTAGCATTTAGAACTGTGGCATGTGGGGCATTGGCAGCGTATTTGCATCTGCGTTCAAAAGTTTCGTGCATGGATAACTGAACGCTGCGCTGGGACAAGGACGTGCTTGATGATGGTCTTATTTCTGCGTGGGCAACTACAGGTGCAGGGCAGGAGGCTTGTTCGCATGTAGCATCGACAGGGGATTGGCTCACACGCACAGCACCCGAAGACGTAGCAGTGACATCAGCAAGCACTGCTCCTCGACTCTGTTGTACATCCCACAAAGTCGGGTGCTTTGCTGACATGTGCCTGATCATGCTGGGGGTGGTCAGGCTGCTAGTTTTGGTAACTCTGCTGATGCTGGCAAGGCAGGTGTTGCAAATGGCCTTTTTAGAATTATCTGGAGCCAACTTAAAAAACTTCCAGACTCGGGAAGACCTAACATTAATACAGGCACCTTGTGTCGTGTTGTTGTCCCGGGGAACGGTTGCCTGACTTCTGCCTGGGGCCACCACCCTGCTTCTTACTGCCTGTTGTGATGCTAAGCCTCCCTCCCCCTGTGCACTGCTGTCCTCGCTCTGCATCTCCTCCTGCCAGGTTGGGTCAGTTACTGGATCATCCACCATGTCGTCTTCCTCTTCTGCACCTTGCTCCTCCTCCTGACTTCCTGGCAATCGTGTCTCATCATCATCCACCCCTTGTTGACGCACATTCCCACCATTGCCTTCGTGAGACCGTGGCTCCTCAAATATTTGGGCATCGGTACATACGTTCTCCTCATGACCCACTTCAACAGGAGCTGGCGAGAGGCCAGAATGTGCGAATGGATACGTGAACAGCTCTTCAGAGTGTCCAAGTGTGGGATCAGTAATGTCCATGGACGTGTACTCGGCCTGGTGGTAGGAAGGAGGATCAGGTTGTGGAATGTGCGGAGCAGTATCACGGCTACTGACACTTGACCGTGTGAAAGACAGGGTGTTTGTGGTGGTGCCAATCTGACTGAAAGCATTATCCGCTATCCAGCTAACAACCTATTGACACTGGTCTGGGTTGAAGAGCGGTGTACTGCTGCGGTCCCCAAGAATTTGGGACAGGATGTGCGAGCGAGTAGATGTGGCCCTTTGTTGTGGCGAAATTAGAGCTTGCACACGACCTCGGCCTCTGCTTGCACCACCATCACGTCCACTTCCTTGTCCCTTGCCAACGCCCTTGCGCATTTTCAATGCTGTGCTGACGGTACACAGCTAAATGAAGGCGTCCCAATAGACGGGTTTTACCTGGACAATCAGATTATAGCTATTGCTACCAGCTTTTTAAGAGCGATAATTTCAGATTAAGTCAGACACAGACGGAGACGTGTATTCACTCTACTTGTGCGTTATATCCTAGTTTGTGCAAAACACACAAAAGTGCACCCGTACGCTGCCACCGACGGGCACACACTTGCGGTTTGTAAATGCATGCACTAAGAACCTAACAGCTTTTTAGGAGCGAGAATTAGTGAGATGTCTGACACTATCACGTGCTGCTGACGTGTATTATTCACTCTACTTGTGCGTTATATCCTAGTTTGTGCAAAACACACAAAAGTGCACCCATACGCTGCCACCGACGGGCACACACTTGCGGTTTTTAAATGCACACACTAAGAACCTAACAGCTTTTTAGGAGCGAGAATTAGTGAGACGTCTGACACTATCACGTGCTGCTGACGTGTATTATTCACTGTACTTGTGCGTTTTATCCTAGTTTGTGCAAAACACACAAAAGTGCACCCGTACGCTGCCACCAACGGGCACATACTTGCAGTTTTTAAATGCACGCACTAAGAACCTAACAGCTTTTTAGGAGCGAGAATTAGTGAGAAGTCTGACACTATCACGTGCTGCTGACGTGTATTATTCACTGTACTTGTGCGTTATATCCTAGTTTGTGCAAAACACACAAAAGTGCACCTGTACGCTGCCACTGACGGGCACACACTTGCGGTTTTTAAATGCACGCACTAAGAACCTAACAGCTTTTTAGGAGCGAGAATTAGTGAGAAGTCTGACACTATCAGGACTGTTTTAGACTGTGTACACTAGCCCCAGATATGATGAAGGCTGGTATACTGTCATTAGGAATTGCTATATACCCTGCCTGCCTGCCTACAGCTACAATAGTCCTGAGAAGGACTGTTGTGGTCACTAGAAAGCCTGTATTCCGACCTGGCTACCCTGCCTGCCTGCCTATATCCACCTAGATTAGTCCTGAGAAGGACTGTTGTGGTCACCAGTTTGCAGCCCTGCAAAACTCTCCCGGATTCAGCAGACACTCTCCCTGCACTGACTGTCTGGATCACTGTGTGCAGTGCACAGCGCGGCTGGGTCTTATAAAGACTCGGTCACGCTGTGCGGGTGGCCAATCACTGCAATTCCACAACTAACAGGGCTGTGGCATTGCAGTGGTCTGCCAGACAATCCCTGCATGTGGGCTGGCTCTCTAAAGAGCGCTAACATGCAGGGATGAGGACCCCGAGCACAGCACGAGTACCCCGAGATTACTCGGTACTCGCCGAGTAGCCCGAGTACAGTGATACTCGTGCGAGTACCGAGTAGTTACAAACGTACTCGCGCATCACTAGTATAGAGAAGACATGATATTAGAGACAGCAGACAATCAGTGGTATTTTTTAGTAATGTGGAAGTGATGTCAGGAGAAGAGGTGTCATCAGCATAGAGATGGTGCTGAAAACCAAATCTACTGATAGCTTGTCCTTTAGGGGCAGTGTATAAAGAGCCACTTGAGATAAATTTAACAGACTACTTGCAGGCTATATCAAATTATAACAAGAGGAAGCTTAGGACCTTTCCCATATACTGTTCATATGTTGTATTCAATAATGACAAAGTATGCAGTAAGCGCTTAAGCTCCCTCTAGTGGAAGCTACAGGCATCCCAAATCCACAATATGCTATTCTGTGGCATCAGTACAATGATATACTAAGTAATTAATGAGTATAGATTATTGTCCCTAAACACAACATAGTGATAAAAGCTGCCTATTCTCTTTGAATTAAAATCTGAAGGAAAATGATTCATACCATAGTAATATTTTACAAATTTACATTTTTTCTATGTACTCCAAAAGTGGCTATGAGATGAACCATTATTCATGTATTTGAAGTTGTGAAAAATGTAAATCAAGTACTATATACAGTACCAAGCAAATAAAAAAAATGAATTATACTTAATGTTTTATAGTTATGCAACTCAATCAAGGCAAGTCTTACACTGAAAACACTCATTGTAATTAACATTTTATTTTAGCTGGAATAAGATCAAATATGATTAAAAAGATTTGAAGAAATATGCACTAAGTAACTGGCAAAAAATCAGAGGAAATATACAACTTGTATCTCTGCAATTTCACCTTGAGTCTTTTTGTTTACATTGGTCCCTAGTGGAAAGTGCTTGCCAAAGGCTCAATTTTAACCGAAAGCCTAAAGCCTTTACCTGACTGCAGCCCACACTGTGTTACATATGACACCCCAGGTGGTCTTAATAGGTTTTCCAACTGTTTGGAAAATGTAGGTAATCCTTCATTCATGCTCACAGTATTCTATACCTTGCGTACATTCCATAGAATAATGCTCTATATCCTGTTCTTAAACTTAGGAATTTGTCAGATGCACTCATGTACGGTATACAGCTCTACCGGCCGCTTAATTAGGGCTTGTGTCTAAAAGATAACAAAGTTGACTGACAGACAAAGTTTCCAGGAGGACGCGCAGCTAAGTTTTTAGATAATTACTTAAAATGTCACAGTTTCACAATCTGCACTGTTCTTTTTCAACCTGAGTGATTGGAATAATGGATTTCACTAAAAAAATGTCATCTAATATTGTTGGGAAGATTGCAGTTCATTCTTGAACACTGGAGGGTCAAATTCAATTGCAGCTATTTCAAGAAAGTAAAGAATCTCCCAAAGACGTACATTGTTCCCTATAATTACTAAGCGAAAGGGTAAGCAATGCAATTAATCTAACTTATAAATAGGTATTTTGTACAACAAACAGACTCCACAGCAATTTTTATTTTACATAATAAATGTATGAAATCCGATCGAGGACTTTGCCTCCGGTTGGGGAGCACAGAATTTCAATAGCAAATTCTAAATTTCACATCTACTAGTATCACTCTAAACTTATATAGAGCTTTGATCTTAAAACTAATAGAGTGGAAGGTTTTACAAAATGCCTTTACGTTTCCCTTTATTACTCTGAAACGTTATGCCATAAACCAAGGAAACTTGATCTTTTTGGAGTCTCAATTTCCTTCTGATCCATAGTTAGAACCAACATATACTTAATCTGTTCTTTCTCAAGTTTCTGCTTAAGCTACCATGAAAAGGTAGGCAAGCTTCTATATTGTAATATCCCCTCACTTTATGATCTGCCAGCAGGGGAGGGTCATCTACGGGCAGACAGTTCCATATTCTTAGAAACTTTCAGATCTGCATTTTAATAGATACAGTATACAATTACAGACTGAATTGTGAAGCTTATCATTAACTTTAGAGCTACATTTGCAACTGAATGCTTAAAGTATATCCCGAATAATATGATTAAGCAGTGGACAAAATTAGAACCGTCAGCATAAAACGAAAGAAAAAAGGTCACTCGTCTAGTAACTGTGAGAATGTAGACTTATAAAATCTTTATAGATTGATCACCACTCCGCTGTAGAAATATTTGATCTTTACATTAAGATACTCGTTATTGGAGGTGATAGCTGTAACATTGGCGGATATCATGCTCATTTATCTCAGAGGTTATTTGTATGTTAAAATGTTTATATCTTCTATTCAATTAACTATTTAATTCCGGTATAGAATGAATTACTACTAATTCTTTGTCAATGTTATTAATTCGGAAATATTCAAAATGTTAATTGTGTTTTAGAAAAATATTGGAATCTGAGAGTCCTCAGTGGTTGATACCTTTTAATGGCTAACTGAAAAGATGGTAAACATAGCAAGCTTTCGGGACACTAAGGCTCCTTTGTCAGGCTGACACAAATTCTGAAGACACACATATACACACATACACATACATATATACATTCGCCTGACGAAGGGGCCTTAGTGTCCCGAAAGCTTGCTATGTTTACCCTCTTTTCAGTTAGCCATTAAAAGGTATCATCCACTGAGGACTCTCAGATTCTAATATTTTTCTATCTACTGGCTAACACGGTACACACATTTGTTACCTTATCAATTATGTTTTATAAAGCTAATATGGCTTTGAATATGGTTATCCTAATTTTATTTAAAAAATGTTCAATTTATAAACATATCTACTATATGTAACTAACAAAGGATGAAAAAAGCAGTAAAGCAAGCTAGAAATATCTGAGATAAGGAAGTAAATAATTTCATACACATACAGTGTGTTGTGAAAGCATTTGGCCCCTTGAACTTTTCAACCTTTTGCCACATTTCAGGCTTCAAACATAAAGATATAAATTCTAATATTTTTGTGATAAATCAACAACAAGTGGGACACAATCTTGAAGTGGAACGAAATTTATTGCATATTTTAAACTTTATCAAATAAAAAAACTGAAAAGTGGGGCGTGCAATATTATTCGGCCTCTTTACTTTCAGTGCAGCAAACTCACTCCAGAAGTTCAGTGAGGATCTCTGAATGATCCAATGTTGTTTTAAATGACTGGTAATGATAAATAGAATCCACCTGTGTGTAATCAAGTCTCCGTATAACTGCACCTGCTCTGTGATAGTCTCAGGGTTCTGTTTCAAGTGCAGAGAGCACCATGAAGACCAAGGAACACACCAGGCAGGTCCAAGATACTGTTGTGGCGAAGTTTAAAATATCCAATAAATTTCGTTCCACTTCATGATTGTGCCCCACTTGTTGTTGATTCTTCACCAAAAAATTAAAATTGATATCTTTATGCTCAAACCCTGAAATGTAGCAAAAGGTTGAAAAGTTCAAGGGGGCCAAATACTTTCACAACGCACTGTAAAATCAGTCCCAAATAATAAATCAGAAGTTACATTCACCAAAAGATTCCCAACTGCTTAGTTAAATCCAAAGAATAAAGAACAAGTAAGTAAAACTGTTGTACACATATGAAGGACTACGTAAGGCCTCAACAAAGCACTGAAGAGGTGAAAAACTGCACTTGACCTATATCTGAAAGATTTAAGCACAAAATGAAATGACATGCATTATTTTATCTGTGCTGTATAACATCATTACCTCAAAGTATAGACTGTTTAGACAGATTTTCCTAAAGTAGCATCATGAGTAGATAATGAAAGCAGAGGACTCCTGTGTAAGAAGTGCATATTGACCTCTATCACCAATAGCTCAGCCTTGTCAATAATGTGACGCTGGACAGGAGGCCTATGAAGCTTGATTTTTAGATGATTGAAGAGTCAGCCAACAATAGCTCACTCATCTCTCTTTTGGTTTGTGAGTAAGTTTCTGTAGATCCAAGGCTACATGCAAACCCCCACTCCCTCTCACTCTCCCCCCTCCCATATCCAACATTTACGACCCCCCATAAATACCTGAGACAGAACTAGAGCTTCTAGCTGTCCCCGCCAAAAAAGTTCTTTGTCTGAGAGATAGTTTTGTGAATGTCAGATTTAAGAAGACCTGTTCATGCCCCATACACATAATTCATATTTTCAGGTTGTTCACCGGTTTGTGCATTTAATGATATGTTTGATATAACTATGCAATGCTCAGAAACCTGGCAAATTATTTCTGCCATTCTAAACCTCATACATAGGTCATATTTGGTATCAATATTCTCAGAATTAAATGACATTAAAAATGAGTTATAAATCATGATTGTGAGTCCACCCCATTCCCAGATATGAAGAATGGGGATTTATTAAGCCTGGTGAGAGAGGAGGTCTCCGGGGACGATCCCAGCGGGGAGGGATCACTCTGCGAGGTGGGGGCCACAGATTCCCCTGTCTTTAATATAACTGGAGAAGGCCTGTTTGGGTTATTCCATCCACGGGCCTGACATAGCCACTACCAGTTGTGTGGTGGAATCCTACCTATCTGGGGAGCGGCCCCCCCACAGAACTACGTTTACCCATGCGTGACTAGGTCTGGCAAGTTCTCTATTATTCCTTTTATTTTTATAACTGTTTTATACATACATGTATATTGTCTCTTATGTAATGTTCTTTAAATCTTTTATATAACCACTGCCTATCTTTTGGAGTAAAATATTATAATTTACTAGTCTCGATCTCATACAGGTTACTGATCCACCTGAAAGAGATCAGTGGTGGCAGCTTAATTTTGGCATTTATGTGATATTGTAGGCCTGAGGGTGACTGGATCGAGTTATATATACGTTCCTGGCAAGAGCTGGTGGTATATATACATCCTGTCACATCACGTGTCGCAGTAGACAACATAAATTAGGGCAGCTGGGCTCCTTTCTTATCCTCTGGCAATACCGGATTTGGCCAGCAGGCTAAGGGGGCGCCAGAGAGCTGCAGGTCCTGACTAAGTCATCGTGACAAAGCTCTTTACCACTATGCATTCCTGGCTGATTTGATTAGCCAGACTGATGGGATGGCATGTGTGCATCATGTTGCAATGATTACATTACCCAAGCCTAGCTCATCAAAAGAAGAACTGGAAATTCCTGTGTTAAAGGGAACCTGTCACATCCTTTTTTTTCATATTAAACCGCCCCCAATGTCTTGTTAGAGAAGCAATGTACATCACTTACATAGTTTTTCATATAAAAGTTCTCCGTGTTTTTCATAAAGATCACTTTATATGCTTATGTGAATGCATTAACCTGTTCTTTCAGTCATAGGGGTAACTCTATTTTTTGATTTAGTCACGGTTCCTTCTTCGAAGTATGTATGCCTCTGGCATTCTGATTGATTTTCATGAATGGCCTGACATGAGGGCAAACTCTCAAATAATCAAGCACTTGCATACTGCCCCTCAGCTGCCCTAGCATGTGCACTCAATCTGGGTGTACATTTTCTTTCAGTCATAGACATTTCTTCTGATCAGTCATGGTCCCTTTTCAAATTGTGCATGCCCCCTCATTTTGATTGATTGCAGTGACTGGCCCGATGTCACAGCAATCTCACATTTAATCCTGCACTTTCGCTTCAGCTCTCAGATACCCTGTCATGCACACTGAATCTGGGTATATGCCCCCAGATTCATTTCATATGTGTGCGTTCTCCATGCCTTCACATGTGTCCTTGAGATAGCACATGCTAAGTGTGTCCCTGTGCCACTTCTATTCCCGTGCTCCCACCGCTCTGCACACCCCATGTGTTCTTATAGCTCTGTGTGTCCCTGTGCTTGCAGAATGGTGGGAGCACAGGGACAGTGGTAACATAGGGTTATGCTAAGCATGCACCATTCCAAGAAGACATGAGAGGACATGGAGCATGCACACGTATGAAATGAATGTGGGGATGCACACCCAGATTCAATGCACATGCCTGGTTATCTGAAGGCCAGAGCGCCAGTGCGGGATGATATATGAGCTTGCTGTGATGTCAGTCCAGTCACTGCAATTACTCATAATGAGGGGTCATGCAAAATTTGAAGAGGGATTGTGACTGATCCAAAAAATATGTATGACTGAAAGAAAAGGTATGTCAGTATGTCATGCATTAACATGAGCATAGTGGTTTTTTTTTTCATAATATATACAGGAACGTTTGTTTGAAAAGTCAATTTTAGTGATGCACATTCCATCACTAACAAGACATTGGAGGCATTTTGATATCTAGAAAGGGCATGACAGATTCCCTTTCAAGGCTCACCTTGTGAGGAGAATCTTCGAAGCCAAGGTCTGGGTAGTCACTGGAGGCTGATTGAAGACAGGATGCAGGAAAGCCAACACAATGCAGGCAGAGGCTGACTAGGAGCAGGTAGGTATGCACAGTAAAACAAACAAAACTAAGAGTCCCCTTAGTGATTAGGACAATTTTTTCAAATCTGACCAGTGTCCTTTTATGTGTTAATAATTCTAGAATGCTTTAACATGTTCCATCCAGTGATTTTAAGATTGCTTTTCATAACACAATAATCTTCATGTTAATGGTAAGTTTATCTCAATAATGGTTGCGTTTATATATAAAATTTTCAGAAGTTTGACAAAATTTATATCATTTTTCAATATTCAAACCTTGATTATTTCTTTAAAGGGAACCAATCACCAGGATTTACCCACCTCTAAATAGGTGCAACATGAGACCACTATTTTTATTTTTTTTATTCCTCCCCCGTTGACTGTTCTTTGTGCTTTAAGCAGAGCCCCTTCACCCCACCCCTTCCTTTTCATCAAGACTCATTCAAGGTGATGGGGGAGAGGGACTTTGGCTTAAAGCATGAAGACCAGCCAAGAAGGGAGGAAGAATAAAAACCCCAAATAGTGATGTCATGCTGCACACGTCAATCACCTGCTGTACTGATATACAAGTGGTTAAATCCTGCTGGTTGGTTTCCTTTAACTCAGATAGCAAAACAACCCAAAAAGGTTACCATAATAAACAACATATACCTCATGTATGCTTTCCATCAGCACCATTTGTAAATTGTGCTTATATTTTGTAGGATGTTAGAAAAAATATAAAATTGTTGCAGCAATTACTAATTTTTTTCAAGAAAATGTTTAAAACATATTTTTTTAGAGGCCGATTCAGTTTTGAAGTGGCTTTGGGGGACCCACATATGGGAAAACCTCCCAAAGGAATACCACTTTAAAAACAGACCCCCTCACCATATTCAACACTGCTGTCATGTAGTTTATTAACCCTTCAACTGATTTTTTGGAATAAATGCAAAATGACATGCGATGAAAGAAAAATGTTATTTCTGAAAGCAAAATGTTCCTATCCTATGAACAGGTCACTATAGCCAGCATACTCTAAGGCCATTATTTGAGTGTGAATTGCCATGGCAGCTATCAGGGCCACAAAATCATGTGTTAGGATGCTGGTAGGGTGTTAAAGAGAGGGCCACCACACTCTGTTAACCTTCTAGGTGTGATTGCAACTACTGACAGCAACATCTAAGGGGTTAAACAACCAAGGTTGATGCCAACACCAATCATGACTGATTCAGCAGGTAGTCAGCTATAGCGTATAGCCAACAGCTGGTGCATTTTTACCTGTGAGGAAATTATATTAACTTATTTCTCAGGTTAGTAAAAAGACGTACTGGCCATCACTAAGAGGTTAATACCAATGAGATAGGTATTGGTCTTGAGTCAAGGTAAGCTTTACATAGGTCAAGGCAGAAGATCACATGAAAGCATGCCGGGGCACTTGTAAAATCCAGCGTGGAACACAGTGGAGGGCGGCAGCAATAGGGGTAGTGATGAAGCCGTGCCTGTACTTACCAGTACTTAGCCCGCATCCAGCAAATACACCATTGTAAACATATTGCTCACATGCTAAACATGATGGATACATGCCACATACATTCTTTTCACATGTTGAGAATAGGTAAGCTAGACAAGTGCCACTTTCACCCTACACATCAGGGGCGGACCTACCGTGGTGCAGCTGGTTCAGCTGCACTAGGGCCCCGACCGGCTAGGGGGCCCCTCAAACCTGCAGGGGGACCCCCAGCTGACCCCCATGACCTTGTGTCGGAGGAGAGGAGTTAACTGAGTGAAGTTTCCTGCTTCCCTTGGCTGATCCTGCCCCTCCTCTCCTCTGCCGCCCCGACTCCCAGGACTGCGCGGCCCTCCACAGGCCGGAGCCGCAGTATCGCAGTCATCTGTTAGCACTTCCCCCCCCCGCTCCTTGTGGACATCCGCTAGCACCCACCTCCTTTAGGTTACCATTCATACTCCCAAATGAATAATGTGGGGGAGTACTGAACTTGTTAGGCAATGCTAAATCAGTTCAAACAGGTGCAAAACGAACCATACATGAAGACCAATATGATCATCTTCTTTCATATTCTTCTTACTTTTGAAGACCAAAAAGCGGTCTTTGACTCCACCGTAGAGCAAGAATGAGATTTTTAGAACATTTCCCCTTGTTAGAGCAAACACAGGAACTGTGAAACAGACAACGTGGGTAATTTTAAAAAAAGGGGTAGCTGCTATTTACAATCAGTATGAAGATTTTCAGTCACTAATTAAATAGACCTGGATTGGGATTGGTCACGATGGACCACTTTGGAACTTTCAATTTCACTTTTGATAAATATCACCCTCCAACTCTTGCAAACGTATCCCTTTTTGCTGGGTGATTTGCAATATTGGTATTGATATAAAACTTTTTACATTGGAGTTTGTTGGAGTTATTCAATACATTATTAATTCAAACAACAGGAGATTTTTTTCAGATTTGTCTAGACTATTCATCTTAACAATGTACAAATAATTTTCTGTTGCCTTATCAGGCTGAAAGCTTTCCATCAATATCTGTCAATAGGATAAGGTCACAGCGCTAGGAACTCTTGATAATGCGTCTAATTTAATAATGTGTGTTATTTTAACTTCATCACCGTGAAAGTATTTCAATAAAGCAATTCAGCGTTCTGAAAATGCCAGTTTAATGCTTTTTTATTTTCTTTATTAATAGCATAAAAATGTAAAATATCAATTTATGGTTATTTCATTATGTTAAATGTAAACAGTTCAGTTATATTTAGGGATGGGTTTGTACATAAAAAAGAAATACAGAGATGTTTGTCATACATTTCATTTAAATACATTAGAGAAAATTTAGTAAGCAAATTCATCAGAATGGAGGAATACATAAAATACTTAACGCCTTAACTCCTTCTTAGCAGATTGTACGTTTCTACAAAGAGTTTAATACATATGACACTTAAGGGAACAATTAAACGAGTACATGAGGTGGTGTAATGTACCGTAAGTGATTAGCAGAGATAGCAATTTCATTTCTTTGGTACAACATTTCCTTTCTTTTCTTTTACTTTGCCTAGGTGTTCATTCTAAAGTCACATTTGTGTTTTTCTGTCGAAAATTACATCTCCTATCTGTGCAGTTACAAATGTAAATTGTTTTGTTTCATTTTGATGAGTTATTGTATCTGTGTACTTTCATTGTATGGTCCTTCATCCTCCCTACTCTATATGCACCACGCTGGGGACTGCAGCAGCAGTGATATGCTTTTATAGTGGTTGTGACTCTCACAACCACACAAGGTGAAGCCTCTGATACCTATTTAGGTAATATTTTTTCTCTCAGACCCTTCATCCTCCCTACTTTAATTTTCTGAGGTAATGACTATAAACCATAATCATCAACATTAACATACATAAACACTTGAAATAGATCACTGTGTTTGTAATGACTCTATATAACATAGGTGCTTCACTTTTTGTATTGAACTACTGAAATAAATTAACTTTTTGATGATATTCTAATTCATTGGGCTGCACCTGTATGTCTGATATATCAAAAACAGCTTTTTTAATACCAAAAATAAAACTGGTTAAGGGTACTTTCACATCAGCGTTTTTTGCCGTTCGCGGCAGATGCGGTGAAAAAAACGCATCTGCCGCGATTATTGCATAACCGCTGCACTTGCGGCACATTTGCTGCAAGCCCCATAGAATGTCTATGCGGGCTTGCGGCAGATGCGGCAAGTGCGGTATCGGCACTTGCGGCAGGTGCAGCCGCAAAAAAAAACGCGGCTGACCGTAGTTTTTTTCGCGGCCGCACCTGTCGCAAATGCCGAAACCGCACTTGCCGAACCTGCCGCACACTTACTGCAAGCCCCATAGACATTGCATGGGGCTTGTCGCAACTGTGCCGCAAGTGCAGCGGTTATGCGATAATCGCGGCAGATGCGTTTTTTTCACCGCAAAAAACGCTGATGTGAAAGCAGCCTAAGATGATATTTTTTTTCACTTGTCCAGCAAACCTCTATTGTTCAAATGCCATGCTAGTAAAATACCATTTTTGTCCATGATTTTGCACACAACATTTTATTCTTGAATCCTATAATATTCTCTGATACTATGACTATGGACAATCTACAGTCCCTGACAAAAGTTATGTCACTTATCCATGTTATGTAAATAAAAGCTTATAACCTGACGTTAAATTCATCCATTGGTTTAATAAATTAGTCTTTTGAAAGCTGAAACCCTCCCAAATATGGTTTAGGTTATGAAAATAAATTTGCAGCAGTGCTGAAATATTGATTATTTAATGAACACAGAATGGTTTTGTCGCCTGGTAATATAATGCACCCAATCCCAGTTTACAACCTCACCTGTGCCCAGCCCCCCAGACCTTCACTTGAACTGCAACTTGAGCTATGCCAAAAATCCACCCTGCGACCAAAGACTTGATTATCAAGAGGCTGAAGACCAGATCCACTGCAGAGGTGACTGGCACCTTTAATGTGTCTCAGCCTCAAGTACAAAGAATTAAAAAAATATTTGAAGAGACTGGAGATGTGTCTGGCAGACCTCGCAGGAGGAACATTTCTTGGTTAGAAAATCCAAAGCAAGCACCTCTTTCACTGCAGCAGAGCTCCAACAGGCCTGGTCACCTCAAGTCCCTGTGTCAACTAGAAAATTTGGAGGATTCTGTCTCTAAATGGCCTCGATCGTCAAATCAGTGCCCAGACGGCTGCACTAAACAAAAGGCAAATAAAAAACTGGGTGGCATTTGCAAGGTCCCACAGCCTGCTAAGCAGATGGATGCTGGAAAAGTGGCAGAAGGTGGATTTTTCTCATGAATCTAGAATTACACCACAGCCACTGCAATTACTGCAGGAGACCTACTGGAGCCCGTATGGATCCACATTTGATGGTGGAAAGATCATGGTCTGGGGTTACATTCAATATAAGGGTGTGCAAAAGATTTGCAAGGTGGGGGAAAGGGAATTTCAAAGTAAAAAAAACAAAAAAGATTAGCTACCTTTATTTCCCAAAAATAAAAGGGGTCAAAAATTTGCAGAGGTGGTGCTCCCTTCATACAAACCCTCTCTACAACAAAGTTTAGGCAAAAAAGATAAGGGGCTAAGGACCGGCCCGCCCAGTCCCAGCCCTGAAATCAATTTAGTTGTTTGGGGTAGGATGAAAGAGGAAATTGGAAAACCAAAAAGAAAGAATTTAGGGTGAAAAATCTGGGAGGCATGTAAGACTGCTTTTTTGTTTTGTTGATTATTATTAGTTGAAAGAATCATTTTTGAACCGCTGGGTGCAGTTTTTCAAGTCATGGAAAATCACACAAAATATTAAAAAATGACTTAATAGACCACAACTTCTTCTCAAATTTTTATGCAAAATTATTTGTATTTTAAGTTAATTATTTGATTTTAATATAATTACTTTCTGTGGGCGACAAAAAATTTTGTCTTGAAAAAAATTTACCCCTTCTGTGTTCAAAATGATAATATTTCGCATTGATGCCAAATTTTTTTTCTTAACCCAAACCCCAATTTTTGGGGGGGTTTTTAGTTTCAAAAGGTAATTTA
>JARQOC010000005.1:207186562-207354552 GCA_033576535.1 Allobates femoralis
ACATTATTATGGGAGGGGGAAAACTTTTCCAGATGGTGGTGACTATGGCAGCCATTTGAAATCGGCCATTTTGGATCCAACTTTATTTTTTCAATGGGAAGAGAGTCATGTGACACATCAAACTTATTGAGAATTTCATAAGAAAAACAATGGACTGCTTGGTTTTAACATAGCTTTATTCTTTCATGAGTTATTTACAAGTTTCTCTTTGTTTACAGCCATTGACATGTCGCAGAGGTTAACACACGAAAAGCGAATAGAAATTGAGAAACAAGTTTATGACCACTTATAAAATGTGTTCATTGTGCTGCCATTGTGTTGGATTGGCAATGCAACCCTCTTCTCCCATCTTGACACACTGAAAGCATCACCGCAGAAGAAATGCTAGCACAGGCTTCCAGTATCCCTTGTTTCAGATGCTGCACATCTCGTATCTTCACAGCATAGACAATTGACTTCAGATGACCACAAAGTTAAAAGTCTAAGGGAGTTAGATCGGGAGACCTTGGTGGCCATTCAAATGGCCCACGATGACCATTCCACTGTCTAGGAAACTGTTCATGTAGGAATGCTTGGACCTGACACCCATAATGTGGTGGTGCACCATCTTGTTGGAAAAACTCAGGAAATGTGCCATCTTCAGTTCATAAAGAGGGAAACACATCATCATGTAGCAATTTCAGATATCCAGTGGCATTGAGGTTTCCATTGATGAAGAATAGCCCCATTATCTTTGTATCCCATACACCAAACTATACCATCAATTTTTGTGTTCCAACAGTCTAAGGGTACCTTTACACGCCGCAACTTTTGGCGGCGATTGGAGGCAACCTAACGTGCGCGTGCACATTTTTCATGGTTGCCTCCACATGGTTTTCATGGTTGCGGCAGCACACACGCTGCTTTAGGCCAGAGTGTCAGGAAGGGGAGGTGAGCCTCCTGATTGCTATTGCTGGCGCCCCCACCCCTCGCTTCTTCTTACTACTCTCTAGTTTCCATGAGGGTTCCACTGTGGAACACATATAAAGCAGGCAGGTGGCGCCTCCTCCACACTAGGAGAAGGCGTCACTTCCTGCTGTATGCATTCCTCATTGGAACGCAAGCCAGCACCGCCACCTCCTCCTCCTACTGAGAATGTTTGCAAGAAAACCAGAGCAGCAGGAGAACCAGGAGAGGTAAGTACAGATTTATTTATTTTTTAATAAATCAGTGAAAAGTGGCCGGAGGATTATGGGGGAGGAGGGGGGAGCATTATACCATATGGAGGGGCTATAAGGCTGCACTCTATGGAGAGGCTATGAGGTTGTACTATATGGAGGGGCTATGAGGCTGCACAATATGGAGGAGCTATGAGGTTGCACTATATGGAGAGGCTATGAAGCTGCACTATCTGGAGAGGCTATGAGACTGCACTATATGGAGGGGCTATGAGGCTGCACTGTATGGAGAGGCTATGAGGCTGTACTATATGGAGGGACTATGAGACTTCACTATATGTAGAGGCAATGAGGCTGCAGTTTATGGAGGGGCTATGAGGCTGCACTGTATGGAGAGGTTATGAGGCTACACTATATGGAGGGTCTATAAGGCTGCATTATATCGAGGGGCTTTGAGGCTGTACTATATGGAGGGGTTATGAGGCTGCAATATATGGAGGGGTTATGAGGCTGCACTATATGGAGGGGCTATGAGGCTGCACTATTTGGAGGGGCTATGAGGATGCAATATATGGAGGGGTTATGAGGCTGCACTATATGGAGGGGCTATGAGGCTGCACTATATGGAGGGGCTATGAGGCTGCACTATATTGATGGGTTATGAGGCTGCACTATATAGAGGGGCTATGAGGCTGCACCATATGGATGAGATATGAGGCTGCAGTATATGTAGAGCCATGAGGTTGCACTATATGGAGAGCCATGATGCTGCACTATATGGAGATCCATGAAGCTGCACTATATGGAGAGCCATGAGAATGCACTATATGGAGAGCCATGAAGCTGCACTACATGGAGAGTTTTGAATTTGCACTATATGGAGAGTCTGCCTTATACTATCTGAAGGGCTATGAGGCTCCATTATATTATATGGAGGGCTGTGAGGCTGCATTATGCTATATAGAGGAATGTGATTTTGCATTATGCTATATGGAGGGATATGAGGCTGCATTATATTATATGGAGGGATGTGAAGCTGCATTATACTATATGGAGGAATGTGAGGCTGCATATACTATATGGAGGGATGTGAGGCTGCATTATACTATATGGAAGGATGTGAGGCTGTATTATACTATATGGAGGGATGTGAGGCTGCATTATATTATATGGTGGACTATGAGGTTGCATTATACTATATGGAGAAGTATGAGGCTGCATTATGCTGTATGGAGGATAATGAAGGTGCATTTTAATAATTGGATGAATATAGTGACAACCTTATGAATGGGAGACTATGGGATGCATTATAATACATAAACGACTGTAGAGGTACATTGTAATATATGGAAGAATATGGGGATGCATTATAACAATTGAAGTACTATGGCGGCAGTAGGAGGAAGACCATATAAACCATGATAAGAGACATATATACCACAATAAGTGCCATATTCCAGGAGGAGGACCATATAGATCAGGATGAGGGACATTAATACATAATGAAGGGGGTGAATTTGGGAGTCTTTAAAGGATTTAGAACATTGCATAGGATCTGTATATCTGACCAACGTGTGCGTGGGGGGGGGAGGTCTACGTTTCGCACTGGGGCCCACCAGACTCTAGTTACACCACTGCTGATAGGGTGTCTTGCATTGAAATCTGCTGCAGTGACTTGGGTACTGCATTTACCAGACATCAACACAATTTCTATCTGCTCCTCACGTGTTAACCTCTGCGACATGTCAATGGCTGTAAACAAAGAGAAACTTGTAAATAGCTAATGAAAGAATAAAGTTATGTTAAATCCAAGCACTCCATTGTTTTTCTTATGAAATTCTCAATAGGTTTGATGTGTCACATGACCCTCTTTCCATTGAAAAAATAAAGTTGGATCCAAAATGGCCAACTTCAGAATGTCCGCCATGGTCACCACCTGTCTGGAAAAGTTTCCCCCCTCCCACATACTAATGTGCCACAAACATATCACCAACCATTCCCATTTTATATAGGTGTATCCTTATAAATGGCCCACCCTGTATAAGGCTACGTTCACACGTGGCACATTTTGCCACATATTCGTCAGTGTCGCTGTTTTGCACGTGCACAAATCGCTACTGCATGCCAATGCCATGCTTATCTCAGCGCGATTTCCCTGAGGCCATGTTAACATGTAGCCTATGGGGAAAGCACGCCGAAAAAAACACCATGAATTTGCATGACAATGAGAGCGCCCACGCAGAAATATGCGACAAAACGCGGCGTCTGCATGCCTTCCAGCAAAAGCCATAGCTTTTGCTGGAAGGCATAACCAGCTTTTTTTTGCACTGCTTTTACACGAGCGCTCAAAAGCGCCGTGTAAAAGCAGGAATTACGCCGCTTGTGAACGTAGCCTAAGTGTATTGCAATAAATTAGAGAATTAGAGAAACAGAATTAATATGATGCACCTGATCATCTATCATTACTGCTCTATCATCATCTAATCCTAATTAGTGATGAGCGAGTACTAAAATGATCGGGTGCTCGAAGCTCGGGCCGAGCATCCCGAGTTACTCGTGTACTCGGCCCGAGTACTGAGCTCAATGTTATCCTATGGGAGACCCGAGTATTTTTATGAAATGACTGCCGGCAGCATGTAGAAACCCTAAAAATGTCACAAAAGTCTCAGAAGAGTGCTCAAATGACATGGCAACACCATGGGGAAGGCCCCTGGAAGCATTTCTCACTCAAAAGTCACAGCTGTGAACAATGTTGTCCGTGTTTCACGCCAATTTTACGGAGTCACCAGAAAACCTTCCAAAATGATACCAAAATGAATATTTAGGGTGAAAATGTTAAGGGCACATACCCAATAGAGAGATACAGCTGATGTATGTTACTTTTTTTGATTACATGAAAGATTTTACGTGAAAACATTGTGCGGCACTCCGATGTCCCTGAGAAGAGACGTACATGAAGGCCTCTTGACATAATGTGCCCATTTTGAGGAACTGGGTCTATTGTAGTATTTTCCTTTGCCAGGGCAGTCCAAAATTTGGAGGTTCACCAATGCCCCTGGATAGAGACGTGCATGAGAGCCTGTAAACCTGAAGTGGGTGTATTGTAGTATAGCCCTTTGGCCAGGGCAGCCAAAAATTGGGAGGCTCCACATTGTCCCAGGATAGAGACGTGCAGGAGGGCCTGTAATCCTCAAGTGGGTGTATTGTAGTATAGCCCTTTGGCCAGGGCAGCCAAAAATTGGGAGGTTCAACAATGACCCATGCATACAGACATGCAGGAGGGCCTGTAAACCTCAAGTGGGTGTATTGTAGTATAGCCCTTTGGCAGGACAGCCAAAAATTGGGAGATTCAACAATGACCCATGCATACAGACATGCAGTAGGGCCTGTAAACCTCAAGTGGGTGTATTGTAGTATAGCCCTTTGGCCAGGGCAGCCAAAAATTGGGAGGCTCCACATTGTACCAGGATAGAGACGTGCAGGAGGGCCTGTAAACCTCAAGTGGGTGTATAGTAGTATAGCCCTTTGGCCAGGGCAGCCAAATTTTGGGAGGTTCCACATTGTACCAGGATAGAGACGTGCAGGAGGGCCTGTAAACCTCAAGTGGGTGTATTGTAGTATAGCCCTTTGGCCAGGGCAGCCAAAAATTGGGAGGTTCAACAATGACCCATGCATACAGACATGCAGTAGGGCCTGTAAACTTCAAGTGGGTGTATTGTAGTATAGCCCTTTGGCAGGGTAGCCAAAAATTGGGAGGCTCCACATTGTCCTTGGATAGAGACGTGCATGAGGGCCTCAAAACATTTTTCCCATTGAAAAGGAGCGGGTATCCTGTCGTTGTAATGCCCATTCAAAAAGAATGGGCGTAAAAATTTACCACTGGGGGTATACCTGAAACAACAGCCTAACTATTGTAATGGTCATCATGGTGGCACATGAGGAGAAGGAGGAACAGTCCAGCGATTAGCCAAGGAAGAGGAAGACGACGTGGTGGATGATCCAGTAGCTGACCCAACCTGGCAGGAGGATATGCAGAGTGAGGACAGCAGTGCACAGGGGGAGGGAGGCGTAGCATCCCAACAGGCAGTACGAAGCAGGGTCGGGTCCGCAGGCAGAAGGCAGGCAACCGTTCCCCGGAACACCAACACGACACAAGGTGCCTGTGCAAATGTTCGGTCTTCCCGAGTCTGGCAGTTTTTTAAATTGGCTCCAGATGACTCTAAAAAGGCCATTTGCAACACCTGCCATGACAGCAGCAGCAGGGGTACGAAAACTAGCAGTCTGACCACCACGAGCATGATCAGGCACATGTCAGCCAAGCACCCGACTTTGTGGGACGTACAACAGAGTCGAGGAGCGGTGCTTGCTGATGTCACTGCTACGTCTTCGCGTGTTGTGCGTGCGAGCCAATCCCCTGTCCATGCTGGCCGCGAACAAGCCTCCGGCCCTGCACCTGAAGTTGCCCACGCACAAATAACCCCACCATCAAGCACGTCCTTGTCCCAGCGCAGCGTTCAATTATCCATTCAGCAAACCTTTGAACGCAGGCGCAAATATGCTGCCAACGCCCCACATGCCACAGTCCTGAATTATCACATTTCGCGACTCATAGCGCTAGAAATGTTGCCTTTCCGGCTGGTGGAGATGGAAGCATTCCGCGACCTGATGGCGGCTGCTGTCCCACGTTACTCGGTCCACAGCCGCCATTATTTCTCCAGATGTGCAGTCCCCGCATTGCATAACCACGTGTCCAACAGCATCACACGTGCCCTGAACAACGCTGTTTCATCCAAAGTCCACCTAACCACAGACACGTGGACAAGTGCTTGTGGGCAAGGCCGCTACATCTCCTTGACAAAACACTGGGTTAATATTGTGGAGGCTGGGACACAGTCTGAGCGAGGGACGGAACACGTCCTTCCCACAGCAAGGATAGCAGGCCCTACCTCTGTCAGGGTTTCACCGACACTCTACAGCTCCGGAATGTCATGCTCTTCAGCCTCCTCCTCCTCCTCCTGCGCATCCTCATCCACTGTACCCTCCACACCAGTCCCAAGCTGGAAGCACTGCAGCACTGCCTCTGCGAAGCGGCAACAGGCTGTGCTGAAGCTAGTCTGCATAGGTGACAAACCCCACAATGCAGAAGAGGTGTGGACAGCTCTGAAACAGCAGGCAGATCACTGGCTCACACCTCTGAACCTAAAGCCAGGAAAGGTCATGTGTGACAATGTCCGGAACCTGGTGGCAGCTTGGAGGCGAGGCCAGCTGACGCATGTTCCATGCGTGGGTCATGTGCTCAACCTGGTGGTTCAGAGGTTTCTAAAGTCATACCCAGAGCTGTCTGAACAGCTGGTAAAAGTTCGCCGTCTGTCTGCACATTTTCGCAAGTCACCTGCTGCTTCAGCCGACCTTGCCGGCTTTCAGTGCCGTTTGCGTCTTCCGGCCCACAGACTGGTGTGTGATGTCCCCACGCGTTGGAATTGAACTCTGCACATGTTGGTCAGGATACGTGAGCAGAAGAGGGCAGTTGTGGACTACCTTCATCACCTAAGCCGTCGGGAAATGGGTCAAACTCCACACATAACACCTGAGGAGTGGAGATGTATGTCCGACCTATGTACCGTCCTCCAAAACTTTGAGGACTCCATCAAGATGGTGAGCGGCGATGACGCCATTATTAGCGTCACCATACCACTACTCTGCCTTCTAAAACGGTCTCTGCTGAAAAACAAAGAGGATGCATTGCAGGCCGAGCGCGATGACTTGGAGCAAGAAACAGTAGTGGGTGTGGGAGAAAACACACAGCCCGGCCTCATCTCATCACAACGTGCAGTGGAGGACTATGACGAGGAGGAGGAGGATGAAGACATGGAGCAACTCTCTGGCCAAATTGAGGATATGACATGCACACCAGTCATACCCTCGATTCTGCGTGGCTGGCCAGAGGACAGTGGAGATGAGGAGGAGGAGGAGGACAGCATGTTCAGTCATCGTGTTGGTCTGGATACTGAAGTGATGGCTGTTAAGAGTCTGGTGCACATGGCTGACTTTATGGTAAGCTGCCTGGCTCGTGACCCTCGCATTCACAACATCTTGGCCGACAATCAGTACTGGTTGGCAACACTGTTAGACCCACGCTACAAGGAGAACTCTATGTCTCTCATTCCTAAGGCGGAGAGGTCAGCCAAAATGCAGCATTTCCAGAAGGCCATAGTCACGGAAGTAGGCAAATCATTCCCCTCACAAAACGCTAGTGGCATAGGTCAGGAATCGGTGGACAACCAAGGCGTACGGCCGAGAGGGGCACAAGTCCAATCCGCCAGAGGTAGGGGAACAGTCTTTACGATGTTGGACAGTTTTCTCAGCCCCTCACGTATCACAGCCCCTGAGGTGCGGGTTAGTGCCACAAGAAATGCTAAGTTTGGCCAGATGCTGAAGGAGTACCTTGCAGATCAAACAACTGTACTGCTAGATTCCTATGTGCCTTACAAGTATTGTGTCTCCAAGCTGGACACGTGGCATGAATTGGCTCTTTATGCCTTGGAAGTCCTGGCCTGCCCTGCTGCTAGCGTTTTGTCAGGGCGTGTTTTCAAAGCCGCAGGTGGAATCATTACTGATAAACGCACCCGCCTGTCAACTGAAAATGCTGACAGGCTGACTCTGATGAAGATGAACAAGGGTTGGATTGGGCCAGACTTCACCACACCACCAACAAATGACAACTGAATTTAAATTTTGTTATGGGAATTTGCCATGTACCTCCACTCACCCATGGGTACACACTTCTGGACTTCCGAGTGTCCAAGTGTGGGATCAGTAATGTCCATGGACGTGTACTCGGCCTGGTGGTAGGAAGGAGGATCAGATTGGGAAATGTGCGGTGCAGTATCACGGCTACTGACACTTGACCGTGTGGAAGACAGGGTGTTTGTGGAGGTGCCAATCTGACTTGAAGCATTATCCGCTATCCAAGTAACAACCTGTTGACACTGGTGTTGGTTCAAGAGCGGTGTACTGCAGCGGGCCCCAAGAATTTGGGACAGGACGTGTGAGCGAGTAGATGTGCCCCTTTCTTGTTACGAAATTAGTGCTTGCACACGACCTCGGTCTCTGCCTGCACCACCATCACGTTCACTTCCTTGTTCCTTGCCAGCGCCCTTGCGCATTTTGCTTGTATACAGCGACACCAGTCTGGTGACTGTAATGGTCACAGGAGAGTAGGATTTTAGTCCCTAACCTGTATTAAGGTAGTAAGTACAACAGTCTGGTGACAGTTCAGATCACAGGAGATTAGGATTTTAGTCCCTAACCTGTATCAAGGTAGTAATTACACCAGTCTGGTGACTGTAATGGTCACAGGAGATTAGGATTTTTTGTCCCTAACCTGTATCAAGGTAGTAATTACACCAGTCTGGTGACTGTAATGGTCACAGGAGATTAGGATTTTAGTCCCTAACCTTTATCAAGGTAGTAATTACACCAGTCTGGTGAATGTAATGGTCACAGGAGATTAGGATTTTTTGTCCATAACCTGTATCAAGGTGGTAATTACAACAGTCTGGTGATTGTAATGGTCACAGGAGATGAGGATTTTAGTCCCTAACCTGTATCAAGGTAGTACGTACACCAGTCTGGTGACTGTAATGGTCACAGGAGATGAGGATTTTAGTCCCTAACCTGTATCAAGGTAGTACGTACACCAGTCTGGTGACTGTAATGGTCACAGGAGATGAGGATTTTAGTCTCTAACCTGTATCAAGGTAGTACGTACACCAGTCTGGTGACTGTAATGGTCACAGGAGATGAGGATTTCAGTCCCTAAGTCCTAACCTGGATCAAGCTAGTAAGTACAACAGTCTGGTGACTGTAATGGTCACAGAAAAGCTTGGACTCCGATCTGGATCACCCTGCCTATATCCTCCGAGATTAGTCCTGAGAGGGACTGTTGTGGTCAGCTCAGCAGCAGTTTGCAGCCCTGCTCCGGATCTACCTATGAGGGCCACAAATCTGTCCCTAAGCAGCAGCAGACACTCTCCCTACACTCACTGTCTGGATGGCTGTGTGAAGAGCACAGCGCGGCCGGGTCTTATAAAGGCACGGTCACGCTGTGCAGGCCGGCCAATCACTGCAATGCCACAACTAACAGGGCTATGGCATTGCAGTGGTCTGCCAGCCAATTACCTGCACGTGGGCTGGCTCTCAAAAGAGCGCCAACATGCAGAGATGACGACCACGAGCACAGCACGAGTATCGCGAGATTACTCGGTGCTCGCCGAGTAGCCCGAGTACAGTGATACTCGTGCGAATACCGAGTAGTGGCGAGCATGCTCGCTCAGCACTAATCCTAATGTCTACACCTCCTACAGATATGTTTCACCTTTTACTCGCTTTCCCATTATCTGACCTCCTCTGTTCCCGCTGCAATCCCCATTCTGGTCTGTTTAAACTATTACTTAGTTTTCCCATTATCTGACCTCTACTGTTCTTGCTGTGTTTTACTTTCTGATATGTTTGTCATTTCTCACTCCTACATCCCCCTTTTCCCACTCTTGTATTATGACCTTTGTTTACTGCATCTGTTTATCCTGCATCTGGTTCCTTTGAATATGTGACTCCAATTAGTTCAGACCCCTCCCTTCTGCTTCACACTTGAATGCATGTGTATTACTTATATTGTGTGTGTATCAGTGGCGGGCAGCTAGTTCAGTCGGGGGGAGGTTAGATGCTAGTGAGGAGCGGGGTGGGGGGGTGCTAGTGAGGAGCAGGGATGGTGAATCACTCTGCAATCACAGCTGAGGAGCGGGGGGGTGCTGGTGAGTATGGGTGGCGGCCGGCGGGATCAGCCACGGGAGACAAGGAGCTTCCCGCGGCAGCGCGGCAGTCCTCTAACATACCACCGCGGACTCCGGGCCCCCTGCATGGAGGTGGAGGGGCCCCCTACAGGTGCCTGAGGGGCCTCCTAGCCGGTTGGGGCCCTGGTACAGCTGAACCAGCTGCACCACGGTAGGTCCGCCCCTGGTGTGTATTGTGAGCAATAAGTTGGCTTAGGTGTAGTCGGCCCATGCATCATTTAAGTGCATCTATTAGGCTAGGGTCACATTTGCGTTATGACCCTAGCCTGGCACATTCGTGGAAAACTTAGAGCCAGGCAGGCATAGCGCATAGCGTTAATGACAGGTAACGCTATGCGCCACCTGCCTGTGCCTTGCTATGCTTACCTTATGTATAACACACCCGCCGGCTCCACTAAGCAGACCTGTATATGCGCTTTTCAACAGCACACAGGAGAACGCTGAAGATCGCGTTTCCTTTGCACTGTCCAAAAGCGCATATCCAGGTCTGCTGAGTGGAGCCGGCGGGTATGTGACGCATAAGGTAAGCATAGCAAGGCACAGGCAGGAGGCACTTAGTGTTACCTGCTGTTAAACTTAGAGCCAGGCAGGCATAGTGTTTTCACGAATGCGCCAGGCTAGTGTCATAGTGCAAATGTGACCCTAACCTAAGTGTATTGCAATGAATTAGATCCGTATTGGACTAGAAGAGACCTGAAGATAACTGTATACATAGACACTGTAAACAATGTTGCTGTTTCTTTCCACATTCACTCCTATAATACTTCACTTCTCACTATCCACCTACACCGTCCACCTAGTAAGGAACTGATCGTCTCTCCCCTCATCCTTTCCACCTATCTCAACTCCTCCTCAGATCTGTAACTCATTTTTAAATTCTTTCTCTACTGATACACACAACCATCTCATGCCCTCTCCCACTACCTCTCCCACTACCACCTTCTAACACTCCCTCTGCTTTTTCTCATTGCTGGTGATATCTCCCCAAATCCTGGTCCTCCTCAACATATTCTCACAGGCGTTTCTAACCCCCATCCACAATGTATCATACGTTTTGGCATCCCTTAATAACCCAATACCCATTTACCCAGCCCCTCTCCCCCACGCCCTCTAACAGGAGCCCTTTGAAATGCATGCTCTATCTGCAGCAAAAATTCACACATTGATTAATTTCATCACTAACAAACTCTCCTTTCTCAGCATCACCAAAACCTGCTTACCCCCTCTCACAGAGTCTCTCCAGTTGACCTTACGTATAGGGTCATTCCATGTCAAGTGAACCAATGATTATTACCTCTATATTTTTAATTCTTTTGAGATTTTGTTATTTGATAATAGCATGTCAGACAATGCAAAATGTGAAGAGAAAATTTTTTTTAAAAATGTATTTTTTTTTTAAATGATTTTCAAAGTTCGGAAAAAGTGTGAATTTCGCTGTTGCCTGCCTTTACGTTTCTCCTCATAACTCAGGCTAGGAATAAGATAGAGAGACAAAATAAACACCAATCTACTCAGAACAATACAGGCTTTCACCAGATATGTCACAAGAGGATCTTTGTTAATATGTTACCCATGTGATCGCAAGCGCAAGACTTTAAAACGTATTTCCGAAAAATCGGCGCGCTTTAAATATTTCAAAAACTGCCCATGTGTCTGCTTTGCTCTTAGCCACATCTGTACCAAATTTCAAGTTGGGATCGCAATGGGATCATATTTTAACATATTTTACTATTAATAGCGTCAATGGGTCATTCCATATCAAGTGATCTAAATATGAATATTTTTTTTTACCTGACGTCTTTAGATTTTTTTTTTTTTTTTTCCTTTATGAAGTACTACTTTAGTTAATTACAAATTAAAAGTTTGGAATTTTTTTCTTCATCAGTTAATTTTTTACAGATTTTTAAAGTTTAAAAAAAGGGTGAATTTTGGCCTGGTATGACTTTACATTTTTTTATCTCGGGCTAGAAATAAGATAGAGAAACAAAATAAACACCATTCTACTCAGAACTGTCCAGGCTTTCACCAGATATGTCACAAGAGTATATTTGTTAATTTTAATTTTTTACCCATGCGAATGCAAACGCAACATTTTGAAACGCATTTCCGAAAAAAACGTTTTAATAAAAATTTTCCAAAACTGCCCATGTGTCTTTTATGCTCTTAGCCACATCTGTACCAAATTTCAAGTTGGGATCGTGATGGGATCATATTTTAAAATATTTAACTATGGTTAATCTCATTTTTATTAAATTTTGAAAAAACATATGAAAGACATACATTCAATCTTTTAACAAAATCTTGAGACATATAAAATATACAAAAAGAGAATTCACAAAGTTATTAGTAACTTTAAGATAAGCTGCAAATTTACTTTTGCGCTTATCTCTGGTGCAATATATACTACAATCTAAATATAATTCCAAACACTCAAGTATACAACCTTTCTCAGGGTTTTGAGATGTTCTGATGTCACGGGGACAAGCAGCCCCAGCAGAATGATTTTTATCACTTGGCCCCTTCTAACAGGTTGACCACGTAAGTGGGTCATTACCCGTTGAGGCCTAGTTGGAATAGTCTATCGACTGGTGTACCGGAAAGGAAGGCCGAAATATTAATGATCTACTCACAGCTCAGAGTTTTCGATACCTGTCTAATGTTCACTAGAATTCTGAAGGTATAGGCGTAGAAAGGAAATACCTAGACTGAATGTATCAGATGGGAAGAAAAGAGAGATAGAAAAGAAGAGAGAGAGAAGAGAAACAAAAACCATTAGAAAAAGTTATACTGGGAAAGAAAAGCCACGTAAGAAAAAAAGAAAAAAAGGAGGGGGGGGGGACGGGTGAGGTATGGGAAGGAGAAAGGGTACTCATCCCACTGGCTCCCCATCAGCCAGAGGTCGAGCCATATTATCTGTGCTGGAAAAGATACTCCTAAATTCTGCAGAGTCGTGAAAAAGAATCCATTCAACCCAAATCCCTAAGAATTTGTTCCGAGATCCCGACGCATCAGCTGCGAGCTCCTCCATTCGATATGTGTCCATCAATTCTTTGAACCAATCAAGTAGAGATGGAGCCCGGCTTGATTTCCAGAACCTCGGGATCACAGCACGAGCAGCCGAGATGCAAAAGCGGAGAATATCCCTCTTCTGTAGCCCAATAGGACCTGGAAAAATGGATAACATTGCCGATTCTGGGCAGCATTCGGCTTCTTTACCTGTTATCCGGGCGTATGCATTGAAAACCTCAGACCAGAAACGCCGGATTTCCCCACAACTCCACCAAATGTGTATCATTGTACCCTTCTCTTCCCCACAGCGCCAGCAGGTATCAGGGGTTCCAGGGAACATGTTCCGGAGTGTCGTCGGGCACAAGTACCATCTAGTGAGCAGCTTATAGCTTCTTTCTTGTGCAGAACAAGCGCTAGCTAGTGAGTGAGTAAATATAAAGCATTTCTGCCAATTAGCTTCTGAAATGCTACACCCCAATTCCCTCTCCCAAGCACGTTGGAAGTAAAGGGTGCCCTGCTCTCTCATGGACCCTAAGGCCTGGTATAGAACTGATATTTTGCGCCTCAGTGGAGCCTCCAGTTGGAATAACCTCTCCAATACGTTGGGCGTCAATCTTACCCTGCAAGAGTGGTCAGCTGAATATAAGTATGCTCTGTATTGGAGAAATTCGAATCACTTAAGAGGTCTCGTAGGTTCTTTGAGTTGTAGCTCTGCCATCGGGGGCAAACCACCACTGGACAGAGTCTGTCCTACTCGGGTGTCATCCACAATCCGCCAACATAAAAATCTCTGCCTGTCAAATCTGGGTGGGAAAGATGGGTTGGAAAAAAGGGGAGTCAAAGGGCTAAGTCTGTCGTTTAAGAGGAGGGTTTTCGTCACTAGGTGCCATACCTTCAAGGTGTTTCTGGTCATGTCTGTCAAAGGTACTAGGTCTGTGGAGTCTTTAGGGGAAATCCAAAGCAGGTGTTTCAGCGGAATCCCCAAACCCTCTTGCTCCACCCCTACCCATTTCTTGGAGGACGCATGATAATGCCAATCTAGAGCTCTAACAAGAGAGGAAGCCACAAAGTACGCTCGTATGTTGGGTAGTCCAACCCCTCCTCTGGTCTCGGGCAAGGATAGGATATTCATTCGCAATCTGGACCTCTTGCCCCCCAGACAAATCTAAGGATCATAGATTGCATTTTGGAGAGGAAGCCTCTATCCAATAGAACAGGAACTGTCTGAAAAGTATATAAGAGTCGGGGCAAGACATCCATCTTGACTACGTTTATTCTCCCGAACCAGGATAGCTTTAATTGTCTATAGGAGGTAAATGCCGATTCCGCGTTAGTCAAAAGGGGTTGATAATTTAAATTGAATATTTGTTTAAGATCTTTTGGTATAAGGACTCCCAAGTACTTAATGGCTTCTACTTTCCATTTAAATGGGAACTGTTTAGATAGATGAGAAACCAATTCTCCAGGCAAAGAAATATTGAGTGCCTCGGTTTTGGAGCAATTCACTTTAAAGTTGTTCAATTGTCCGAACCGTTCAAACTCCATTAAGACCGAAGGGATGGAGACCAGGGGCTGGGAGATGTAAAGTAGCAGGTCATCTGCAAATAAGGCTAATTTGTGATGACTCTGTCCCAGCTTGACCCCATGGACGCATTCATTGGACCTAAGTGCAAAATATTTAACTATTATAGTGTCAATTCAAAAATCACCAAGAACACAATCAGTCATTTTTTCACAATTGCCCGTCAATAGTTTGAATTTGATATAAAGAAACATAGTCTTGTAACATCTCAAATGAAAGCTGTTACCGTTCTGAGTAAAATGATGCCTCTCCCACTTCATTATCTTATTTCTAGCCTGAGATAAAAAAAATGTAAAGTCATACCAGGCCAAAATTCACCCTTTTTTTAAACTTTAAAAATCTGTAAAAAATTAACTGATGAAGAAAAAAATTCTAAACTTTTAATTTGTAATTATCTAAAGTAGTACTTCATAAGGAAAAAAAAAAAAAAAAATCTAAAGACGTCAGGTAAAAAAAAATATTCATATTTAGATCACTTGATATGGAATGACCCACTGACGCTATTAATAGTAAAATATGTTAAAATATGATCCCATTGCGATCCCAACTTGAAATTTGGTACAGATGTGGCTAAGAGCATAGCAGACACATGGGCAGTTTTTGAAATATTTAAAGCGCGCCGATTTTTCGGAAATGCGTTTTAAAGTTTTGCGCTTGCGATCACATGGGTAAAATATTAACAAAGATCCTCTTGTGACATATCTGGTGAAAGCCTGGACAGTTCTGAGTAGATTGGTGTTTATTTTGTTTCTCTATCTTATTTCTAGCCCGAGATATGATAGAAAATGTAAAGCCATACCAGGCCAAAATTCGCACTTTTTTAAAACTTTAAAAATCTGTAAAAAATTAACTGATAAAGAAAAAAATTCAAAACTTTTTTTTTGTAATTAGATAAAGTTGTTCTTCATATAGAAAAAAAATTAAAAAAATCTGAGGACGTCAGGGAAAAAAAATATTCATTTTTGGATCACTTGACATGGAATGACCCTATAGTGGATTCCATCTTTCCCACACACTCAAGCCCGCAACAAGCAAGGTGGAGAAGCTATTTTTCTCCTGTTAAATAAATGTTCCTTCACTCCAATTCCGCTGCCAGCCTCTATTAATCTCCCCTTTATTGAGATACACTCTGTCTGCATCTATTTCCCCTCCAACATTCAAATGGTTGTCATTTACTACACCCAAAGCCAGCCACCACCTTTATTGACCATTTAACCACCTGTCTACTTAATTTTCTCTCTGCTGACATCCACAACATCATCATGGGTGACTTTAACATTCCAACTGACATTTCCACTCAGCCATCTCTAAACTTTTAACACTCACATCCTGCTTCAGACCCACAGTCACTCACAAAGATGACCACACACTGGACCTTGTCGTCACCTGCCTCTATTTCCTATCTAACCTCTCAAACTCACTTTTCCCCCTTTCTGATCACCAGCTACTTACATTCTATTCCCTCTCCTCTCCTAGAACACAACCAAACTTGCATAAAACTCAAAAACCTTGATTTACACTCATTCTCTGAGTCTCTTCTCCCTCTCACTGGAATAACTTCCTTACATGATGCAGATGCTGATGCAGCTTTATATAACTCCACAATAACTCCAGCTTTCAAATTGGATGCTCCCATCATGCATACCAAAACCTGCAAAATCAACAAGCATCTCTGCCACACCGGCCTGTCCAAAGAACTAAGATGGGCTTCCAGGGATGCTGAGCGGAGATTGAAGAGATCCCGCTTCACTGAGCATTTAATCACATACAAGCAGTCCCTCACCAATTTCAAGTTCATAATTGTAGAATAAACCTACTTCTCATCTCTCATATCCTCCCTGTCTCACAGCCGTAAACAAATATTCAACTCTTTCTTCATCCCTCTGAACTTCTTCCCTCTCCTCTCATCTGAGCTGCAGACTTTGTCTCATTCTTCAAGATTGACAAAATCAGAGAAAGCTTTAGCCCAAAGTTCCCGCAGTCCCTCCTCAAAACTACTCAGCATTCTCCCTCCAAAACCAGCTTCACCTTGACAGAAGATCAGCTTACTTCTCTACTCTCCAGATCACATCTCACCACCTGTGCACTTGATCAACTCCCATCGTGCCTCATCCCCAACCCAAACTGTCTTTATCCCAATCCAACTTATTACTAACAAATGGTGTCTTCCCTTCATGCTTTAAACATGCCTCGATCCCACCCATACTCAAAATACCATCCTTTGACCAAACCTCTGTGTCTAGCTATCACCCTATATCACGTCTCCCTTATGCCTAAAAACTGCAAATAGCAAGTTCATCTTGAACTGTCCTCTCACCTCTCCTCCTGTTCCTCCTTTGGCCGGTTAAAATCAGTCTTCTGACTGCATCACTCAACCAAAACTGTCCTAAGTAAAGTCAGCAAGGATCTATCAACCTCCAAAAAAACCAAAACTACACTGTCCTTCTTCTCCTGGACCTAACTTCTGTCTTTGACACTCTGCACCATTCCCTGTTGCTATAGATTCTCTCATCCCTTGCTTTCACAGACCTGGCCTTATGTTGGATCTTTTCATACCTAGCAGAACAGACTTCCAGAGTCTTCATCTCTTACACTACCTCCTCATTTTGCCCCCTATTTGTCAGTGTCCCCCAAATTTATGTTCTAGGACCCCTGCTATTATTCTCCATCTATACCTTTAGCTTCGGACTGCTCATACAGTCCCTTGACTATCGCAATTATATCTACACTGATGACATGCAGATCTACCTGTCTGAACTAGGGATGAGCGAGTACTGCCATATTCGGACTCGCTATACTCGCATCGAGTAGGTCCCGGTACTCGGTACTCGTTGCGAGTATAGCGAATCTGATTACTTTTGCAGTGTATCTATAGACACACTGCGAAAGTACCCTAAAAGTGAATAAAAGTTGTTAAAAATAATAAAATTACATACTCACCTATCCGACGTCTGCATCGGGACCGTCCCAGAAGACCTGCGATCACCAAACAAGGACCTGTGACTTCCAGCCAATCAGATGGCCGATAGCGATCTGGCCAATCAGATGGCGACACGTCACAACCACGTGATCGCTAGCGGCCACCTGATTGGCCAGATTGCAAGGTCCTAAGTGTACTGCCAGGACCTTGCAATCTGGCCAATGAGGTGGCCGCTAGCGATCACGTGGTTGTGACGTGTCGCCATCTGATTGGCCAGATTGCTACCAGCCATCTAATTGGCTGGAAGTCATAGGTCCTTGTCCGGTGATCGCAGGTCTCCTGCAGGCGTCAGACAGGTGAGTATGTCATTTTATTATTTTTAACAACTTTTATTCACTTTTAGGGTATTTTTACAGTGTATCTATAGATACACTGCGAAAGTAACCGGTCTACTCGCTACTCCCGAGTAATCATAAGATACTCGGAGAGTAGCGAGTACCCGAATACCGCTACTATTCGGCGAGTTCTGAATAGTAGCGAGTATACTCGCTCATCCCTAGTCTGAGGCTGCTATAATCTTCTTTCTAACTAAAATTCCACAATTTCTGTCTGCTATTTAATAGTAATGAGCAAATTATGAAACCCTTGGATTCGGGAGAATCATAACAAGTAGTTTGTAATACTTGCTTTTTTTTCCGAATACCGAGTTCAATGCAAGTCAATGGGAACCGTGAATAATTTTCTGCTGAACCCAGAGGTCTGGGGGTCTGAGAAAATGGCTGAAATGGATGGGAAAGTGAAACTGAATGGGAAAAGCCTGGAGAATATGACCACATGCATTCCTAACTTACATATAGTTTCTGGGAATAATGTTGTCAGAGTATTACGCAATTGTAGAGATGATCCAGTGGCATGCTTCATAATCCTTTTATTGTGCAATCATAAAATCATCACAGCACACAAGGGGTGCCACTGGACACGTTTCAGAGGGACAGACCTCCTTAATCATCAGCAACATTCAAAAATACAATTAAAAAAAATGAATGAACTCCTGTGCAAAGACGATACCAATCAATGAAGGATCTTAACTATTTGCTTGCCTGACCCAGAGAATGACCCAGTATAGACACATAAAAATACAATTTTATTTCTTATAAAGTGATGTTATACTCAAGACTCTTTCTACAAGAAACTGCAATATGGATGGTAAAACGAGAGAGAAATTTTCTTTTTCTTTTTTTTTTTTTTCCCATATGGCTGTATTTTAATGACAATATGGTCCAACAACCCCATTAAAGGGAATATGGCCTAAGATCTATTATTATTTTGTACTTAATCTTTATAATTATAATATGCAGTAAATAATATTATTAAATTAAAGGTTAATTTTCTATTAGTGTGAATATTATTTATACCCTTATTCATCTGATATGAATATTTATAATTATTTATATTATTTTATTATTTATTTTATTTTATTATTTTTGTTATTATTAATTATTTACTATGGCTGGCAGGTGCTAATCCCCAAGTTACATTGAATTTGGAATGCATGGAGAAAACACCAGCGGGATTCTTGCACTTATTATATATACTCTACAAGTAGCATATGGTGTCTTGTGTTTGTTATTTTTATTTTTTATATATTTTATATTTTCTATTTATTTACTTGCACTGCTTTATATTAAACCGATATATATATTTCCAGTACCACCACCATGTCATTCTGGGGCCCTCAATTCAAGTTTTCAGAGGGTAAGCAGGTGTAAGGAAACTTAAGTTTTGGAGCGATATCAGGTGGCCAGCAATGGTCACTGTAAATTGCTATTGAATATGTATTCCCTAGCTATGTAACAATGTGGGACAACCCAGGAATGTTTTTTGGCAGCAGCAACTGTAATTAAGTGAACAGAGGCTTTGCGTATATGCAGTATTTATTAAGGCTGGTCTCAAACTTGCGCTCCCCGTTGCAGCGTATTGCGGCGGAAAAGCACAAGCTGAGCATAGGCATTGCGCGTCCCTATGTTTAACATGGGGACGCAAGTGCCTGCACTCGGGTGCAGATGGCCGAGCGCACCCATTGCCGGCAATATGTGATTTGTGCGCATGCGGATGCTTAGGTGTGTTGTAGATGAGGCCATTGTTGAGCTTTGCAATTATTGAACCTGGCTTCAAGCCCAGCTCCGTACCATGTTCCAATACGTGCAAGGTTGTGACCTGAATAAATCTGTGGAAGCTATTTCCCCAAGGATAGTCACTGGTAAAGAGCTAAACTAAATAGCCCAGTGTTGGAATGGACAGGTTCCAATACATGTAAGGCTGCAACCTGAATAGATCTATGGAGCGTATTACCCCTATTTCTCAGGCTTCAAAGAAAAGTCAAGAAAATGGAGCATACAGCAAACCCCAAAATATTGGCCTATATTTAATGGAAATAATGATTTAGGGAAAGAGAAGCAGTCATCCCATTTTGGCCCCAGAACAACCCAGGGATTTTTTCTGCCAGCAATGGTCACTGTAAATTGCTATCGAATATGCATCCCCTATTTGAGTAACAATGTGGAACTACACATATATGGTGAAGAGGGAAAACTGGACACTGCACTGGGACAAAAAAGTGTATGTGGTTGCTCAATGTTTGGTGTGTACGTGCAACTGCAAGTTGTGGGCAGGAGGCATAAGCGCTGTTTCCTGCACAGAATATTGTGAAGGACATAAGATGGGAATTGGCAGTGGTTTCAAACTCAAGGGCAGCTTTGTTCCCCACGCGTTCCAACCACCTACTGGCGGGCTGCGTATATCAGCCATATTTGGTGTATAGTAACAGAGATAGTGTGTGTAATTTCACTTTTTAGAGGGATGTGTGCTTAAAATTTTCCAACCACTAGCATATAAATTTGAGCATATTTTATTTTTCAGAATATTTTTATGTGTAAGGCTGAGACCTGAAGAAGTGTGTGGCACATATTAATGAGGTGATGGGCACTAGTAGAGAGTGTAGGTGAAGGACATCATAGACCACAGCATGGAAATGGTGCTTTTCCAAACTGTCTAAGTGCAGACTCAGAATCAGGCTATCTGATACCTGCTGAAAAAGACCTTGTATAGAGCATCAGAACAATTTTATTTAAGTGCGCAGAGAGTGTGACTATTCTAGTAGTTGAGCAAGTGCAGAATGTGCATCGGTTTTCAACAAATTAGGTCTGTGGGCTGTGTCATACACGTAGGAAGAGACCGTGACAAGGGCATCAATGAAAAATATTACATTCATATTGGTAGAATCTATACTAGTCTAGTAGTTGTGCCAGTGCAGAATGTGTATCGGCTTTCAAAAAATGAGGCCTGTGGGCTGTGTCATAAACATAGTAAGAAACCGTTACAAAGACCTCCAATGAAAAACATTACATTCATATTGGTAGCAGTAGGCCTACTCTAGTAGTTGGTCTAGTGGAGAATGTGCATCGGCTTTCAATAAATTAGGTCTGTGGGCTTTGTCATGCATGCAGGAACAGACTGTGATAAGAACCTCAGATGAAAAACATTAATAAATGTAACATTGTTAGGATGTTGTTGACCATGAAGTAATGTGGCGGATATAGGAGGAGTAGGATTTTAATTTCAAAAGAACAATACAGGTTTGTATGTGAAGGGATGGACGTTAAGACTACTTGCAGAAATGAACATTTTATGTGAATTTAGGTTGAGTTGCTGTCATTCGAAGAACTTACAAAGTCTGGAGAAATCCAGCCCTTACTTAATTTTATGAGCGTATGCCTGTCTGCATTTTTTATGATTGCCCTGGCAGAACTAAAAACACACTCAGACAGCACACTAGCAGCAGGTCAGGCTGGTACTTCCAGGACTTATAAGGCTAGGACGGGCCAAGTGTGCAGCTCGGACACCAAATAATTAAAGGGAACTGAAGCATCAGGTAAGATGCTGGTATGGTCACTTAAGTACCCCTTGATAATGTTGGTCAATTTCTCCGTTTGACATTGTTACACCAACAGATAGCCCTCGCTCATGTGAAGGTTTATAGAAACTGGCCCAGTTTTTGCACATTTTACCCCCCCCCTCTGTTTCACCTGGTGAGCATGTTCCTCCCCTGTAATCCTTGCTGTTGAATAGAGGTGATACCTCTGCTGCCATTGTTGTCTGAGGGTGATCTTTTCATCAACTGATCTACACGGGCCCTATTGAATGATTCCCTTGTGTATCCCTTTTATGACTCCAAAATTATAAGAAGGAAATTTCTCCTTGTACTGTGGGTTGAGAAATGTGCACAAGCATTATTTGTTGGTCGACAAAATGTGTATCACGCAAGGGTCTTGGGAAAGACAGTTGGACATGAACTGTGCAATGTGGGGCAAACTACAAAGAGCCAAAGGGTCGGTGTCCCCACCAGAACAAACAGTAACCATCCTTTCCTCCTCATGCTGCCTCATCTCCTCTTCCTCCAGCTCCTCCTCTTCAGGCAATCCATGCTGAATAGACATGAAGCTGGGGTTGGGAGTCCCCTTTGTAGCAAAGTCAAACAAGTAATGTTGCTCTTCTTCCTGATCCTACTCTTCCTCTTCATCACCCAATGTGGGCTGAGAATATGGCTGAGGCTGGGATGGATAATATCACCCACTGGTAAATCTTCTTCCATATCCACCTTCTGGGCATTCAATGCTTCTTATTTCATATTGTGTAGTATGTGTTCCATAGATAGAGCAGCATGATAGTTACAATAATAATAGCCCCATCACTGCTCACAATCTTGGCACAGTACTTAAGATTTTCAAAACCTCATAAATTTCAACAATGTACACCCATTCGATACTAGTTATGTGTAGTGCCTGAGTGTCAATCTGATGGTAATGTTAAAGCTAGTATTTAGCTACTGCACTCCACTGCTCACCAATCTTTGTTAACATATGCTATGTTAAGTTCCAGCATGTCAGTTGGTGATGAGGCACATTCAAGTACTTTTGCAGCACTTCAAGGCCAGCGAAAGCGTGAGATGACTTTCTGAAATGTGTGCTCACACAGGTGTACCTTGCCAATTAGATACAGCAAGTCAGTGTGTGTTTTTAGAAACTGCTGTACAACTAAGTTCAGCATGTGACCAATGCATCGAACGTGTACTATCTTGCCTAGCTTTACAGCAGCCACCAGGTTACATCCATTATCGCACACGACCAGAAATGGTTGAAGGCTCAGTGGGAAGAGGCACAAATCTGCCTGTTCTTCTATCCCATGCAACAGTTCTGCTATAGTGTGTGATCTATAACCTAAAAAGGTGAGCCTCAACAGATGTGTTGCTGCTTCGCCGAGGCACTGGTGCAGAGCCTCTTCCTGTCTGTTTTGGTGCTATGTATCCATTCCCCTCTGTCAAAACAATTGCAAACTCCAAGAAGCTTAAAAAAAATTATTTTAAAGCTCCAAAAAATTATATTGGTTGAAAGAAAACAGTCGACCTGATGGCTGGAAATATTCCTAATCATAAGGTTAGGTGCTTTTCCCAGCCAGCGGATCTCTTGGTTAGTGTTTCGGCCCCCAAAAAATCAGGCAAAGTTTTAGGGCTATTTTAAGATTTAAATTTTTTCCCAAACAAAGACAGATTCTTTGATTTTTTGGTAAATTTCTTGGGTTTCCGATTGCAACCTGAATATACATGTTCATGTCGAATTTAAAATTGGTGAACAATTTTGAGGAAAGTTTGCGCAACTCTGGTCTGCACCATAAAATTCAGCATAATTACTTTGGAAAACAACATTTAAACAAGCCTGATGTTTTTGGAAACCGGCCTATAGACCAATGAACTTAAAATAGAATTCTTTGGCCACAACGATCAAAGGTATGTGTGGATGAAAAATGGTACTGAATTTCAGAAAAAAAACATCTCACCAACAATTTAGCATGGGGGTGGATTAATCATGCTAAGGGCATGTGTTGTAACAATAGGCACTGGGAATATTTAATGGTTAGAGGGAAGAATGGAATAATTAAATTTCAACTTATTCTTGATGCAAACTTAACATCATCTGTAAATTTAGCTAATACTCATACAGACTTTGTGCTCAGTTATTGCTCTGCAGTTTGGGATTCATTGCTTAGCATAATGAAGTTAAACCTAAAATACTGATTAACTGCAGGTTGTATTAACAATCCTATCTGCTGCAGATTGAGTTAAGTGCTGCAAAGGTTCTAATGCAAATTTGCACTTCAGTGAGGATGTGGATAAACTCCAGCGCCACCTTTATTAATTTATTAAAAGGCTTGTCAGAAAGTCGACTATGACTATGAGGAGCTACCTAAAGGTGGCGCTGGAGTTTATCTGCTTCCTCACTGAAGTGCAAATTTGCATATTTCCTAGAGGAGGGATGCGGCTTTAAATCTTTTTACCTACTTAACTGTATTCTTATGGTTGCAGGCAAACTCCTCTCCATAAGGTAGATAGCAAGTTCCCCAGACCTCGTAAAGGTTCTTTGAAGTTGCCACCTATTGTTACATAGAGTGTTTCCTATTAAAGAAACCCTCAACAGTTGCACTTTTTCATATTGAAAATAACAAGTAAACAAGTAGTATATAATTAATTAGTAAAAACGTAGAACTGTTTTATATAATAGTAAAACCACCAAACTTGTGCCTCGGTGGATTTAAAGTTCTTGTTCTTCCTACAAGCATTGTATGTTTGTTCTCCATTAATGCATCATTCTATCTGTTGAAGGTAAATGCCTTGCCACCTGGTTTTGAGTTTGTGCATCAAGGGCATAATTATTGGGATATAGTATTATGCTTACTCTCTATGTTTTAATACAGTGGCATATTTTAGCCATTGACAAAAACAGTAAAAATGTTATAACGCACAGCACATTCATTTTATTTTCTCTTTAAATAGGAAAGTAGCGGACTACCATGTTCCTGTACAACAAGACAAAAAGGGTATGCCAAACAATACTGATCTAGCAATGCGAAGACATTGATTTTTAGCTCAGACTAGGTGTCTAAGTTCATCGTATGTAAAGGAAGCTTCGTGAATGTGAATTAAATATGAGATGTCTATAAATCCTAAAAACAAAATCAGAAATTCTGAAGGATTACAGACACTGCAAAAACATCGTAAAGGGGAAACTGCATTACATAACTGGAGGGAGAGGTTATTTTTCTTAAAAAGATAGATTACAAACAAAGATTAGTATGTTTGTAATGCAATGAAGTGAAACAATGTAAATGGGTCCTTTACTTTCTCCTTGTCTCAATATTTTGTGTGGCTAAAAAGTTTCAAACTTTTTTCATGTAATGAGATGGTGATGACCAACATTTCTAGCAAGGTTAGTCACTTTTAAAAATATCTTCTAGGTAATATTAGAGGCAGTATATAGTATATTCCAACTGCCCTAAAGCCATCACACAGTAGCATAAACAAAATGACTGCTCCAGTAAAAGGATTCCAAATATTTCTAATGCAAATTGTCACTTCAGTGAGAAGTAGAAAAACTCTAATGCCACCTAATAACAGTAGCAATCCAAAAAGTCATAATTGACTCTTTAGCAAGCCTTTTAATATGACTTAGGATTTGTGCCAGATCAGAACCCCAAACTGCAGACTCTGTGTTTCATGGTGATTGCCCCTCATCAGCGCAGTGTGTGGAAATTCTGATCTGGCTGTATGAGAGGATAAGACGAAGTCTGGAGGAACAGCTTTTCTCCTTGTAGAGGGTATTCTGCCAGCAGGCAATGAGAAGACTTACAGTGAGGAGACTTAAAGCCGCAATGCTCCTCTGGGAGATTGAATATGTGTGGCGCCCCTGCGACCAGGAGGCCACAAAGGGAACTGCAGTCAGGAAGGTAGGAAAGACAGTTGCACCCCAACACCCTCACAGATAGCCCACACAACCACTAGAGAGCAGCACCCAACCCGGAGCCCGGGAACTCTAGGTGGGCAAGGGGTGGTGGGTTTAGAGACAGTGCGTGGGCCGGCAAGCAGGTCAGGTGACAGAGGGTAGATATAGAGCAGAGGGGGGAGAAAGGAGTCAGTAGGCCGGTGTAGGCTGAGCAGCAAAGACAGAGGCACATGTCCTGGAAGAGTGGGGTGGAAGGAGCGCAGAATCTGGAGAGCCAGTGTGAGCCACAGAGAGAAAGCCCATCCAGAGTCAGCACTCCAGGAGTGTGAGGGACGAGAGGACCAATAGCATTGGGTCCTAGAACAACGGCCGAGACGGCAGACTGCAGGCGGAGTAGCCCTCCTATTGAGCCCAAAGACACGGTTAGAAGGAGCCTGGTAGAGCCTTACCCAGGAGGACTATTGGAGGCTAGGCTTGGAGCAGAGTGTCGGCTCTGAAGGGGACCGTCGATCCACCCGGTATCCCCAGACAACTGATGGGGGACTCTAGCTACACTTTAGGGTTCCTACTGCAAAGAACAGGTAGCTCAGTGGCAACCCGGAGGACCCACAGGGGTCCGAGCCACCGCCATACTGTCCGGAGTCACACACACCAAGTGAACAAGAGAGAGTCAAAAGCCTGGAAAGGACAGAGAACGAGTGAGGGGTCACAGAAAGAACAACATGGCTGCAGGGAGAAAAGGAACCCGGAGGGGATAGTTGTGTCCATGTAAGACTTGTGTTGTGAACTGTAACTGTAACTGTGACTGAACTGAGAAGGTTAAGAAGTAAACACGGTGAACCCTGACTCTGACTCCCTCGCATGATTCTGCCTGCACATAATTCCCTCCAAACAGGTCTGCAGAAGATTACAACCGCAGGGGGCCACAGCCTGTCAGCTCTGAACACTGAAGGAGGATTTCTGCAGCATCAGGACAGTAAGTGCACTGCACCTAGCACCAGCCAGCATCATACCCTACACTATAGACTTTATCATCACTGCCCCGTGGAACCCAGTTCTACCCGTGGAGAACTATTCCATCCGAGCTGCTATTACATCATCCCCGGAGGTTCTGCAGCAGCGGTGGTCCCACCACTGACCACACACCGTGGGTGGCGTCACGACTGACAATATTCCCTTTAAATATTCCCCTTTTCACTGCCAGGCCTGGGACACGGTCCGGACCAGCACCACCCGTGACATCCCCAGTAGCAGACCCGGTCCGGTACCGAGTGCCCCATCCCAGTGGGCTCGACATATGCAAATTGTCACTTCAGTGAGTAAGTAAACAAACTCTAATGCCACTTAATAAAGGTAGTAATCCTAAAAGACCTAAATATAACTAAGTAATGCCAGTTCCAAAAATTATGTATCTAATGCATGATAGTTTGGTCCCCAGTTATCAATTCTATCTAAAAAAAAAAAACAACAACTAATTTGGTCACCTGTCAGAGATCAATTTTGAATTTAATAAATTGTTAGAAAAATAAAAGCAGTATTGATATGGGGTACTACTTACTAAAGATCATCAATGTCAGAGTGCTACATAAATAGTCAAAAAGCACCCATAATCAAATCCCCAAAAATCCTATATTACCAGCTGCATTGCCCTCATAACAGTGACACAACATTACTCCTACAAATAGAGCCAGACTTCTTCCTTGAGCTAAACAAATGTATCTTATTCTAGGTCATGCTGCTTTCTTAGTACTAACATGTTTTCCTAATTGCAGCTTGTTTTTAAAGGTTTTCTCATTTTTAGCAAATATAGGAGCAAGTAATCTTGAGAATATCAATGTTCTGTTAGAATACCTTTGATGCCTGTAAATCAAATTTAAAAGTTTGTGCCTGTGAAACACTTTTCATCATATCTTATTTTCATAATGTCTTTCAATTCACAAAGTTTGAAAACCAGTTTACTATACATGAAATATATGAAAGAAAATCAAAGAGACTTATTTTAGCTACCGTATATACTCGTGTATAAGCCGACCCGTGTATAAGCCGACCCCCCTACTTTTGCCCCCAAAACCTGGGAAAATCTATTGACTCGCGTATAAGCCGAGGGTGGACTCCAGCACAGGTATACAACCCCCAGCAGTGAGGTATACAGCAGCCTCCCCAGTGGTAGTATACAGCAGCCTCCACAGTGGTAGTATACAGCAGCAGCCCCAGTGGTAGTATACAGCAGCCCCAGAGGTATATGCAGCCCCAGAGGTATATGCAGCCCCAGAGGTGTATACAGCAGCCCCAATATACAGCAGCCCCAGTGGTATTGCAGCCCCAGTGGTATTGCAGCCCCTATATACAGCAGCCCCAGTGGTATTGCAGCCCCTATATACAGCAGCCCCAGTGGTATTGCAGCCCCAGTGGTGTATACAGCAGCCCCTATATACAGCAGCCCCAGTGGTATTGCAGCCCCTATATACAGCAGCCCCAGTGGTATTGCAGCCCCAGTGGTATTGCAGCCCCTATATACAGCAGCCCCAGTGGTATTGCAGCCCCAGTAATGCAGGGCCCCTATATACAGCAACCCCAGTGGTATTGCAGCCCCTATATACAGCAGCCCCAGTGGTATTGCAGCCCCAGTGGTATTGCAGCCCCTATATACAGCAGCCCCAGTGGTATTGCAGCCCCTATATACAGCAGCCCCAGTGGTATTGCAGCCCCTATATACAGCAGCCCCAGTGGTATTGCAGCCCCAGTGGTGTATACAGCAGCCCCTATATACAGCAGCCCCAGTGGTATTGCAGCCCCTATATACAGCAGCCCCAGTGGTATTGCAGCCCCAGTGGTATTGCAGCCCCTATATACAGCAGCCCCAGTGGTATTGCAGCCCCAGTAATGCAGGGCCCCTATATACAGCAACCCCAGTGGTATTGCAGCCCCTATATACAGCAGCCCCAGTGGTATTGCAGCCCCAGTGGTATTGCAGCCCCTATATACAGCAGCCCCAGTGGTATTGCAGCCCCAGTGGTGTATACAGCAGCCCCTATATACAGCAGCCCCAGTGGTATTGCAGCCCCTATATACAGCAGCCCCAGTGGTATTGCAGCCCCTATATACAGCAGCCCCAGTGGTATTGCAGCCTCAGTGGTATTGCAGCCCCTATATACAGCAGCCCCAGTGGTATTGCAGCCCCAGTGGTGTATACAGCAGCCCCTATATACAGCAGCCCCAGTGGTATTGCAGCCCCTATATACAGCAGCCCCAGTGGTATTGCAGCCCCTATATACAGCAGCCCCAGTGGTATTGCAGCCCCTATATACAGCAGCCCCAGTGGTATTGCAGCCCCAGTAATGCAGGGCCCCTATATACAGCAGCCCCAGTGGTATTGCAGCCCCAGTGGTATTGCAGCCCCTATATACAGCAGCCCCAGTGGTATTGCAGCCCCAGTAATGCAGGGCCCCTATATACAGCAGTCCCAGTGGTAGTATACAGGCAGCCTCAGTAATGCAGGGCCCCCCCCTCATGCTCCGGTCTCCTGTAAAGCAAGTTATACTTATCAGTGCCCGCTGCCGTCCGCGCCCGCCGCTGCCGACATCCCGATCCTCCGTCTTCATGCATCTTCTTCCTGTTTCCTGTGCGCTTCGCCGGTAATGACGTCACTGCCTGCGACGCGCACAGAGCAGGAAGAAGATGAATGAAGATGGAGGATCGCATGTCGGCAGCGGCGGGCGCGGACGGCAGCGGGCACTGATAAGTATAACTTGCTTTACAGGTGACCGGAGCATGAGGGGGGGGCCCTGCATTACTGGGGATGCGGGGGCTGCTGTATACCGCTGTATACAGCAGCCCCCGCACTGACTCGCGTATAAGCCGAGGGGGGTACTTTTCAGCCCAATTTTTGGGCTGAAAAACTCGGCTTATACGCGAATATATACGGTACTTTACAAAAAACAACATTGATAACATATCATTATTGGTGAGGGGTCAACATCCAATCATAGATAATGTCACAGAGAAGAGAACGGGTGTCTGAGCTTGGCTATTGGAGGCAGTGGCTTAACCTGGAAACAGCACTATATGTTGCATCTACTGTACAGTGAATAATCAGAAAGTTAGGCTGCCTTCAGATTTGCAGATGCCTCCGCAGCGTTTGCGGAGGCATCTGCAAGCATCTGCATGCAGACCGCAGCCCCTATGTTTATAATGGAGCGCACGGCGGTCTGAAGATGCTTGCAGACCGCCGTGCGCTCCCATTGCCAGCCATATGTGATCTGTGCACAAATCACACACTCTCGCCCGCACCAGGGACGCAACATGCCGCGTACCTGGTGCGGGCGGGAGTGTGTGATTTGTGCGCAGGCATCCGCCTGCGCACAGATCACATATGGAGGGCAATGGGAGCGCACGGCGGTCTGCAAGCATCTGCAGACCGCCGTGCGCTCCATTATAAACATAGGGGCTGCGGTCTGCATGCAGATGCTTGCAGATGCCTCCGCAAAATGCTGCGGAGGCATCTGCAAATCTGAAGGCAGCCTTAATGAGCTGCCCTGGTAAGTACAGTGATGTTTAATCACTGTTTTGTTTCTTTTTACAACCTCCCAGCCTCCATTTGATAACTTTAAAGCCTGGGTTCGGAGTCTGAACTCAAGTTAGGGTCAAGTCCGGACTTAAAAAAAAAAGTTCATCCGGGTCCTCCAAACTCAAAAATCAGTGGGTTCGCCCATGGCTAATCGTTAGATCAGTTTGTCAACATCATTAGGGCTATTTCATTCAGAATACAAATTATTTTTTATTGTTTTTGTGAGGTTTAGTTTCTTTTAAAGCTTGTAAGCATAGTATTACATATGGCAATACCAAACAAATATGCTTTAAGTGACTATAACTATGTACTTTGATGAACAGCCAGCTCTGTAGTAGCGGCATTACTCAAGAAGAAGGTACCAGATTTTGTGAAAACCCCTGCAAAAATGATACTAGCTTCATTTATTGGGTTGTTCAGCCTTGGGGTACAACTCTGTACAAAATAGCATTACTGCATTTAAGTGATGGTTTTCTTCAACATTCTGACTGTGTAAGAACCCGGCAGGACATGTTTAATGAGAGGAGGGGATAGTGGAAGGTCAGAGTAGCATTGGACGCCATTTATTTTTCCCCGGCACTTTCTGTGTTCATGTTCCAGGCCAGTAGTTAATCAGGATGCATAAAACATCCACAAGATGAAGACACAAGGGCTTGTGTCATTGGTTGGCTTCTTTCATTGACTGCCTAAGTCATATGTCCCTTAGGATAGAAAAAGCAGTTATTTGAGGTTGTCGCCACTTTCAGAGTGTTACTGCTAGGGACAGTACTGCAGCCACTTTGTGTTGCTCCATCCGTGCTTTACAAACATATAGCTGGCTACCCGATCTCTTTTTAGATTGAATAGAAGAGCAAGAGGGTCCATTTAGTCTGAACAAGTGTGATTACAAAATCTGTGTGCATTGTCAAAGCCAAGATTTTTGCATAAAAAAGTGAATACCAAATCTTAGAATTTCCCATAAAAAGGCTTTGTTTGGCCTGTGCACATCGCCCCATGATGGTCGCCTGGTTTCAAAGCACTGCTCTGAAATCAGACGACCGCCCGGCCCCTTTACATGAAGCGACCTAGGGGCGATGACGCCGGCGACAGGCCACGCCCCAACGTCGCCTCTTTAATGGGCGGCGATGTCGCCCTGTGTGACGGGGGCGTTATTGTGAACAGTTAATCAAGTTGAATAAATGGTCTCCAAAAGGCATTATGTTAAAGAATGAAACATTTCCTTTCTATTTTAGGCAAAACATTTTTTTTTTCATCTTTAGCATGTTAAATTAATCAATAATAGTATTTGAAAGCTGGGCACCACTCAGTTAACCACAATAAGAACAGCCTATTCAGGCCCCTTGATTATGTCCTCCAGCAAACCACTTTGACAACTGTGCTGCATGTGTTAGAGTCTACATTGTATTTGAGACATAAGTGAAAGAGACAATATATATCTGCAAAGGAAGCAATCGCAAATAGGGTCTTATCGTTATATGTAAGGGGGGTTCTGAAGCCTCTAAACATAACTGCTCACCTTTTCAGGTTGTGTGACACACAACCAGTATAAAACACATGAGGTAGCTTCTGTGAGACACACACTTCCACGTGCAGCGTGGTAGGCAATCCTAAGATTCAAAAGGGATGGTAAGTAATTGAAGATTTGGGCTTTGTGCCTTTTGTAGCAGCGCGGACCAACAACATACCATCCCTTTTGAATCTTATAAGTATTTGTAAGTCAAAATCAGGAGTGAAAAAAATCAGAGGAAAACAATAATAGAAATATGTGCTCCAGTTCTGCAGTTTTCATCTGGTCCTGGTTTTGGCTTACAAATATTGAGGTAAAAATCTGACCAAATACTGAACCTGTGAATGCAGCCTGAATGTGTCATCTTTAACTTTATACCTTTTAGAGATCATTACATCTTCAATTTGCTTAAAATGTAACCTCTGTTTACATTTTTATTTAATAATGCAGAGCAGACGATTTTAATAAACTTTCAAATATACTTTATTAATGTAATCTTGTTGAAAGCCATTCATAAACTTTCCATAAGGTGTCCCCACTAGACTGTGTCAGAAGCAAACACATGTCTATTCTCAGTCAGATCTATCTTCAAGCTTCTCCCACTGAATATGGGGCATGTAACCATATAAGGGTAAATGGGCTGGGCCTATCGTCCACAATGCTGACTACAGCTGATGTGCTGAAAATGTATCAGATTACTTCAGGCTACAGTTCAGGTGCTGAGCAATGACAGAATGTCAGGATCACTGCAAACTCCTCTTTCCTTGGCACAAGCTTCTGATTTGTAATCTGGCTCCACACAGCTTAGTAAGGATCTGCTAACCCTTTCTCTGCTGTCACAGTGCACTGATCCATATCAGCTGCCGGCCTCGTCCACACAGCCGTAAAATTCACTTTTAAAAGAGTACAAAGAAATGTGAGACAATAAGACACATGGCACAAAAAAGCAGTATCTTAGCTGCTATATGACCCATCATTAAGAACCAGTGCAGTAAGTATTGTGTTTTTCTTTCAATGAAATTACATTTACACTTTAACTGTTCAGAATAACAGTAATTTTGACCAGACTTTTGCATGCCACTATAACCCAGCATCAACAAGCAAATAGCATTTTCTGAGGTGACAGGTTCTCTATCTATCTGTAGAGATGGAGAGATAGCTATTGAGTTTGTTCAATTTGTACATACTTAATAAACTTCTTTTTTTTTTTTAATAAAACATTTTAAACAGATGTTTTTTCAGCGATGCATTCTAAAACCTCAGAAAATGTTTTTTTTATCTTACAATTGCATTCTTATTTTGTCTAGAAAAATAATAAAGGGATCAATTAATTACATTCTCTTCACAGTAATATAATCAACTTCTCCGGCAACAGAAACTGTATTTTATATTCTCTCATTAAATAAAACAAAACATGAACTTTTTTTCCTCCCATACAATAGACTTTGAAATGAAATGCACAGTGTTAGTTCAAAAGAATCTGAAAAGCAATGAATACCTCAAAAAGAATCAAGAGTTTGATGGAATAGAAATGATATGCTCAAAATGTATCTAAGTCTTTTCAGGCGTCTTAAATTTCCAAATGACCTTGACATATGAAGGACATTTTTTTAATAAACAATAATTATACATAAAAGGCTGTTACTTCAAGTAATTTAAACAGATTCTTTTGCAGCATTCATTCTAGGCTAGGAAGACAATTCTTTACAGCAATTGTAAATTTCCTTCCTTGCCTTAAAAACCTATTGTTCGCCTGCAGAAGTTAAACTATAATGCAGGTAGGTTCTTTGAAAGAAGACATGTACATAATTATAATGCTTTCTTCCTCCTCCTCATTTGGTGGATTCAATTATACTTTCGGCTTTGGCATTTGCTATGTAATTATGCAAAATGTTTGTGCAAAAAGAATAGAGGATAGTTTGGTAAGAACTAGGATGCACAAAAATAATCTCAATAAATTGTGTATGCCAAAAAAAAGGTTAAAAAATAGTTGCTGAAAAAAAAAAAAGGAGACAGAAAGATGTTCCTGCTTAAAACTGCTAATCATTGTAAATGACCAGAAAAGCCAGGACATTCCTATCAAGCACAAAACAATAAATGTACTGTGCCCTGCAGAAAACGGCTATGAAAGACAGCAAGGTGGAAGTAAAGTAAGCAGACTGGAAAGAAAAAATGGAAATTAAGCCCAGCAAGGGGTCCAGCAGAGCCCTAAGAGAAGCAGGAAAATGGATGATTTTGTGATTTGATTTTTTTGTAGCTGAATATATTGGATGAACCAATATCATCTACCGCTAAATGCATCTTCTAATTTCATATCGGAAATTGCCATTTTTGCGCCTTTTAAAGATTGTGCTTTGAGATGCAAGGTTTTCCTTTTTTGCATGTATGTATTTTAATAGAATGTATCACCTTTTATTAGGTCAAATGTTGAGTAAAAATATTTTGTTAAACTGATCTTGTGAATTATTTTGTTTTCTGCACATATGAAAAGAGAAATCTGCTCCTTTGCTCTGTGAATGAGATTTGCCTAAGGCTGGCTTCACACCACGGTAAGATCCGGTCCGGGGCTGTCAGGCATGTACCTGACAGCCCCGGACTGGATCAGCACACAGAACCGGAGGGCCAAATGTGCCCTCCAGTACTGTGTGCAGCCGGACGCAGCTGCAGCTGCTACTGATTCAGGACCGCAGCTGGCAGGGAGCTAGCCGCGGTCCTGAAAGAACAGCGGCGTGTAGTCAATCCGGCCCTATGGGCTCCCATGTTAGGGAGCGCCGGATTGCCACAGATCCGGGAGGATCCGGGAGAATCTGGGTGAATCCGGGATCCGGCAAATTGGGGAGATTTTTCTCCCCGGACACAAAAATGTTGCAAGCAACAGTTTTGTGACCGGAGAGAATAATCCAAATTCTCCCGGATTCCACCACTAGAAATGAAACCGGATGCATTCGGCTCCATCCGGCCCCATAGGCTACTATGGGGCCAAAAACCGGTCCGGGGCTGTCTGGTTTACACCGGACAGCCCCGGACCGGACTGCAACGTGATGTGAAGCCAGCCTAAGGCTGGAAGCTTGCAAGCGTATGAAAAATCAGACCGTTTCTCATCCAGGAGAATAGGACGAGTGACATCCAATTTTTGATCCATGAGGCAAGTAAGTGTGACATCCGTGTGGTGTCTGTGTGCAATGAGTTTTTAACATGGTCTTTCCCATGCTGTATAAAGTTAGAGAGTAAAAAGACAGATATGATAGATTGAATAGAATAGACAGATAGATGGTAGGAATAGCTAGATCTGGCTTACCAGTCTCCTCTTGCTGTTTCTGGAGCTGCCAATTAAGCTTTATGCATATTCACTGCACTGATCAGCAACAGCCAATCACAGAGGCTCACACTCTGTGAGTGCCTCTGTGATTAGCTGTTGCAGTCAGACTGCACTTCCACAACCTGAACAGTGATTATGCTTGGTTGCCATACACATTAGTGCATGGTAACAAACCTGCCATCATAGTATGTTAATAAATGAATAATAAAAAAAAAAACATGTGGGGATTCACAGTATATTTTAGTCTTGCCCATTGAAAGCAGACAGCTGCAAGCTGCCACCCTCGGCTGCCCAATTTTACCTTGGCTGGCAAAAAAAATGAGTGGGCTCTGCCCTATCTTTAACTGCCAGCCAATATAAAACTAGGCAGCTAAAGGTTAGTGTTTTTAACGGGGTGAAGGCTCATTGTTTTAGCCCCCCCACCAAGCCAAAGAATAGCAGCCCGCAGCCACACCTGCCTGAAAATGGTGCATTCATCATAGCGCTATTTTCAGGTGCTTTACCAGGCTCTTCCAATGACCCTGGTGGTGATGGCATGCTGGGTAATGAGGGGTCAACACCAGCTTTGTTTTAAGCTCTGAGATTCTTAATGTCAGGTCAAGTTAGACCCATTCATTAAAAATCTCAAATAAATGGTTAAAAAAGACAAAACACAGAGAAAAATAATTTTATTCAAAATAAAAACAAAGACAATTAGTGACTCAATCTTTATTACCCCCTCCCCACTCTCGTACCCCTTCACGATCCTCTACGATGTCTTCTTCATTGGAGTCAATGGTGAAGAATACAGTATTCTGCTACCACAGCCTGCAGTCACTGAGGTCACCGTTAAGGTAACCATGGCACCCGCTATGATTAGCGGCCACCATGGTTACCTGAACAGTGACCTCGGGTGACTTCAACGAGTCACCGCACACCTGGATCTGAGCTGGCAGTTATTCACGTGCACAGCAGCTGATCTGGTAATCATAATAATCAAGTCAGGTGACCAGATCAGCTGACACTATCTGGTCACCTGGCACAATTGCTATGGTGATCATATCAGCTGCACACACACACATTACTCACTGACAGTGCAGATGTGGAAGTGAGAGGGAGTGCAGGAAGATGGACCAGAGCAATCAACCAGCGCAGACACGGTAAGATGATCTGTGTGTCTGTCTTTGTTTCGCAGTTTTCCAACATCTTTTAAGGTGTTTTCAATGTGTTAAACATTCAGCGAACATTCAGTAAACAAGTTGGCCAACACCCCGCATTCGACAAACAAATCTGAATGCGAACACGCAGTTGTTTGCTCATCTCTAGTATTAATCAATTCTAGACTTGATTGTGATTAGGGCAGTTTGATTATTGTCCTAGCAGGTATAAAAATTAAACTTAAAAAATCTCTCCCTTCAAAAACAAAGCTCTCTCTACACTAACTCTGGACAAACTTAGCACAAGATGGCATCTTTTGGGCCTCACCCTCCTCCACCATATACATAGTCATCATACAGTCCTCAATCCTAATTTTGAGGGGGCCAGCGGCAGCACTCAACTATACTTTTTGTAGGGTCATCAGGTGGCCCTCACTCATACATTTGGGAGAACCCTCAGGCGGCCCTCTACCCTTCATTTGGGAGGGCCCTCTTTCATGCCTCTTGGAGGGCACTGGAGAGGGTAAGTAAAGTGTTTTTATTTCAGTATGGGAAGCAGCATGGGGGGGGCATACGCAGCATTGGGGGGCCAAGTGCCATCACAGGTGGCCATGATCCAGCACAGGGTGACGTGTGACATCACTGGGGGACATGTGTCACCATTGGGGGATGTGTGCCATCACCGGGCATGTGTGGCAGCACAGGGGGTTATGATCCATCACTGGAGGCCATGTGCCATCACTGGTGACTGTGAGATATCAGTGAGAGACGTGTGCCATCACTGGGGCACGTCTACCAACACAGGGGGCCATGATCCATCTCTAGGGGACGTGTGCCATCACTGAGGGACATGTGCCATCACTGGAGGATGTGTGAAATCATTGGGGGCCATGCAGGGCCGTATTTGGAGGTCCTGCTGCCCTAGGCACTGTCAGCGGCCGCCCCCCCCGTCACGGCTCCTCCCCCCATTGTGGCCCCTCCCCCATCACGGATCCTTCCCCTGTTGCAGCCCCTCCCCCGTCACAGACAATCTTCACCCCAGTCGCGGCCTCCCCCCCCAAGCTTCATGTAGCTTCTCCTCCCACATTTCATCATGTAGTACATATAAAAGGTTTGTCCAACCACACTACAGAGACATTCTGATAGGATGATTACATTGTGAACCCCAATGGGGACACTGTTGATGATGTATGTAAAATGCTGTGGAGTTCATAGTGTAATATAAGTGCAAAGGATATTATTCTTAATATTATGTCACAATACCGGGATCTGAGGATCTTCTATTTCGAGGTCAGGGGCTCTCTGATGCCATATTGCTGCCTGTCTCGTTGTCTTCCTCTTTTGACACTGCAGTGCGGTGGACAAGAGAGCATTAACTGGTTAATAACAAGAAGTATGGAGTGTATTAACTGAGCCATAAACCCTCCCCATACCATGTCCAGCAGACATTGTAGGATTACTATATGGATTTTATTATTAGGGTACGGACACATTGGCTTGAAACTCGGATGAGTGCAATGTGTGATTTCAACGCATTGCACTCGGATCAATGTTAATCGATGTCTGAGAGCACTGGCTAGTGTCGGACGCTTTTGTCTCATCTAGATTCAGGATGAGAAAAAAGTCGCGACATGCTGCGACAGTATAGTAAGTGGAGAAGGAACCGGGCACTGACCTGCTTAGAGTCTCTCGTGTCGTACAGCGGCGTTAGTGAAATCCTGTTGCTCAGCTGAAGGGTTAATCTTGCAAACAAAAAGTGAGGAGAGCAGCGGCACTCAGGAGATCTTTTTTACATACCGGCTTTATTGTGCTTTTTCAGGTTACATCTTAGGTGCAAGGCAGGGATGTGCAGGGGGAGCAACGGTCCGTTTCGGCCTGTTGAATCGGAAGTCCGCGAAACGGACCGCTGCTCCCCCGGCACCTCCCTGCCCTGCACCTAAGATGTAACCTGAAAAAGAACAATAAAGCCGGTATGTAAAAAAGATCTCCTGAGTGCCGCTGCTCTCCTCACTTTTTGCTGCAACATTATGCTATTCACGTGCGAGACTCGCCAATGCAAGTCTATGGGTCCGACAAAATCACGGACCGCACACGGACCATCCGAGAGGCATCATTTTTTTTCACGGATACATTATCATTCTGCAGCTGAGAACACGGTAAAATATTCCTGTAAATTATTCTACACTAATAGCTGCTGAAGAAAGACAGATTGCACACGGATGTGATCTGAGAGAAATGTCGGACACTCGCACAGCAGTTGGATACCAAATGGACCAAAAAACCGATGACACTCATCCGACTCTCCTGGATGAGAAGCAGACCGATTTTAAGGTGCCGGGAGACAGTGTACCACCATGTCCTCAACTCTGTGCTGTGCATAGACAGTGTAGCATCATGTTCTCAGCTCCGTGCTGTGTGCAGACAGTGTACGACCATGTCCTCAGCTCTGTGCTGTGCACAGTGTACCACTATGTCCTCAGCTCCGTGCTGTGCACAGTGTACCACCATGTCCCCAGCTCCGTGCTGTGCAAAGTGTACCACCATGTCCCCAGCTCCGTGCTGTGCACAGTGTACCACCATGTCCCCAGCTCCGTGCTGTGCACAGTGTATCAACATGTCCCCAGCTCCGTGCTGTGCACAGTGTACCACCATGTCCCCAGCTCCGTGCTGTGCACAGTGTATCACCATGTCCAGAGCTCCGTGCTGTGCACAGTGTACCACCATGTCCTCAGCTCCGTGCTGTGCACAGTGTACCACCATGTCCCCAGCTCCGTGCTGTGCACAGTGTACCACCATGTCCCCAGCTCCGTGCTGTGCACAGTGTACCACCATGTCCCCAGCTCCGTGCTGTGCACAGTGTATCACCATGTCCCCAGCTCCGTGCTGTGCACAGTGTACCACCATGTCCTCAGCTCCGTGCTGTGCACAGTGCACCACCATGTCCCCAGCTCCGTGCTGTGCACAGTGTACCACCATGTCCCCAGCTCCGTGCTGTGCACAGTGTACCACCATGTCCCCAGCTCCGTGCTGTGCACAGTGTATCACCATGTCCAGAGCTCCGTGCTGTGCACAGTGTACCACCATGTCCTCAGCTCCGTGCTGTGCACAGTGTAACACTATGCCCTCAGCTCCGTGCTGTGCACAGTGTATCACCATGTCCTCAGCTCTGTGCTGTACACAGTGTACCACCATGTCCTCAGCTCCGTGCTGTGCACAGTGCACCACCATGTCCCCAGCTCCGTGCTGTGCACAGTGTACCACCATGTCCCCAGCTCCGTGCTGTGCACAGTGTACCACCATGTCCCCAGCTCCGTGCTGTGCACAGTGTATCACCATGTCCAGAGCTCCGTGCTGTGCACAGTGTACCACCATGTCCTCAGCTCCGTGCTGTGCACAGTGTAACACTATGCCCTCAGCTCCGTGCTGTGCACAGTGTATCACCATGTCCTCAGCTCTGTGCTGTACACAGTGTACCACCATGTCCTCAGCTCCATGCTGTGCACAGTGTATCACCATGTCCCCAGCTCCGTGCTGTGCACAGTGTACCACCAGGTCCCCAGCTCCGTGCTGTGCAGTGTACCACCATGTCCGCAGCTCCGTGCTGTGTATAGACAGTGTACCACCACATCCTCAGCTCCGTGCTGTGCACAGACAGTGTAGCATCATGTCCTCAGCTCTGTGCTGTGCACAGACAGTGTACCACCATGTCCCCAGCTCCGTGCTGTGCACAGACAGTGTACCACCATGTCCCCAGCTCCGTGCTGTGCACAGTGTATCACCATGTCCCCAGCTCCGTGCTGTACACAGTGTACCACCATGTCTGCAGCTCCGTGCTGTGCATAGAGTGTACCACCATGTCCTTAGCTCCCTGCTGTGCACAGACAGTGTACCACCATGTCCTCAACTCCGTGCTGTGCACAGACAGTGTACCACCATGTCCTCAGCTCCGTGCTGTGCACGGACAGTGTACCACCATCTCCCCAGCTCTGTGCTGAGCACAGACAGTGTACAGTACTCTGTCTGTGCACAGCACAAAGCTGGGGACATGGTGGTACACTGTGCACAGCACGGAGCTGGTGGTACACTGTCTGTGCACAGCACAGAGCTGAGGACATCCCAGAAGAGACAGACAGGCCACAGACGGGCGGCGGGACAACACTGAGCCCACCTGGAAGAACAACAACTCTCAGCACCCAACACAGTGCCCAGAAATCATATAGGACAGGCAGGAGAACTACAACTCCCAGCATGCCACACCCTGCCAACACAGGAAGGTGGTGGCAGCTGCATGGAAGCAGACACACGGTACAGCCGCCATTATCACCACATACAGCGCCAGCCACAGCCCCAGTCCTCCTGCATCCCCGTTCTTCTCTCCTCTGTTCCTCCTGCTGCTCCTGTCCTCCTGCACCTCCGCCCTTCTCTCCTCTGTCCTCCTCTCCTCTGCCCCTCCTGCTGCTCCTCTATCCTCCTGCACCCCATCCTCCTCTCCTCTGTCCTCCAGCACCCCCGTCCTCCTCTCCTCTGTCCTCCTGCACCCCGTCCTCCTCTCCTCTGTCCCTCCTGCTGCTCTTCTATCCTCCTGCACCCCCAACCTCTTCTCCTCTGTCCTCCTACACCCCCGTCCTGCTCTCTTCTGTCCTCCTGCACCACCATCTTCCTCTCCTCTGTCCTCCTGCACCCCTGTCCTCCTCTTCCCTGTCCCTCCTGCTGCTCGGCTGTCCTCCTGCACCCCGTCCTCCTCTCCTGTCCCTCCTGCTGCTCCTATTGCACCCCCGTCCTCCTCTCCTTTGTCCCTCCTGCTGCTCTGTCCTCCTGCACCTCTGTCCTCCTCTCCACTGTCTCTCCTGCTGCTCCTCTGTCCTCCTGTACCCCCTTCCTGCTCTCCTCTGTCCTCCTGCACCCCTGTCATGTTGCTCCTCTGTCCTCCTGCACCCCGGCCTCCTCCCCTCTGTCCTCCTGCACCCCCGTACTCCTCTCCTCTGTCCTCCTGCATCCCCGTCCTGCTCTCCTCTGTCCTCCTGCACCCCCGTCCTGCTCTCCTCTGTCCTCCTGCACCCCCGGCCTCCTCTCCTCTGTCCTCCTGCACCCCTGTCCTCCTCTCCTCTGTCCTCCTGCACCCCCGTCCTCCTCTCCTCTGTCCTCCTGCACCCCCGTCCTCCTCTCCTCTGTCCTCCTGCACCCCCGTCTTGCTCTCCTCTGTCCCTCCTGCTGCTCCTCTTGCACCCCCGTCCTCCTCTTTCCTGTCCCTCCTGCTGCTCAGCTGTCCTCCTGCACCCCGTCCTCCTCTCCTGTCCCTCCTGCTGCTCCTCTTCCACCCCCATCCTCCTCTCCTTTGTCCCTCCTGCTGCTCCTCTGTCCTCCTGCACCCCTATCCTCCTCTCCGCTGTCCCTCCTGCTGCTCCTCTGTCCTTTTGCACCCCCGTCCTGTTGCTCCTCTGTCCTTCTGCACCCCCGTCCTCCTCTCCTCTGTCCTCCTGCACCCCCGTCCTCCTCTCCTCTGTCCTTCTGCACCCCTGTCCTGCTCTCCTCTGTTCCTCCTGTTGCTCCTGTCCTCCTGCACCTCCGTCCTTCTCTCCTCTGTCCTCCTCTCCTCTGCCCCTCCTCTATCCTCCTGCACCCCCATCCTCCTCTCCTCTGTCCTCCAGCACCCCCGTCCTCCTCTCCTCTGTCCTCCTGCACCCCGTCCTCCTCTCCTCTGTCCCTCCTGCTGCTCCTCTATCCTCCTGCACCCCCATCCTCCTCTCCTCTGTCCTCCTGCACCCCAGTCCTGCTCTCTTCTGTCCTCCTGCACCACCGTCCTCCTCTCCTCTGTCCTCCTGCACCCCTGTCCTCCTCTTCCCTGTCCCTCCTGCTGATCGGCTGTCTTCCTGCACCCCGTCCTCCTCTCCTGTCCCTCCTGCTGCTCCTATTGCACCCCCGTCCTCCTCTCCTTTGTCCCTCCTGCTGCTCTGTCCTCCTGCACCTCTGTCCTCCTCTCCGCTGTCCCTCCTGCTGCTCCTCTGTCCTCCTGTACCCCCGTCCTGTTGCTCCTCTGTCCTCCTGCACCCCCGTCCTCCTCTCCTCTGTCCCCCTGCACCCCCTGCACCCCCGTCCTGCTCTCCTCTGTCCTCCTGCACCCCTGTCCTGTTGCTCCTCTGTCCTCCTGCACCCCGGCCTCCTCTCCTCTGTCCTCCTGCACCCCCGTCCTCCTCTCCTCTGTCCTCCTGCACCCCTATCCTCCTCTCCTCTGTCCTCCTGCACCCCCGTCCTGCTCTCCTCTGTCCTCCTGCACCCTCGGCCTCCTCTCCTCTGTCCTCCTACACCCCTGTCCTCCTCTCCTCTGTCCTCCTGCACCCCCGTCCTCCTCTCCTCTGTCCTCCTGCACCCCCATCCTCCTCTCCTCTGTCCTTCTGCACCCCCGTCCTCCTCTCCTCTGTCCTCCTGCCCCCCGTCCTTCTCTCCACTGTCCTCCTGCACCCCCGTCCTCCTCTCCTCTGTCCTTCTGCACCCCTGTCCTGCTCTCCTCTGTTCCTCCTGTTGCTCCTGTCCTCCTGCACCTCCGTCCTTCTCTCCTCTGTCCTCCTCTCCTCTGACCCTCCTCTATCCTCCTGCACCCCCATCCTCCCTCCTGCCTCCAGCCAGTCTTTCCTCCGCACCCCGTTCTCCTTCCTCTCCTCTGTCCTCCTGCACCCCATCCTCTCTGTCCTCTCCCCTGTCCTGCTCTCTCTGTCCCTGCACCTCCTCTTCCTGTCTCCTGCACCCGTCCTCCTCTTCGCTGTCTCCTGCACCCGTCCTCTCTGCTCCTCCTGTCCTCTCTCTCTGTCCTCTGCACCCCGTATCCTCTCCTCTGTCCTCTGCCCCGTCTGCTCTCTGTCCTCCTGCACCCTCTGCTCCTCTGCTCCTGCACCCCGGTCTCCTCTCCTCTGTCCTCCTGCACCCTGTCTCCTCTCCTCTGTCCTCCTGCACCCCCGTCCTCCTCTCCTCTGTCCTCCTGCACCCCCGTCCTCCTCTCCTCTGTCCTCCTGCACCCCGTCCTTGCTCTCCTCTGTCCCTCCTGCTGCTCTCTTGCACCCCCGTCCTCTCTCTCCTGTCCCTCCTGCTGCCTCTTCTCCTCACCCCTCCTCCTTTCCTCTTGTCCCTCCTGCACCTGCTCCTTCCTCTGTCCTCCTGCACCCCATCCTCCTTCCTCCTGCTGTCCTCTGACTCCTCTGCTCCCTCTTCCTCTTTGCACCCCCCGTCCTCTTTTGTCCCTCCTCTGCTCCTCTTCTGCACCCCGTCCTCCTCTCCTCTGTCCTCCTGCACCCCGTCCTCCTCCCTCTGCCTCTCCTTCTGCACCCCGTCCTGCTCTCCTCTGTTACCTCCTGTTGCTCCTTGTCCTCCTGCACCTCCGTCCTTCTCTCCTCTGTTCCTCCTCTTCCTCTGCCCTCCTCTATCCTCCTGCCACCCCCATCCTCCTCTCCTCTGTCCTCCAGCACCCTCGTCCTCCTCTCCTCTGTCCTCCTGCACCCCGTCCTCCTCTCCTCTGTCCTCCTGCACTGTCCTCCTCTATCCTCTGCCCCATCCTCTCTCCTCTTCCTCCTGCACCCCGTCCTCGCTCTCTTCTGTCCTCCTGCACACCCGTCCTCCTCTCTTCTGTCCTCCTGCACCGTCCCTGTCCTCCCTCTCTGCACCCTGTCCCCCCTGCCCTGGATCGGCTGTCTTCCTGCACCCCGTCCTCCCTCTCCTGTCCCTCCTGCTGCTCCTATTGCACCCCCGTCCTCCTCTCCTTTGTCCCCTGCCTGCTCTCTGTCCTCCTGCACCTCTGTCCTCCTCTCCGCTGTCCCTCCTGCTGCTCCTCTGTCCTCCTGTACCCCCGTCCTGTTGCTCCTCTGTCCTCCTGCACCCCCGTCCTCCTCTCCTCTGTCCCCCTGCACCCCCTGCACCCCCGTCCTGCTCTCCTCTGTCCTCCTGCACCCCTGTCCTGTTGCTCCTCTGTCCTCCTGCACCCCGGCCTCCTCTCCTCTGTCCTCCTGCACCCCCGTCCTCCTCTCCTCTGTCCTCCTGCACCCCTATCCTCCTCTCCTCTGTCCTCCTGCACCCCCGTCCTGCTCTCCTCTGTCCTCCTGCACCCTCGGCCTCCTCTCCTCTGTCCTCCTACACCCCTGTCCTCCTCTCCTCTGTCCTCCTGCACCCCCGTCCTCCTCTCCTCTGTCCTCCTGCACCCCCATCCTCCTCTCCTCTGTCCTTCTGCACCCCCGTCCTCCTCTCCTCTGTCCTCCTGCACCCCCGTCCTTCTCTCCACTGTCCTCCTGCACCCCCGTCCTCCTCTCCTCTGTCCTTCTGCACCCCTGTCCTGCTCTCCTCTGTTCCTCCTGTTGCTCCTGTCCTCCTGCACCTCCGTCCTTCTCTCCTCTGTCCTCCTCTCCTCTGACCCTCCTCTATCCTCCTGCACCCCCATCCTCCTCTCCTCTGTCCTCCAGCACCCCAGTCCTCCTCTCCTCTGTCCTCCTGCACCCCGTCCTCCTCTCCTCTGTCCCTCCTGCTGCTACTCTATCCTCCTGCACCCCCATCCTCCTCTCCTCTGTCCTCCTGCACCCCTGTCCTGCTCTCTTCTGTCCTCCTGCACCACCGTCCTCCTCTCCTCTGTCCTCCTGCACCCTGTCCTCCTCTTCCCTGTCCCTCCTGCTGATCGGCTGTCTTCCTGCACCCCGTCCTCCTCTCCTGTCCCCCCTGCTGCTCCTATTGCACCCCCGTCCTCTCTCCTTTGTCCCTCTTGCTGCTCTGTCCTCCTGCACCTCTGTCCTCCTCTCCGCTGTCCCTCCTGCTGCTCCTCTGTCCTCCTGTACCCCCGTCCTGTTGCTCCTCTGTCCTCCTGCACCCCCGTCCTCCTCTCCTTTGTCCCCCTGCACCCCCTGCACCCCCGTCCTGCTCTCCCCTGTCCTCCTGCACCCCTGTCCTTTTGCTCCTCTGTCCTCCTGCACCCCGGCCTCCTCTCCTCTGTCCTCCTGCACCCCCGTCCTCCTCTCCTCTGTCCTCCTGCACCCCCATCCTCCTCTCCTCTGTCCTCCTGCACCCCCGTCCTGCTCTCCTCTGTCCTCCTGCACCCTCGGCCTCCTCTCCTTTGTCCTCCTACACCCCTGTCCTCCTCTCCACTGTCCTCCTGCACCCCCGTCTTCCTCTCCTCTGTCCTCCTGCACCCCCGTCCTCCTCTCCTCTGTCATCCTGCACCCCCGTCTTGCTCTCCTCTGTCCCTCCTGCTGCTCCTCTTGCACCCCCATCCTCCTCTTTCCTGTCCCTCCTGCTGCTCAGCTGTTCTCCTGCACCCAGTCCTCCTCTCCTGTCCCTCCTGCTGCTCCTCTTCCACCCCCGTCCTCCTCTCCTTTGTCCCTCCTGCTGCTCCTCTGTCCTCCTGCACCCCTATCTTCCTCTCCGCTGTCCCTCCTGCTGCTCCTCTGTCCTCCTGCACCCCCGTCCTGTTGCTCCTCTGTCCTTCTGCACCCCTGTCCTCCTCTCCTCTGTCCTCCTGCACCCCCGTCCTCCTCTCCTCTGTCCTCCTGCACCCCCGTCCTCCTCTCCTCTGTCCTTCTGCACCCCTGTCCTGCTCTCCTCTGTCCCTCCTGCTGCTCCTCTTGCACCCCGTCCTCCTCTCCTTTGTCCCTCCTGCTGCTCCTCTGTCCTCCTGCACCCCTGTCCTCCTCTCCGCTGTCCCTCCTGCTGCTCCTCTGTCCTTCTGCACCCCACAACTCACACACAGAGACATTACACACAGATACAACTCGCACACAGACACAACTCATAGAGACACAACTCACGCACAGAAACATCACACACAGACACAACTCACACAGAAGACACAGACACAACTCACACACATAGACACACAACTCACACAGAAGACACATACAACTCACACACAGAAGACACAACTCACACACATAGACACACAACTCACACAGAAGACACATACAACTCACACAAAGAACACACAGACACAACTCACACAGAAGGCACACAACTCACTCAAACACACATACAGACACACACACAACTCACACACACATTTTACAGATACCTTACACATACACTTCTTTCTGCTGCAGGAAGGGGGTACATATCCAGCTTCCCCTGCTCCCAGCAGCCGTCCCCAGGCAGCCCCTCCCCCACTCCCTCCTTTTCTCTGCCTGGACTGTGCACAGCACAGGCACAGCAGGAGGTCTGTCACCTTTTTACCCGGAGGTTGGAGCTGCTTCTCCTCCTTATCCTCCAGCACGTCACTCCTCTAATCCTCTTCGTCGGCTCTCACTTCTTCCCGCGCAGTGCATTAGGGAAAGAGCACGGGCCAATGAGCAGGCCTGATGATGACGAGGGGGGGGGGGGGCGGGGGTGTGTATGAGGTGGCGGGGCTTACGACCCGGCCAACACAGGCATGAGCGGGCCTGATGACGATCGGGGGGGCGGTGGGTTTGTATGAGGGGGCGGAGCTTACGACTCAGCCAACACAGGCATGAGCGGGCCTGATGACGATCGGGGGGGCGGGGGGTATATGAGGGGGCGGGCTTACGACCCGGCCAACACAGGCAGGAAAAAAAAAGAAAAAAAGAAAAAAAAGAAAAGACGCTGAGACGCCGCCCCCTATGAATGGCACCGCCCTAGGCACATGCCTATGAGTGCCTAATGGCAAATACGACCCTGGGGCCACGTGCAATTATTAGGGGACATGTGCCATTGCTATGGGATGTGTGCCATCACCTGGGGATGTGTGCCATCACTGGGGGACATGTGCCTTCACTGGAGGACGTGTGTCATCACAGAGGGCCATGATCCATCACTGGGGGACGTGTGCCATCACTGGGCGACATGTGCCAGCAATGGGGGATGTGTGCCAGCATAAGGAGGCTGAATCCAATATAAGGGGGCCATATCCAGATTAGGGGTACGTCCACACGCTTTTGAGCGCTCCCGTAAAAGTAGTGCAAACAAGGCTGGTTATGCCTTCCAGCAAAAGCTATGGGTTTTGCTGGAAGGCGTGCAAACGCCGCGCTTTGCCGCATATTTTTGCGCGTGCACGCTTTCGCTGAAATAGCGCTGACGCAAAAAGAATTGACATGCCAATTTTTGGCGTTTTTTTCAGTGTACTTTCCCAATAAGCTACATGTTAACATGGCCTCGGGGAAAGCATGCCGAGAAAAGCGCGATGTAGCGCATGCAGTAACTCCACTGTCGAATACGCAGCAAAATGCGCCATGTGTGAACGTAGCCTAAGGGGACTATGAGGGACATATACCCTATATGATTTGCAAGACGGACACTGGCATTATAAGACAGACCTCATTCAAAATTATTTTTTTCTCTTTTCCTTCACCAAATTTGGTATTGCGTTTTATAATCCAGTGCGTTTTATAAAGCGAAAAATATGGTAACTCCATGAGACACATTCATTCCTTCGCTGGATGTGTCAAAGGTCATCATACATTTACATGGAAACCCCCGATATGGCTGCTCAGTGGAGAGGGCAGAATATATGTGAACCGAACCTTATTCTGATTTTTGGGATGTAGAATGAACAAAGAGACACCAGTACAAGAATAGAAACTATTTTTATTTTTGTGTAATGCTTCACCGTGTATTATTAGTAATTTATTGGGTTGTTGCAATTACAGCGATACGGTACCAGATTTATATATATTTTTTTATGTTTTGCTATAACACAGTAAAAATGCTTTTTTTATAATAAAACAATTTTTCATCATCATGATGTTCTGAGAATGTTAACTGATCTATTTTTTGCCGAACAGGATTGTATGGGACCTTATTTTTTATATGACAATTTGAGGATTTTATGGTACCATTTTCTGGTATATAACATTTTTTGATCACTTTTTATTCGGGTTTTTCAGATGCAGAAGGAAGAAAACTCAGCAATTCACTTACTGTTGTCTTTATTTTATTTACATTTTTTTGCATGGTTCATCTTGCAGTAAAGGTGATCAAACAAATTTATTCTTCTGTTCAGTAAAGTTTAAGAGATGCCATGCTTAGGGTGCGTGCACACGGTCTGGAGGAGCTGCGTGTTGGACGCAGCTCCTCCGGACCTGAGTGAAGTCGCGGGTGGCCGCAGGGAGACCGCAGCCGCCCTGCACTCACCGTGTGCGGTGGCTGCGGGGCAGCTTCTCCCTGCAGTCACCCGATGGGAGCTGCTTCCGGACTCAGCAGCATGAAATGAACATGCGGAGGAGGAGCGGAATGGCGGCGACCCGCACCGCAGCTCCAAACACTCTGCGGGCGAGTTACGCATAGTGAGGATGGGATTTCTTGAACTCCCATCCACTATGCTATTACTGTACTATGGAGCATTTTGGACGCAGCGGCAAGATGCTGCGTCCAAAACGCTGCGTACACTGATCATGTGCACGCACCCTTATATAGCATTTTTATGCTTTGCTAATTTCATACCCTAAAAACTATATTTTACAAAAAATGTATTTGTTTTTGCATCGCCATATTCTGAGAGCTGTAACTTTTCTTTCAAAATGAGCCATATTAGACTTTGTTTTTCGAGGATTGTTTTGGCATTTTAATTTCTACCATTTTTTTACATGTGACTTTTTGAGCTCTCATTTTTTTTCACTTTTTTATGTGTCAATATGATTGGAAAAGTGACATTTTTGGTGTTTTTTTATTGTTTGTTTTTAGATTATTCATCGTATGGTGTAAATAACATGACAGTTTCATAAATGGGTCATTCTTTATTTGGATACCATTGTATATACTTTTTTAATTTGTTTAATTTTGTTTTAATGCAAATGCTGCATTTTTAATGGTGCAACAGGTTTTATGATTTTTTGTGCACTTTTTGTTTGTTTTTACATACAGTACTTTATTTAACTTTTTTTACTTTATGTTTTAGTCCCACTGTGGAATTTGAATATTTTTTAGTCTGATCACTGGTGTCATGCACTGCTGTACTTGAACAGTCAGAGATTCACTGACTGTGCCTGCTAGACCCTGTTTAGAGCAGGATCTAACAGGCCATCGTACGGAGGTCATCAGGTACCCCCAGGGTACCTTGTCAGTGATCAGCACCCGTAATTGCGTGGGATCGATCCTGCAATAGGGTGTCTTTTAACCCCATTTTAACCACTTAGATACTGCTGTCATGACTAACAGAAGTATTTAAGGTGTTAATTGGCCCTGATCATTAACAAAACTAGTTGAAATTGATGCCCATCGATGTCAGCTCTCATGTACAGCTGTCACCTGCAGGATTTTTGCCTGCAGGGCAAACTATCAACTTATACCTTATTGTTGTTTTAGAACGCCAGTAAGGAATAAGGCCCCTTAACGGCTGCCATTTTTAAGCTCATTAGCAGTCAATAAAGGGTTGATACTAATTTTCTATGCAACATTTAAGTACTAAAATACTAATCATCCAAACAATAGATTATTATTAATATTATTTATTATAGCGCCATTTATTCCATGGTGCTTTACATATGAAAAGGGGCATCCATAGGCAAGTACAATAAACATGACCAATACAAGGCACACATAAATACAGAAGGAGAGAGGACCCTGCCCACGAGGGCTCACAGATTGTATTGGATGGCCGAGGATACATTAGGAGAGAGTAGAGCTGGTCGTGTGGTGGTTTAGTAGACTGAAGATCACTGCAGGTTGTAGGCTTGTCAGAAGAGGTGAGTCTTCAGATTTCTTTTGAAGGTTTTCATGGCGAGAGTCTTATGTGTTGGGGCAGAAAATTCCAGAGTATGGGGGAAGCACAGGAGAAATCTTGAATGCAATTGTGGGAAGAAGTATAAGAAGGGAGGAGAAAAGGAGATCTTAAGACGAGCACAGATAGCGTGTAGGTAGGTACTGGGAGACCATGTCAGAAAAGTATGGAGGGGACAGGTTGTGGATTGCTGTGTATGTCATGCTTAGAGTTTTGAACTGGAGCCTCTGGACAATAGGAAGCCAGTGAAGGGCTTGGCATATGGGGAATAATGGGAAGACAGGTGGATTAGTCTGGCAGCAGAATTTAGGAAAGATTGGAGTGCTAGATGGGAGGCCAGAGAGTGAGAAGTTGCAATAGTCGAGGCAGGAGATGATGAGGGCATGCACGAGTGGTTTTACAGATCAATCCTTTTTGCTACTGTACTATGCATTATATACATTTTGAATATTCAACTCAGTTTACTGTATTGTATGGTGACCAAATTGATTTATCCACTTTGAATCTCCTTCCAAAACAAATGTTAAATTTCTTAAAGAGATATCACACTATATGTTTGTCATCTTTAATGCAGTGCCTGCCTGGGATAAACCTGAGCTGGAGACTTTAGCTGTAACACATATTTTTATTTAAGACCTCTCAATATAGCCTGTGTTTTCAGGCAAGCCAAATACTGTATACAGGGTGTGCCATTTATATGGGTGCACTTAAATATAAAGGGATTGCTTGGTGATATCAACTTCCTGTTTGTGGCACATTAGTATATGGGAGGGGGGAAACTTTCCTAGATGGGTGGTTACCATGGCAGCCATTTCGAAGTCTGCCATTTTGCATCCAACTTTATTTTTTTCAATGGGAAGATGGTCATGTGACACATCAAACCTATTGAGAATTTTATAAGAAACACAATGACGTGCTTGGCTTTAACGTAACTATATTCTTTCATGAGTTATTTACAAGTTTATGACCACTTAAAAAATATGTTTAACCTTCGTCAGGCTGCATAATTGTATATAAAATATCTCGACCCCTTATCTCGGGAGGGGGTGGAGATATTTTATTGAAATTTGGCCAATATATTCTGCACCAAAACTGCAGAGATGTCACCAAATTTCAGCCCTCTATGGCTTTTCGAAAAAAAAAAGTTATTGCAATTTTAAAATGGAATAGTTACAATTGTACCTACTCAGCCGGACAAAGGTTAAAGTGCTGCCCATTGTGTTGGATTGTCAATACAACCCTCTTCTCCCACTCTTGACACACTGATCGCAACACTGCAGAAGAAATGCTATCACATGCTTCTAATATCCGTTGTTTCAGATGCTGCATATCTCGTATCTTCACAGCATAGGTAATTGCCTTCAGATGAGCGATGAGGCAAACGTTTTTGTGAATGGTGAAGTTAACAAACAAAACCAATGCTATTGATCTAACACTAACCCAAAGTGGATAGATCCCTCCGAGACTGTTGAAACACAAAAAATGATGGTATGGTGTGTTATATGGGGTACAAAGATAGTGGGGCCATTCTTCATCAATGGAAACCTCAGTACCACTGGATATCTGAAATTGATACAGGATTCAGATATCCAGTGGCATTGAGTTTTCCATTAATGAAGAATGGCCCCACTACGTTTGTACCCCATATACCACACCATACCTTTAATTTTTGTGTTCAAACAGTCTTGGAGGGATCCATCCATTGTGGGTTAATGTCAGACCAATAGCGGTGGTTTTATTTGTTAACTTCACCATTCACAAAAAGGATTGCCTCATCACTCATCTGAACGCAATAGTCTATGCTGTGAAGATACGAGATGTGCAGCATCTGAAACAATGGATACTGGAAGACTGTGCTAGCATTTCTTCTGCGATGTTGCTATAAGTTTGTCAAGAGTGGGAGAAGAGGGTTGTATTGACAATCAAACACAATGGGCAGCACTTTGAACACATTTTAGAAGTGGTCATAAACTTGTAAGTAACTCATGAAAGAATAAAGTTACATTAAAACCAAGCACACCATTGTTTTTCTTATAAAATTCTTAATAAATTTCCTGTGTCACATGATCCTCTTCCAGTTGAAAAAAATAAAGTTAAATCCAAAATGGCCAACTTCAAAATGGCCGCCATGGTCACCATCCATCTGGAAAAGTTTTTCCCCTCCCATATACTAATGTGCCACAAACAGGAAGTTGATATCACCAACCATTCCCATTTTATTTAGGTGCATTCATATAAATGACCCACCCTCTATATGTCGGATTTCGATGATATTTTGGTGTACTTTCAGCCATCTTTATGAAATTTCTCTATTGTAATTGATACTTTTTCTCTATTATGTGGTCAAGGACATATAGAGCTAACCCTCAGTGGGCGGAGACACCATTGTGATTTCTATGGTGCAAACCTTTAAATCAAGGTAGGGCATATTAGGGGCATACTACAGTCTGTACAGGAGGTATTCATAATATCATTCTCAGTCCATCCAACCTATTTTTCTTGATAGCCAAAAACTATGAATTCTTTCCTTCTAACTCCCCTAAATATTTTTATTTGGGTATTTTAGTGATACAATAAAAGTTATTTTTTTTAAATTGCATGTTTTTGTGAATCTCCTTTAAAGTTGATGTACTGGATTCATCTATTTAAACAATGACTTATAAATGGAGGACTACATGCCATTACGGTTTACTAGTCATTTAGTGAAAAGCCTCTACTGATTATAAAATCTTAAAATCTGAGAGCCCTCAGTGGTTAATACCTTTTAATGGTTAACTGAAAAGATGGTAACAAATAGCAAGCTTTTGAGACTCTAGGGTCTCTTTAACAGGCTAGTCATTAACCTGATAAAGAGGTTTTGAGTCCCGAAAGCTTACTATTTGTTACTATCTTTTCAGTTAGCCATTAGAAATGATCAACCACTGAGGACTCTCAGATTATAATATTTGTCTATCTACTGGTAAACAAGGTACAAACATTTTTTACCTTATCTACTAATAATATAAATTTTATAGAAAGTATAGAAAGCAGCCCAATAATTGATATGTCCCTGGAATTAGGGTCCCTACACCTATAAATTGCTGCTAGTGACAGAGTACCTTTACATTTTACTACAGAGATATTACTTATCATTTTAATCTTGTGATGATAATTTGGTGTGTTCTGTTGATCTCTACAAAAACACTAGTCAAGCTATCAAGATCTGCAGGACTTAATATTTAGTATAGCTAGTGGCAATGATGAATTAATGAATGAAAAGGTCATTTTCTTTCCTAGACTATTGTTACCTTTTTGTTTTCATTCCTGCAGTTACTTTCTGGCATTGATGCTTTTCTAGTTTCAATAATTCATGACGGATTTCTTTTTCACATTTATCATTACCATTCACTTTTTAAAATCAAAAGTTGAACTCATCAGTTTGGGAGACGGCATTGTTGTTACTTCAAGGCTGGTCATCAACATTGGATTCAAACTCAGAGCCTAAAGCTGAGATCATAAGTATAGATCAATTTCAGCAGTTACAGAGGCCAGACTTGATGCAGAAAATAAGCTCCAGGCAGAGAAAATCATATCACGAAAGCAGGAAAATGCAACTACTTCATGAATACTTTACTAAGCTGAACCCACCGGTCCCATAGCCATTTAAAGTTTTCATTGCAAGCTGCAGTAACTCACTGTTCCCTTGCTCTGGCTCGCTGAAAGAAGCATTAATATTCACAGTTATTGTATATGGAAATGTTCAAGCATCGGTAAGTTTCAAATATATAAAATGTAGTTTGCAATAAGCTCCATGATCAAGATGATAATAAAGAAAAATTCAAGAATTTTCTATAACAAATGTATAGTTCTCTTAGAGTACTTCTTATTTAATATTGATACTTTTAATCAAATATGTTATCATATTTAAAAAGCTGGTAAAGGAAGAGCGTAAAATGAGTTCATTGCTAAAAGTCAAACTACAGGTTACAAAAGCAATTAAAGATAAGTAAGTTTACACCAAGTAAGAATAACAGCAAATACATACCTGGATCAATGACCAATGTATACAGTATTTCCATGGAATATACCACTTGCTTTGCATCATATGTGTATTATAAAGGTGATATTTATTATGTGTAATTGGTTTACATGAAGTAAAATTTATAAAGTGGTAATGCAATGTCTGTTAGGCTGGCTTCACACTGCAGGGCTTCCAGACGCAAACGCAGTGCAACGCAGCACATACTTATGTGAACTCAGCGGAGAATCTCCGCATGCGTTCACATTAGTATGGTGCCCGGGCAGCCAGTCAGCTGTCTCGGGGGCGGCCGGGAGTAGGAGATCAGCGGCAGAGATCTCCTCCTCCCGGCCACAGCTGATCTCCTGCCGGTGTCAGCGCGGGAGATTTGAAGACACAGCTGATCTGACAGCTGTTTAAATCTCCCGCGCCGACACCGAATAGGGTGATATCGGTGCAGGAGATAAGAAACAGCTGATCGCTGCTTCAAATCTCCCGCACCGACATCACCTATTCGGTGTCAGCGCGGGAGATTTAAACAGCTGTCAGATCAGCTTTTTCTCCCCGCTGACTCCGGCGGGAGATCAGATGTGGCTCTGGCTGATCTCCCGGTGGCCGCCGCTGATCACCAGCGGCCACCGGGAGAGATTTCAATGTGATCCGCAGTGTTCTCCTGCGCTGTCATGCGGAGGACACTGCGGGTCCATTGAGATCCATGCATTTTTTGTGCACTTGCTGATAAAACAAGCGCCCACGAACGCACAAAAAATGCAACATGATGCGATTGGGGTGCGGTCAAAGAGGGAATAAATTATGCGCATCTGTACGCAAATGTGGCCAAACGCAGCCATACGCAGGCACTTGCGATCCCATGTTAAACATAGGAACACATGTGCGCAAGCGTTTGGCTGCGTTCGGTGCACTGCGTGCCAAACGCAAGTGTGAAGGCATCCTAACTGAGGCACTTTAGTCTAAAACTGATAATTCTGGAGCCTCTCTATGTGACTGTAGACTTATTAAGCCTCCCAGCACTTGCACTGTGCTCTGTGAGGATTTGGGCTTTTCTAAGCCAGGAACAGACCGCAACTATATGGTGTTCATGTTTCCAGAAACCACAACTGGTGGGTGCGGCCTTGCTCAATACAATTGTATGGAACGGATGTGTCCAACTCGTAGGTGCGGTCATCTAGTGGGCACAGCCTTGCTCCGTACACTTGTATTGAGCCACGCTGAGCCCACTAGTCGGGAACTCTGGTCGGGAACATGCATACCACATACCTACGGTCCATTCCCGATTAAGAAACAGTGCAATCCTTGCAGCACACAGTGCAACCTCTTTAAGAAAATGCTAAATGAATGTTCAAAATAGATCTATAAGTAAAAGCAATATTTGGAGTGACCACCCTTTTCCTCAGCATTAACCCCTTCATGATCAAGGGCTTGTATGTACATCCTTGGTTGTGTTCCTTCTCTTTGATGTGAGCTCATGCGCTGAGCTCGGATCATTTCACACATATGTTAGCTGTAAATTACGCAACGGAAAAAAAGTTCATGAGCCATAATTATGCTGTTTGGTCACAGCAACACTGCAATAATATGCAATAACAGGAGATCAAAACATCACATCTACACAATATGGGTACCATTAGAAACATCAGCTCAAGACGCACAAAAAAAAAAGACGTAATACAGACCCAGATCTAAAAAAATGAAAATGCTACGGGTGTGGAAAATGGTGCTAACAATTGCAATTGTTTTCCTTTAAATTTATTTTCACCACTTGGTATCTACAAATTCATACCAGCCTAAGACATCATACTAACACATCAGTTTTACCATATAATGGACATGATGAATAAAAAAACACAAACAAAACAATTGTTCAATTCACTTTTTTTTGCAATTTGACCGCACTTGGAATTGTTTTCCTGTATTCCAGTACACTATATGGTAAAATGAATGTGCCCATGCTGTAATAAAGAAGTCCTTTTTCACTTTGAAGGATTTGGGTTGTAACTTTATGCTCGTATATATATATATACATATTCCTGTCCTCCAAAGACCCATCCAAGGTGTGCTGCCAACTGCAGAATAACAACACAAAGGCAGCAACTCCACCAATAGCAGAGACTGAACAATACTAGAGGAACATATGAGAGAAGGAAAAAACACACAACACCAGTGCAAAGTGGCTGCAAGATCTGAGAATGAAACACAGTAACCACCTACAACAAGAACCAGTCTCCATTACTGAAGAAGACATCCAAAAGTGTGTTACGAACATGAAGAGCTGGACAGCATCAAGACCCAGACTAATCCACACACCTCTTGGCTAAAGAAATTAACAGCAGTACATGAACCCCTGGCAAAATATATAAACCAACTGCCAGAGCAGGCCACTACCCAGCTTGGCTAACACAAGGGAGAATAGTGCTGATCATGAAGGATCCCCACAAAGGAACATTCCATGTAACTACCACCCAATAACCTGCCTCTCAACCATGGAGAAACTCCTATGAGGCATCATAGGCACCAAGCTACAGAACCATATGAATCAGTACATGAATTCAGCTCAGAAAGGCATTGAAAACAACACTAGAGGCTCTAAGCATCAGCTCCTAGTAGATAGAGCAGTCGCTCAAGACTCAAGATCCCAACAAATTAATCTTAGCACAGCCTGGATTGACTACGGGAAAGCCTACGACTCAATGCAACATAGGCTGGGGTCACACATAGAAGTCCGTTTTTGGAAGTGATTTTCATCACCAATCCATTTTTTATAGGGTGCTTTTTGAGCCTCCTGCACCCCTGAACGTTTTTGGACTTAGTCATTTTTTCATTAAAAACGCATGTGCGTTAACGCATGCGTTAACGCAAGTGCCTATATGTGCCATGCGTTAACGCATGCGTTTCCCATAGGGCCCCATGTTAAAAAACGCATGCGTTTTTTAACTGATGCCAAAAACGTTGCTAGCAACGTTTTTGAATCAAAAACGGACAGAGCAATGTTTTGAGGTCCAGAAAAAAACGGACAGGGTGTTTATTACATCCAATCCGTTTTTCTGTCAGTTTTTGGACTTAGAAAAAAAAAATGACAAAAATGAAGCCAAAAACGGACCAAGGGCTTAAGTGTGACCCCAGCCATACTTGGATCTGTGAGTTATTGGCACCCTACAATGTCAACAGGAAATTAAGAACCATCCTCAACAACTTAATGACAAAGCATCCACTGATCTCAGGGAGACCAGTCCAAGAAAACACTGAGGGCAGCTGGGTAAAGCGCTCAACACAGTAAATTCCTAGGCATATTGCCCCCTAGGAATTTTTAATATGCAAATGAATTCTGTGGAGCCTCGTTTGGGAGTCTCAACACAGGACTAGCCAGATATCGCTCCAAGGAAGGGATATCCGGCTAGTCCTGTATTGAGACTCCTAAACGAGCCTTTGCAGACTCCATTTGCATATCAACAACGTATTGGGGCTATGGAGGACAACACTGGAAGTCAACTCAAGACATCTGGCACAAGTGTCCATCAAATGTGGCATATACCAAGGTGATGCATTGTCACCATTGCTGTTCTGTATAGGCTTGAATTCCCTCAGTCAGATAATTACAGAGTTGGGCTATAGATACAAGTTCAAGAGTGGAAGCACCATCAGCCATGTGCTTTACATGGATGACATGAAGCTGTATGGCTATAGCTTTAGGTAAATGTACTGCTTAGATAAATGAAATTTACTACACTCAACATTTTGATAGACAACCTCCTATGCTTGTGCTTTTTTTCCATTCTCATTGCTATATTTATTAGCTGATGTGCACTTCTAACCAACAAATATAGTAATAAAATATTATGCAAATTAATTGCTTTACATGTCAATATATATTTGTCTTGAAACCTGACCGTGATACTGTCAAATCCCCCGTTATCACACTCTCATATGCTTTGACTGTAAATATTAGAGCAAAGTCATAGAATAAAGTAGTCTGTCAATTTATTTTTCAATACTTGCAAAATAGAAATGGATATTTGGAGAATTTATATTTGGCTTTTGCATTACACTAAAGGCAGAACATTATTCATATGCTGCTCCATCGCTGCCTGTAAGGAATGATCAAGCTGAAAGATGTGGGCCTTTGGGCTAAATGGAAGTTAGATATTTACTTTTGATTATGTGGATGGATTGAATAGGCTTCCTACAATTTCTTTCTCATGTGTCTACATGACTGAATTGCAGTTGTAAAGCAGACCTTCCATCCTGGAATATAAAATCAATCATATTTTCTTAGCATTTGTTAAGGATTTTGTAATTTGTAGCTTTAGATACTGTCATTTTAGGTTTGCTAAATGATAATGAGGTAACAGGGTCTATATGGTTTCTAAAATGCTGTAATATATTTATGATGTATGATCTCCATCTTTATCAGAGGTACACCAGTAGTATGTTATTCTGGCATATTAGTCTTGAAGATCAGTACATTATTCTATGACAGATTAAAAGTGCAAACTTTGCAATATTGCCCAATAATCTAGAATAATACACTGTAATTATTAGGTGTGTGGAAGGTAAAAGGTATGGTGTAACTGCTAGATGAGAAGCTTAATGGGAAAAAGAAAGCAAAAGGACATGGTAAAACATTCAATTGAGGATCAGGAAATGTTATATAATAATTATTCCGGCGGCCTCCTTTGGTCTTAGCTTACTTTCCTGGAACATTGAGGTGTTTTATACATTACTAGATGGCAGCCCGATTCTAAAGAATCGAGTAGTCTTGAATATGTATGTAGTTGACATACTGTGACTGACAGAACTTGTTAAGTCAAAGTGAGTGAACTACATATATATATATATATATATATATATAGCAGCACTATGCTATATGGTGGTACATTACAGCACATGTATAGCAGCACTATAGTATTTGGCGGTACATTACATAACATGTATAGCAGCACTATAGTATATGGTGGTACATTACAGCACATGTATAGCAGCACTATAGTATATGGCGGTACATTATAGTAAATGTATAGCAGCAATATAGTATACTAGCTGTGAGCCCGATGCAAATGCATCGGGATTCTAGAACGTGCATTAATTTGATTATAGTAGTTATAGCTGTTAGCCTGATGCAAATGCATCGGGTATCTAAAATATGTTTATTGTTTTTTTAAAGATTTTTAAATAATAATCGCATCATCAATAGCAATAATATAAGCCATAGCATTATTATTAGCAGTAATAGCAGTATTAATAGCATTATTAGCAGTATTATAAGCATTAATAACAGTATTAATAGCATTAATAGCATTATTATTAGCATTAATAGCATTATTAATAGCATTATTAGCATTATAATAGCATTAATAACATTATTAATAGCATTAATAGCATTATATTGCATTAGCATTATATAGCATTAATAATAGCATTATTAGCATTAATAATAGCATTAATAACATTATTATAATAGCATTAATAGCATTATTATTAGCATTAATAGCATTATTAATAGCATTAATAGATTAAATATTAGCATTAATTAGCATATAGCATTAATATTGCATTAATATTAGCATAATAGCTTAATAGCATTATTATTAGCATTAATTAGCATTAATAATAGGCATTATTAGCATTAATAATAGCATTAATAACAGTATTAATAGCATTAATAGCATTATTATTAGCATTAATAGCATTATTATATAGCATTATGAGCATTAATAATAGCATTAATAACATTATTAATAGCATTAATTGCATTATTATTAGCATTAATAGCATTATAATAGCATTATTAGCATTAATAATAGCATTAATAACATTATTAATAGCATTAATAGCATTATTATTAGCATTAATAGCATTATTAATAGCATTAATAGATAAATATTAGCATTAATAGCATTAATAGCTAATTAATAGCATTAATAGCATTATTAATAGCATTAATAGCATTATTATTAGCATTAATAGCATTAATTATATGCATTATTAGCATTAATAATAGCATTAATAAAGATTATAGCATTAATAGCATTATTATTAGCATTAATAGCATTATTAATAGCATTATTAGCATTAATAATAGCATTATAATACATTATATAGCATTAATAACATTATTATTAGCATTAATAGCATTAATAATAGCATTATTAGCATTAATATAGCATTAATAACATTATTAATAGCATTAATAGCATTATTAAATTAGCATTAATAGCATTATTAATAGCATTAATAGGATAATATTAGCATTAATAGCATTATAGCCTAATTAATAGCATTAATAGCATTATAATAGCATAATAGCATTATTATTAGCATTTATATAGCATTAATAATGGCATTATTAGCATTAATAATAGCATTAATACATTATTAATAGCATTAATAGCATTATTATTAGCATTAATAGCATTAATAATGCCATTAATAGGATAAATATTAGCATTAATAGCATTAATTAGCATAATTAATAGCATTAATAGCATTATTAATAGCATTATTATTAGCATTAATAGCATTAGTAGGATAAATATTAGCATTAATAGCATAATTAATAGCATTAATAGCATTATTAATAGCATTAATAACATTATTATTAGCATTAATAGAATTAATAATAGCATTATTAGCATTAATAATAGCATTCATAACATTAGTAATAGCATTAATACATTATTATTAGCATGAATAGCATTAATATTAGCATTATTAGCATTAATAATAGCATTAATAGCATTAATAGGATAAATATTAGCATTAATAGCATTAATAGGATAAATATTAGCATTAATAGCAGAATTAATAGCATTAATAGCATTATTAATAGCATTAATAGCATTATTTATTAGCATTAATAACATTAATAATACCATTAATAGGATAAATATTAGCATTAATAGCATTAATAGCATTATTAATAGCATTAATAGCATTATTATTAGCATAAATAGCATTAATAATAGCATTATTAGCATTAATAATAGCATTAATAACATTATTAATAGCATTAATAGCATTATTATTAGCATTATAATAGCATTAATAATAGCATTATTAGCATTAATAATAGCATTAATAACATTATTAATAGCATTAATAGCATTATTATTTAGCATTAATAGCATTAATAGCATTATTAATTAGCATTAATAGCATTAATAATACCATTTAATAAGATAAATATTAGCATTAATAGCATTAATAGCATTATTAATAGCATTAAATTAGCATTGTATATTAGCATAAATAGCATTAATAATAGCATTATTAGCATTAATAATAGCATTAATAACATTATTAATAGCATTAATAGCATTATTATTAGCATTAATAGCATTAATAATAGCATTAATAATAGCATTATTAGCATGAATAATAGCATTAATAACATTATTAATAGCATTAATAGCATTATTATTAGCATTAATAGCATTAATAGCATTATTATTAGCATTAATAGCATTAATAATACCATTAATAAGAATAAATATTAGCATTAATAGAATTAATAGCATTATTAATAGCATTAATAGCATTATTATTAGCATAAATAGCATTAATAATAGCATTATTAGCATTAATAACATTATTAATAGCATTAATAGCATTATTATTAGCATTTATTTATTTTATTATTTATTTTTATTTAATTATTTATTCATTTTTATTTATTTTTTTATTATTTTTTTAATTATTTTTAAATTATTTTTTTTATTATTTAATTTATTTATTTTTTTAAGTGAGAGTGAGACACAGTTCTCATTCAGGTCCGCATTTTTTTTTTTTTTTTTTTATTATTATTTTTATTTAATTATTTAATATTTATTATTTATTTTTTTATTATTTTTTAATTATTTTTAAATTATTTTTTTATTATTAAATTTATTTATTTTTTTAAGTGAGAGTGAGACACAGTTCTCATTCAGGTCCGCATTTTTTTTTTTTTTTAATTATTATTTTTATTGAATTATTTAATATTTTTTATTTATTTTTTTATTATTTTTTAATTATTTTTAAATTATTATTTTTATTATTTAATTTATTTGTTTTTTTAACTGAGAGTGAGACACAGTTCTCATTCAGGTCCGCAGTTTTTTGTTTTTTTTTATTATTATTTTTATTTAATTATTTAATATTTTTTATTTTTTTTTTTATTATTTTTTAATTATTTTTAAATTATTATTTTTATTATTTAATTTATTTATTTTTTTAAGTGAGAGTGAGACACAGTTCTCATTCAGGTCCGCAGTTTTTTTTTTTTTTTATTATTATTTTTATTGAATTATTTAATATTTTTTATTTATTTTTTTTATTATTTTTTAATTATTTTTAAATTATTATTTTTATTATTTAATTTATTTATTTTTTTAAGTGAGAGTGAGACACAGTTCTCATTCAGGTCCGCAGTTTTTTTTTTTTTTATTATTATTTTTATTTAATTATTTAATATTTTTTATTTATTTTTTTATTATTTTTAATTATTTTTAAATTTTTTTTTTATTATTTAATTTATTTATTTTTTTAAGGGAGAGTGAGACACAGTTCTCATTCAGGTCCGCATTTTTTTTTTTTTTTTATTATTATTTTTTATTTAATTATTTAATATTTTTTATTTATTTTTTTATTATTTTTTAATTATTTTTAAATTATTATTTTTATTATTTAATTTAATTTATTTTTTTAACTCAGAGTGAGACGCAGTTCTCATTCAGGTCCGCCTTTTTTTTTCCCCATTCACATACATTAGCGGTGTGTCGGCGATTTTATGGCCGGCCACCTGGTTCTATTTGTCGGCCCTAAAATCGCGGACACACCGCTAATGAATGTCTATGGGCAGTGAGCTCGAATTCTGATTGGTCGGCGTTCAATCCGAAATCGGGCTGACTGCCCATAGAGATGCATTAGCGGTGTGTCCGCGATTTTAGGGCCGACAAATAGAACCAGGTGGGCGGCCATAAAATCGCCGACACACCGGTAATGTATGTCAATGGGTAAAAAAAAGGCGGACCTGAATGAGAACTGCGTCTCAGTTTTGAGGGGCTCTTCTGATTGGCTGAGGGCAGTATACCGCGACCAATCAGAAGAGGGCCTGAGATCTCATTGAGGTAGAATGGGGGATTTTTCTTCCATTCTATCTTAATGAGAAGGAAGAGGACGTCGGAGGTGGAAGATCCCCGGGGCCGGACGAAGAGGCGAAGATGGCGGAAATAAGAGAGAAGACCCCCGGGGCCGGAGGAAGAGGACGCCTGGCCGGACGGAGGAGTTGAGGATCGGACGGACGATCAGATGACTTGAAGGGATGTAAGTGATCGACGGGGGCGTTAGGTTAGGGGACAGCGGGGCTTCGGGTGTAGGGCCTTAGGTGACAGCGGCGTTAGGTTAGGGGACGGCGGGGGCTTAGGGGATAGGCGGCGGGGCTTAGGGGGTATCGGCGGGGGCCTAGGATGCTACGGGGCTTAGGGGGTAGGGGCTTAGGGGCTGCTGCGGGGCTTAGGGGGTAGGGCCTTAGGGGCGGCGGTGGCTTAGGGGGTAAACGGCGGGGGCTTAGGATGCTGCGGGTCGGGGGTTAGGTGGTCGCGGCTTAGGGGATAGGGGCTTAGGGGGTATCGGCGGGGGCTTAGGATGCTGCGGGTCGGGGGTTAGGTGGTCGGGGCTGCTGCGGGGCTTAGGGGGTAGGGGCTTAGGGGCGGCGGTGGCTTAGGGGGTAGACGGCGGGGCTTAGGGGGTATCGGCGAAGGGTTAGGATGCTGCGGGTCGGGGGTTAGGTGGTCGGGGCTGCTGCGGGGCTTAGGGGGTAGGGGCTTAGGGGCGGCGGTGGCTTAGGGGGTAGACGGCGGGGCTTAGGGGGTATCGGCGAAGGATTAGGATGCTGCGAGTCGGGGTTAGGTAGTCGGGGCTTAGCGGGTGGCGACTTAGGGGTAGGGGCGGCGCAGGTGTTCGGGGCTTAGCGGGTGGCGACTTAGGGTAGGGGCGGCGCACTGAGGGCGGCGGTGGCTTAGGGGGTAGACGGCGGGGCTTAGGGAGTATCGGCGGGGGGTTAGGATGCTGCGGGTCGGGGGTTAGGTGGTCGGGGCTTAGCGGGTGGCGACTTAGGGGTAGGGTTGGCGCAGGTGGTCGGGGCTTAGCGGGTGGCGACTTAGGGGTAGGGGCGGTGCACTGAGGGCGGCGGTGGCTTAGGGGGTAGACCGCTATGGTATACTACAGTGCCATGGCCATACGCCTGTCAGGTGTAAAGCGTATGGCCATGGGACTGTAGTATACCATAGCGGTGTACACTACAGCGCCGGGCGGCGGGGCTTAGGGGGTATCGGCGGGGGGTTAGGATGCTGCGGGTCGGGGGTTAGGTGGTCGGGGCTTAGCGGGTGGCGACTTAGGGGTAGGGGCGGCGCACTGAGGGGGTGGCTAAGAGCATGGGGCTGTAGTGTACACCGCTATGGTATACTACAGTCCCATGGCCATACGCCTGTCAGGTGTAAAGCGTATGGCCATGGGACTGTAGTATACCATAGTGGTGTACACTACAGCGCCATGCTCTTAGCCAGCCCTGGCTTTGTTAGCAAAGCGACTCGCAATGCCCGCTTCGCGGGCATTGCTTCGCAAGACTGCAACGACTCGCAATGCCCGCTTTGCGGGCATTGCTTCGTGAGTCGCCGTGGCCGCGTAGCGGCCACGGGGAGAGTCCAGGAGAAGCAGCTCGCTCGCGCTAACAAAGCCACCGGAAGTTGCGCCGCTCCGACGGAAGTCGCTACGGCAATTATATAATAGATGGCGGTACATTACAGTAAATGTATAGCAGTGCTAAGGTATATTGCAGTACATGTATAGCAGCGCTATGGTATATGTGTGTACATTACATTACATGTATAGCAGCGCCATAGTATATGGCGGTACATTACACCACATGTATAGCAGCACTATGGTATATGTCGATACATTACAGCACATGTATAGCAGCACTATGGTATATGGCTCGCCACGGCGCCATGTGTAAAATCCACCCATTACTTCAGATTTTACACATGGCGCCGTGGCAAGCGCCGCTATGCTGATTGGCACCATATTTCAAATACACTGAGTACAGTGTATTTCAAATATGGCGGCATAGTGGTCGCCACTATTCTGATTAGTCGCCACGCTGAACGCGACGACCAATCAGAATAGCGGCGCGCTCTATGGCGTCATATTTGAAATACACTGAGTACAGTGTATTTGAAGTATCGCACCATAGAGCGCGCCGCTATTCTGATTGGTCGTCGCGTTTAGTGTGGCTACCAATCAGAATAGCGGCGCGCTCTATTGCGCGATACTTCAAATACACTGAGTACAGTGTATTTCAAAGATGGCGGCATAGCGCGCAGCGCTATTCTGATTGGTCGCCACATTCAGCGTGGCGACCAATCAGAATAGCGGCGCGGTCTATGGCGCCATACTTCAAATACACTGTACTCAGTGTATTTCAAAATGGTGGCATAGCCCGCGGCGCTATTCTGATTGGTCGCCGCATTCAGCGTGGCGACCATTCAGAATAGCGGCGCGCTCTATGGCGCGATACTTCAAATACACTGAGTACAGTGTATTTCAAAGATGGCGGCATAGCACGCGGCTCTATTCTGATTGGTCACCGCATTCAGCGTGGCGACCAATCAGAATAGCGGCGTGCTCTATGGCGCGATACTTCAAATACACTGAGTACAGTGTATTTCAAATATGGCGGCATAGCGCGCGGCGCTATTCTGATTGGTCGCCGCATTCAGCGTGGCGACCAATCAGTATAGTGGCGCAGTCTATGTCACCATACTTCAAATACACTGTACTCAGTGTATTTCAAATATGGCGGCATAGCGCGCCGCTATTCTGATTGGTCACTGCGTTCAGCGTGGATGCAGCGACCAATCACAATCGCGGCTCACGGTACCGCGGAAAATGCCGGCTGGCTTATGGCTGGGCGGAGCTCAGCCACGGCTATGTACAGCACGGAGCTCAGCGGCTCGCCAGCCGTAAAATGACCGGCTAAAGCCGGTCATCTCCTGGCTGACTCGCCGCGGACCTTCGTGCCATAGGTAGCCGCGGCTGAGCTCCGGGCAGCCGTTAGCCAGTCGGGAGGCTCCTGGCAGGCTCGCGTTCGCTCCGGCCGCGGGACCGTGGTGTGTGGCGGCTGGGAGACGACCGGCTAACGGCGGTCGTCTCTCAGCAGGCTCGCGCTCGCTCCGGCCGCGGGACCATGGTGTGTGTCAGGCAGGAGACAACCGGCTAATGCCGGTCGTCTCCCGACCGTGTGTTTGGGGCACTGTACGGGTGGCCGTAAGCGTGGCGGGGCTGCCTGAGTCCCGCTCCGCTTAGGGCCGCCATGTTGGTCCACCCGTTCAGGGTGTACACTGTGGTGACGTCACCGTAGCCGATGACAAAGTGACGGAAGTCCTGGCCAAAGTGACGGAAGTGGCCTTCGGCTTTTAGATATTAGATTAACTAATACAGTCAATTACTTAGCGGTGATGCTATTGTCTGCTGAAGCCAGTGATTGGCTGCAAAATTCACATGCCTGTATTACAAATCATTGCTCTATACCATGATTGGCTATAGTAGACCTGTAGCATGACAATGTTATGTGACCCACCCGGGAAAGTGGCACCAACAAGTTATTTGATGCAAATTGAATGCTCTTTATTATACTTTAAAGTCTCTTCAGTCCCTAGAGCATAATAATCACAAGCTGTAAAAAAAAAAATAATAACTCACTGCTCTCCTTTCCCACCATACTGTTTTGGGTCCTCCACCCCTCTTCATTTCCCTTTTTTGTTTTGTATCCTCTTTGGCCTCTACACTCCATTACATTGCTTTTGATTTTACTTAAATACAGTTGTTCATCTCCAGATCTAACTATCTTATGGCGGGTTTACACGTTGCGATATTGGAGTTCAATTTCAATGAAAAGTCACGTGGTTCAATCGTTGGACCCGATATCGTTCCTGCGTTGTATGGTGTGAACACCCAATACGATGCAGGAACTATGTCAATGTGATATTGGGGATTGAATGAGCGTGCTATTCAATGCGCCGATATTGAAGGGAGATTGGAGCCGGATCGTGCTGTGTAAACGCCCAACTACGATGCGATGTTCAACGTCACCCATTCACTCCCATGTTAAATGGTCGTTCCTGGGTTGGGGGGCGTAGACATCGCACGGACGTTGTATTCCGATATCGCAGCGTGTAAACCTCCGATGCGATGCGGGAGAAACGTGCACTAAATGCGCTTTCCCGCGCCATTGAAGTGCGATATCGCAACGATATTGAAACGTGTAAACCCACCATTACTGTATTTTGTAAGATTTTATGTCATCTGATTCTGCTTCTTTCATGTCTGTTGCTGCCCCCTAATAGTCCCCAATTTATCTCTTTCATACTAGTGTATGAGTTGTGCAATGCTCTATCTGTGCTTAGCTTAGTACAAGCGGAGTACAAATATATCAAAATGTGGAAGTCCACTCTGCCTTGCACCTGCTTCATACTCCTAAAACAAGCCCTGTGTTTCAGTGAGCAAGGCTGCAACATGGGAAAAGTGATGGCATGAGACAGAAATGCAGGCAAGCGTCACAAGGGAAAGGTATCTTTCTGCTTCTTCATTCTATGAAAGAACAAATAAAAGAAAAACATACTGTTACCAAAAAGAGGAGCGGTACCTCTAGGGCTCAATGTTGTTTACTAGGCTCCATAGCAATTATAAAAAGAGTGCTGTCACTTTTGTACTTATTTGTGAAATGACAGTTACACTTGAAGCCAAATTCACATTGCTTTATTTTGGTTTAATAAAACTGTGCCCATAGCCTTCTATTGGACCACCTGTACATATATGTATTGTGGAGACACGGTGGTCAGAGGCTGCACTTGTCCGCTTGCCTGGCTGCCTTTAGAAAGACAGCATGAACCAGGGCTCATGCTAACTGAACGCCAGAACTCCTTAACCATGGGAGGAACACTACTCAGACAACACAGGGTGAGGGAACCACAAAAATAAGACTGTATTTCATCCCCCACAGTCAAAGGCATAACCAAGCACCACACACAAAGTAAGAGGCAACAGAGTCTCACCCTTCCGCTGGCTCCCCAGGGATTAGAATTTTCGTGCCTCAGTGTTTCCATGGCAACTTACTCCAATCCAGCAGCACCCTGCTTTCGGCAGGCACCCACTGTGAAAGGAACAGCAGCAAGCATAGGAAGCTGACCGAGCAAAGTAAAGTCTGTAATCAGGTGACCGAATTGTTTCAATCTGGGTTTCTTCTTTAAGTAGTCTCTGGTGCACCTCTAGTTGGGGCCGGAGTCCCTAGACCGAGGCCACAAAGCAAAAGTTCCCCTGGCAAATAAACAGGCTTGCTTATATACCCCTGAGCACGCATTGCAGGACATTGGGGTCTTCACGATTGGTGGAATAAGACTGTGCTTAGAGATGAGCGAGTAGTCAAATATTCAGACTCGCTATACTCATACCGAGTAGATCGTAGTACTCCGGTATTTGTTATGAGTAGCGAGTCCAATGTTAGGCTGGGTTCACATTTGCGGACCCCTCCGCAGCGTTCTGCGGAGGGGTCCGCAATGTGACCGCAGCGGCCGCAAGCTCCTATCTTTATAATGGGAGCGCACGGTGCTGTGCTTGACAGATCACACCAGGGACGCGACATGTCCGCCTGCGCACAGATCACATATGGGAGTGAATGGGTGCGCACGGTCCTGCGCGGTCAAGCGCAGCACCGTGCGTCCACATTCTAAACATAGGGGCTTGCGCTGGCTGCGCACACATGGCGATTCCCCTCCGCAGAACGCTGCGGAGGGGAACGCCAGTGTGAAGGCAGCCTTAGTCAATAGGAAATGTGAGTAATTGTCTGCTGGACCCAAAAAAACAGTCTGGGAGCTGAGAAAAAGGCTGAAATGGGTGCATGATTGTTTAAGCCGCCGGCTTTTAAACAATCATTTACCTGATGCATGCCTCCCCCGCCTGGTGCTTCCCTCCCTGCTGCTCAGTGCCTCACTCCCTCTGCCCCTGGCTCCGTACCGGCTCCTCTGCTGGAAGCGAGCTGCCGACTATTTCAAGCGATTAGGTGATACTGATAGTTTAAATAGCCGGGGGTAAAAAGTCATTTGAAATAGCCAGCTATTTGCAATAGCCAGCTTTTTCAAAAAGCCCACCGGCTACTTCAAATGAACAGCTGATGCATCAGCTGTTCATTTAAAATTGCCGCAGGACCCTGACTCTGACGTCACCGCCAACACTGCCTGAAGTGAGTGCTGCTGTCACCTCATTTCTGGCAGTGATTGCGGTGCCGTGGGAAAGTTCATCTGAGTTCGGTGAACTCAGATGAACTTTCCCACGGCCAGGTGCTCAGCTACATCTCTACCAGCAGATGTGTGTGTGCTGGTAGAGATGTAGGAAAGCTGAAGAAGAAGTTCTCATTTGGTCTACATTGGAGGTTTGTTTCTTCAATGAAGATGGAGTCACTAATTGTGTTTTGTTTTATTTCTAATAAAAATAAATTTCTCTGCTGTGTCTTTTTTTAACTCTTAAATAGAAATTCATGGTGGCCATGTCTAATATTGGTGTGACATCATGAATTTCGTGCTTAGGGCCAGCTGATAATACAAAGCTGGCCCTAACTCCATTATTACCCAGAGAGTCACCCGGAACCAGGGCCCTGGAAGAGTCGGATACAGCGCCAGAAGATGGTGCTGCTATAAACGTGCCATTTTCTGGGGTGTCAGTGGACTGCAATTTGCAGTTTGGGGGGGGGGCAGAAAGCTTGGGCCACCCTGCGCTGCAGATTCCAGCCCCAAGCTGCCTAGTTTTATCTGGCTGGACACAAAAATAGGACAAAGCCCACACATTTTTTTCATTCATTATTTCATGAAATTCCTAAAATAATTGTAAAAAAGGGCTTTTCTATATTTTTGGTTCCCAGCTGGGTACAACTAGGCAGCTGGGGGTTCGGGGCAACCCATTCCTGCCTGCTGTACCTGGCAAACATACAAAAATATGGCAAAGCCAACATCAATTTTTTTTAATTTTTATAAAATTAGGGCTCCACTGTATTTCAATCCCATCAAATATAGAAGACAGGAAATGACATCAGGGACCCCTTTTTTGTTTTTATTTTTTTAGAAATATCTTTCTTCACTGTCTGACTGGACAGTGCAGAAAAAAAAAGTATGCGTTAAAAATCACAGCGTGTGTGTGCAGCCTTAATATGTAAATGTTAAAAAAAATATATGGTGTAAACAAATGTATGTAACATGGGGCACCTGGTCAGGGGCTGCACGAGTGGTTTTACACCACTGCTTCACTAGAATGACACAAGCACTATTTGAACTGCTGTCATTTTTTTGCCAGCAGATCGGGACTCGTACGCCACTTACGCAGTGATATATCAGAAGTGCCATAAGAGCGAATGATGATGGAGGTGATCTTCTGACAGCTCAGTGTGTAAGTGGCGTAAGGGAGGCGATCTGCCCCAGGGACTGTGTGATAGTTAATGCAGGAAGAAGCCACCCATCATCATCATCACAAGGGCTTCACAATTATTAATCTTGGACTACTAGCCTTGTTGTTCCAGTGCCACTGCACAATGTGCAGGCATAGTGTCTCCAAAAATTAGCCCAAGGGGGCTGTATTATGGTTGATGAAGTTAGAAGACCTCAAGGGCCAAACAATTATGAAGCTAGGACTACTAGCACAGTAGTTCCAGTGCCCAATAGGCAGACATTGCATAGTGTCTCCAAAAATTAGCCCAAGGGGCTGTATCATGACTGATGAAGGAAGCAGGCCTCAAGGGTTAAACAATTATGAAGCTAGGACTACTAGTACAGTAGTTCCAGTGCCCAATGTGCAGGCATAACCATAGTTTCTCCAAAAATTAGCCCAATGGGCTGTATCATGGTTGATGAAGGAAGGAGGGTCTCATCACAAGTGCATCCGATGGGAAATATTAATGAACGAAACATTGTTGTTAATTATTGACCATGAGCTACATGTGGCAGAAGGTGGAGTTTAATACACGTGTAAGAAAAAGAAAAGGGGTTTGTATGGGAAGGGATGAATGTGATCACCAGTAGCATAATAGAACGTTTTGGGTGATTTTGGGTTGGGATGCTGTCATCTGGAGGCTTAAATACTGTTGCAAAATCCAGTCCTTGTTAGATTTTTATCAGAGTCAGCCTCTCTGCATTCTCTGTAGTCAGCAGTGTGCGTGTATCTGTGATGATTGGTCCTGCAGCACTGAAAACTCACTCTGACATGACACTAGCAGCAGGGCAGGCCAGTACCTCCAAGGCCAAGGCATATAAGGAGATGTATGGCCAACTATGCAGCTTGGATACCCAGTAATTAAATTGAAAAGAAGCATCAGAAAGAACGCAGGTATGGTCACTTAGATAGTCGTTGTCCATCTTGTACAACTTCTCCCTCCTCCCATCTAGCCCTTGCTGATGAGGCGGTTTATTGAAGATTGCCCAGTTTGTGGATATTTTACCACTACCTCTTTTGGACTGGCTGGGCGTGTTTCTCCTCATTAATGCATGCAGTTGCACAGAGCTGGTACCTCTGCTAGCAGTGGTGTCTGAGGGTGATGTTGCCATCAAATGATCAACAACGGCCCTCTTGAAGGATTCAATTGTGAAAACCCTTGGTGACTGCAACAGTAGCAAAGGAAATTTGTCCTTGTAGTGTGGGTCTAGAAAGGTGACCAACCAGTATAGGTTGCTATTGAAAATGTGGATCAGTATTATAGAGAACAGTCACACACTCTTTAAGTCAGGTGATAACAAAAAGGATTTATTTGAAGAGCAACCTCTTCAAATAAATCCTTTTTGTTATCACCTGACTTAAAGAGTGTGCGATTGTTCTCTATAATACTGGACGTGGGTCTCCCAGACCCCTCAGTCAGCACCTCGATGAGTGACAGATTGCTCGGTGTGCACACCATTTATCTATCTACGAAAATGTGGATCACGCAAGGGTCTTGGCACAGACAGTTAGATATGAAGTGTGTCATGTGTGCCAAGCTGCAAAGAGGCAAATGTTCTGTGGTCCCAGAAGGAGGAACAACACCCATCCTCTCCTCACACTGACTCTTCTCCTTCACCTCCTCCTCTCCAGCCCACCTAGCTGGACAGACATGAAACTGTGGTTGGGAGTCCCCTCTGTAGCATAAGGGGTCGCCTCGGTACCACTGAAAAAGAAGTCCTCTCCCTCCTCGTCTTCCTCATCATCTTTATCTCCCAATCTTGCATGATGATATTGGCTGGGTAGGATCACCCATTCTGAAATTTTGCTCCATACCTGACTGCTGGACACTCAAAGATTCCATTTTTAGATTTTGCGGCGATTCTATCAGTAGACATAGCATAGAGATGGTTATGCTGATAATAGCCTGATCACCGCTCACAAGCTTGGTGCAGTACTCAAAGTTATCAAGCACCTCACTAATGTCAGAGATCCACACCCACTTGACAGTTGTTATGTGTCTTGGCTGAGTCTCAGCCTGACGGGCATGTTTAAGCTGGTATTAAGCAAGTGCCCTCTGCTGCTCACTTATCCTTGCCATCATATGATATGTTGAGTTCCACCATGTTGGCAGGTCGTAAATGAGTCAGTGATTTGGCAAATTAAATTGCTTTTGAAGCAGTGCAAGACCGAGAACAGCGGTTGAGAAATGGCAGAGATGAGCACGTAATACGGCACACCTTTTCAAGTAGGTATGCAAGTCAGGGTATGTTTTTATTAATTTCTGCACTACTAGGTTTAGCATGTGAGCCATGCATGGCACGTGTACCAGCTTCCTGAGCTTTAAAGCCGCCACCAGGTTACGCCCATTATCGCAGGCAACCAGACCGGGTTGGAGTTGCATTGGGGAGAGCCACTGATCGGTCTGTTTTTTTATTCCTTGCCAGAGCTCTGCTGCAGAGAGTGGGGTTTCACCTAAGCAGATGAGCTTAAGCAGAATGTGTTGCCGCTTTTCTGATGCGCTGCTGTACAGCTCCCAACTTGGGAGTGATGTGGAGGGTAATTCAGCAAAAGAAGATGAGGCAGAGGAGGAGGAGGAGGAGGAGAGACAGGATGTATATGATGAGGCGGAAAACCTGATTGAGGTTGGGCACGCTATTTGTGGCATGGGTAGGATATGTAATGGTTCAGTTTGAGACTTTGTCTCACCCTCCACCAGGCTGAGTCAGTGCGCCATGACAGAGATGTATCATCCCTGTCCACAAGTACTTGTCCATGTGTCCGTTGTTTAAGACATGCGGCTGTAACGTGAGGATGCCATGCCGGCAAAAATAGTGCTGGCTGGGAACCGAGTATCGTGGGGCAGCCACAGCCAACAGATCACGAAAAGACTGTGTCCCCTCAAGCCTAAACGGCATCCCCATGGCTAGCAACTTGGCAATGCGCACGTTCAGTTTTGTTGCTTGTGGGTGCGTGGCTTGGTATTTACGCTTCCTTTCATAGTTCTGGGGCACAGACCACTGCAACTTGTCTGCTGGCCAGATGATAACTGTGTGTCATCACCATCAGCCTCCATCTCTTCATTTGATATATCACGTGGATGAAAGTGGCTTTCTTCTGGCCATGACTTTTCAAATATTTGGCCATGAACAGATGATACCTCCTCATGTTCTTCTTCAATGTCGTGCGGTGAGAGGACAGAGGCAATGACAGGATATGGACCAAACAGATCCTCAGAGTGGCCAAGGTTGAGGTCAAATGTTTCCTGTGACCCCTGACGGGCTGATAAACTAGGAATAGGTTGAGAATTGGATGACTCTGCATGGACAGGAGACTGTGTGGAAGATTGGGTGCTGCTAGAAAATTTTGTTGAGGCCTTATCAGCCATTCAAGACAGTATCTGCTCTTGCTCTTCTAGCCTCCAGACCCATTTATTTTCCAGACAGGGAAATTTTGCCAGGAACATAGATGCATCAACCTTTTCTGTTTCCCAGACTCTGTGCCTTGTCGGCCACCACTGACAAGCCCACGGCCACATATATGTCCCTGTCCCTTCACAACAGCCTTCTTAGGAATTTGGGTTTTTTGTGACATAGTTGCAGATATTCAGATGCAGATATTGGGGAACAAGGAGCAGTTAGTGCTTTGTGGAAGGAAGCACTACAGCCTAGTACTACTTTGTGTTTTACAAACAGTACCGCAATTGCACAAAAAAAGAGCTGAAATATTGATGTACTATGTGGTACTGTAACGCTCCTGCCTGTCTCCCTGCACTACATTCACCTAGTACTACAATACTGGTAGCTCTCACAAGAGCTTTTGTGTTTTACAGAGGATTTCTGTACTATTTTCACAAGCACAACTCTCCCTAGCAGCTGCTCACACTCTCCCTACACTAGCTGTGTTCTGCATACAATGTGCAGAAAATAACGGTGGCAGGGCTTATATAGAGCCTATGAGTCATAGGTTGTGACTCATTTATGATGCTGGGCGGCCAGCCAATCATAGTAATGCCACAAATGAGAAGGCTGTGGCATTACTGTGATTGGCTAACATGCTGGGTGGGAGATCTGAATACTGCAAGGCGAGTAGTGAAATACAGTTGTGGCCAAAAGTATTGACACCCCTGCAATTCTGTCAGATAATACTCAGTTTCTTCCTGAAAATGATTGCAATCACAAATTCTTTGGTATTATTATCTTCATTTAATTTGTCTTCAATGAAAAAACACAAAAGAGAATGAAGCAAAAAGTAAAACATTGATCATTTCACACAAAACTCCAAAAATGGGCCAGACAAAAGTATTGGCACTCTCAGCCTAATACTTGGTTGCACAACCTTTAGGCAAAATAACTGCGATCAACCGCTTCCGGTAACCATCAATGAGTTTGTGATTGCAATCATTTTCAGGAAGAAACTGAGTATTATCTGACAGAATTGCAGGGGTGTTAATACTTTTGGCCACAACTGTACTTGCTATATTCCGAGTACCACATTACTTGCAGAGTACCGAATACTTATGATTATACTTGCTCATCACTAACTGTGCTCTCATTGGCTAAATTTCAAGCCACATTCATAATATCCCTAAGTCATGAGTCTCTGGCAGAATTAATGAAGAGTCAAGTAATTTACATAAAATCAGCAATACACATTTTTGGACAATAGAAGGCCCACATCTTTAACTGTCTTTGAGTCTCTGACCTTCTCTGACAAAGGGGTGAGATAACTTTATTAGGAAACACAATCCTTTGGACCATGGAGGGACTCTGGGGAGTGTGGCAGAAACCCCAGCAAACATGAAATAGCAAGCACAAAGGTTACGACGTCTGGCCATTTTAAGAAGTTTAACGCTTGCCATACATTGACAAAGTCCATGTTGTCACATGTACGTCTCTGATTTTCTTACGATACTGTGCTAATTGTATGATTTATTATCAAGCTCTGGGAACGTCGAATCATCATGCAAAGTACCTACGGCACCTTAATTTGGATAATTCAAGAGCTAATGTGCCAATGTACAGACTCCTACACCAAACTTGAAATCAATGAGACTATGCTCATGGAAATGTTTCATTAGAGATAATGGTAAGTTACCAAGAATCTTAAGTGATGGTTAGGATCAATTTAGCAAAGTTGGGTCACTGAGGGTTTGGTACATTTGTTTCTAATTTTCATTCCTACAGACACAACATTACAGTTTCTATAAAAACAAAGATGGGCGCTCTAGGTCACTGAATGCAACATTCTGCTACAAACAATTGTTAAATTACAGCTATGTTTCTTTCTAAAATTCCCTAAGTGAGCTCCGCTGTGCATATTCTAAGCTGATTTTTAGTAGATATTGTTCAAAGATTGATTGGAGTCAGTTGATATCCCACCAACTCACTTGACAGTCTACAAACATAATCAATATAGTTACACTACAGGTAATTACTCATTAGAGGAGCTCTGTCTACCCTGAGGTTTGTGTCTATCAATTTATCATTTTATTTTGCAACACGTCAGAAAGGTACATTTAACCATCCTAAACCACTGTTTTTACAGGCAAGGTTGATACTTATTTAATTTGCCTGCAAACTGATCTAAATGAAAAGCTCACGTGAAAATAAGGAATCAAAAAGAGTTTTGATTACAATTGATTACAAATGATTTTGTATTACCAATATAATGTGATGGTTAGTGATGTGGATAATCTTTATTTCTACCCGAGCATAGCATCTTTTTAACAAAATTGCTTACATCTTTGGAAAAATGTTTCAGTTCATAAATAATGGAAAAAAGAAAAAATGTGTTAAAAGTTTTTTTTAAGGGAATACACATCAATCGTATTGTTTTGTGACTTATGTGATATATGATATCAGGACAATTCCATATTAAACATTACATTTCTAATCCCCCCATTTGGAACATGAACCTTATTTTAATTATTTTCTGTTCATAAGAACACTAACTCAATAAGCAAAATTTGCATATTAATTTTGCACAAATGTATGCCTTCTCATAGGAGCTATAGATTTACTTTTCTACCACAATTTACAGACAAAGATAAAATCAATGTATTAAGAGACCAAGTCCTCTTAATGAATTTATTGTATTTCTCTCCAGCCGACGCTAGACTAAGACGAATGAATAAAACATTAGTCTTAGTAAATTCCACTTGTTCTCACAGGCACAGCAGTATAGCTATGCCTGTATAAAAGAGAGTAAGGCAGCCGGCACCCCCTGAAGATATTTGCAGTTATGACATAAAGGTATATTTGTATAATGGTACATGATATCCTGGTATTACATGGCACTAATTGCCCAGTTTTATGACGGTCACATATGCTGTCATTTTGATGTGTGATATAATTGTGTAATTGCACTGTTATTGCTATAGTATGTGCTGGTTATGTAATTCCTGTTGAAGCAATAAGATTTGCTCTGCTTAAGGGCAGGCACACACTTATGTGAGATGCTTGCGAGATACTCGCATGCATCTCACATGACTCACCTGGCCCAGACGCATCCTCTCTTAATGGAAGTGTGGAGCTGCAGAGAAACATTAGCTGCTGACGTGCTCCTCTCCAGAGAGGCGGTGGTCAGGTGAGTCATGCAAGATGCATGCCAGTATCTCACATCGCGTGCCTCTGCCATAAGACAGAGGTAACGCTGGTCAAGAACGATTAGCAACAGGAAATAATTTTAAAGTAACAACAGAGGTTTTAGGAAGCTATCACTAGGTGGTTCATGATTATTTATTTAAAAAACCCACAAGTGACTCCATTTTGTAAACAACACCTTGCATGACTATCCAGAGGTACAGTGAGCATATTGAACTTACAGATTTTTCACTAAATTTGATAACATTAGGTCATCATATTCAAACTCTTTATTTATTTCAGAAAAATGTTGATTTATTCCCAAATTTTTCCCTTTTGCAAGAGGTAAGATGTAACATTGGGCCCTACAGTTTGTTACCTACTTTCTTCTGAGCACGGCGATACCCCACATGTAGACGAAAGGTTCTGTTTGGACACATGGCAGGGCTCCAAATGGAAGATTCAACATTTGCAATGGATATTTTGTAGGAACAGATTGTAGAAACTTTGTCTCATATTTGCAGAGCCTATGAGGTACCAAAACAGGGTAAACCCCCATAGACACCTCATTTTGGAAACAAGACTCATAAAGGAATTCATCTACGGGTGTGTCGAGCATGTTGAACCCATAGATGCTTCACAGAATTTTTTGAAATGAGGATGCAAAAATGAAAATTCTGAATTTTGGGAGATAGAATGCACAGAAAGACAGCAGTAAAAGAATAGTAATAGTAATAGTTCTTAAATACAGTAAAGAAAAAAAATGGCACTACTGAAGATTACTGCAGAGAAAAAACTTCTTGGATCTCAAACAGGGGCTTCATGTAGAAAACGAAACTTCAGGTGCTTACATGAAAAAGTCCAAATGATTCCAGGAATTTAAGAAGCAGGGAAAAGTGTCAATCTGTTAAAATAAAATATAGATTTTTACAGATACAAATTAAAAACATTCCAACCTCGGAGAATGCAGGGCTTAGGCAATAGAGCCTGTTTCGCGTCTGTCCGCTTTTATTGGTCCCACCAAGAATAGTTCTTATTGTTATTTTTGCATGGTTCACCTTGTGCTGTTAGTAATAAGATGGCCCTCATTGCTTGATACCTTTTAACGGCTAACTGAAAAGATGGTAAGCATAGTAAGCTTTCGGGACACTGTGGCCCCTTTATCAGGATGATGATTATCAGCCTGACGTAGGGGCCTAAGTGACCCAAAAGCTTGCTATGCTTACCATCTTTTAGTTAGCCATTAAAAGGTATCAACCACTGAGGACTCTCAGATACTAATATTTTGCTATCTACTGGCTAACACGGTATAAATATTCTTTACCTTAAGATGGCTTTATTTTTTGGGGTCTGTGCCATTACAGCGATACCAGATTAATATTTTTTTGTTTTGTTGCTAATACACAGTAAAAATATTTTTTTTTACAATAAATAGTTTTTTCATCAACATGTTCTTAGAGCTGCAACTTTTGATTTTTATGGCAAGCAGGGCTGTATGGGGTCTTATTCTTTGCGCAACAAATAAAAAAAATGGTTCCATTGTGGTATATATGTTTTTTAATCGCCATTTATTCAGATTTTTCTGACGCAGAAATAATGAACAATTTTTTGTGCAGGTCATCATGCATTAAAATTGATAAGACCAATTTATTCTTCGGGTCAGTACGGTTATAGAGATACCAGTCTTATATAACTTTTTTTATGCTTTGCTACTTTTACACGCTAAAAAATATATTTTACAAAAATAATTTGTTTTTGCTTCGCCATATTCTGAAAGCTATAACTTTATATTGTTTTTCAATATTAGGGCTTTTTTATTGCAGGGTGGTTTGGCATATCCATTCCTAGTACATTTGAATTTTTGATCACCTTCATTCAGTTTTTAGCATCACCATATTCTAAGAGTTGTAACTTTTTTTATTTTATTGTCCAAATAAGCCTTATCAGGGCTTGATTTTTTCAGAACAGTTTGGCATTTTCCTTCATACTACACTGTGTGCAGAATTATTAGGCAAGTTGTGCTGTAGAGGATTATTTTTATTATTGATCAACAACTATGTTCTCAATCAACCCAAAAGACTCAAATATCAAAGCTTAATATTTTTGGAAGTTGGAGTGGTTGTTTTTTTTAGATTTGGCTATCTTAGGGTACCGTCACACGTGGAGATATCGCCGGCGATTCCACAGGCGACGCACGTGCGCGTGCACGTATTTCCATGTCGCGTAAGGTCGCCGTCGCCCATTTACACAGGGCGACAACTTAGGCGACGCTCAGGCGACAACCCGACCGGAAATTGCTTGAGCGTCGCCCAAGGCCCAGGGGCGATCACGTCGCTGGTCACTGCTTCCGCGTCACACAGAGCCACCATATTAGCGATGTGGGCGTAAATTTTAGCCGCATCTCGGAGATAGGCGTTAACATAATGTTGTGTGACGCCTTGAAGACGTGTGATTGGTCATTATTTAATAACAAAGGCAAGGTATCCACAGCACCAAATGAAATGTGGAACTCCTTGAGTTCCTAGGATTTGAGGCGCAAGTCTTTAGTCAGGGATTCCACCCGACTCCAACAGTAGCAGAAAGTAAAATAAACAGCGCCTCACCAGCTGGTTAGCTTCAATTCGTGTTTAATCCGTCATCACAGCACGACGTTTCGGTCGCAATGACCTTTTTCAAGTGCACTTGAAAAAGGTCATTGCGACCGAAACGTCGTGCTGTGATGACGGATTAAACACGAATTGAAGCTAACCAGCTGGTGAGGCGCTGTTTATTTTACTTTCTGGTCATTATTTAATGTCTCCTTGTTCGCCGCGCCACATACTTATATGTAAATTCATGTGTGTATTGGCTCGGTTCTTTATACGCAACTGTCGTGTGATGTGTCGCTGATTATTGCTATACGCATCGGCGTTGCCAGGAAGGCAAAACACGACGCTCGTGTAACATTTTATTGTACAGTCAGTAGGTTCAACGCTTTTGTTGAGTGTTTTGTGCTATTGCGTTGTCTAATAAAATCACTCTTGCTTTCTTGGTCTGAACAATATTGCAGCCTTGAATGTATGAGCTGCATGAGCTACAGTATTTACTGTAATCTTGTGCGTCATGTCATACCGGATGCCCACAACTACAGCGCTCATGCAGCTTTTATTTGAGATGTTATTGCAATTGCGTTCTGTTAACATACATTTGTGGCAGGCATATCTCTGGACTTTAGCACACAGCCGCAAACACAGAGACAACATCAATGTACAGTATGTACGCTCCTGGGTGAGACACCTTTGGACATCATCAAATATGGCGCCGAGGAACAGGACAACCAATCGGAACGCTCGAGCTGCCACCAATCCACGCAGACCGACAGAGCTAAAATACGCCCAGAAACGCCTACCGGTATGGTATAGGCAATGTGTGCTGTTGCCTTTGACATCGTTCATGAGATGTTACTCAGGGCGATCAGCACACATCGCCCAAGAATGATCGCCTGGTTTCACAGCTCTGATGTGAAACCTGGCGACCACTCAGACGTGTCGCCGTCGCCCATTTACATTAGGTGACGCATTGGCGATATCGCCGGCGACAGGCCACGCCTCAGCGGCGCCTGTGGAATCGCCGGCGATATCTCCACGTGTGACGGTACCCTAAGGAGGATATCTGATTGTGCAGGTAACTATTACTGTGCAGAATTATTAGGCAACTTAATAAAAACCAAATATATTCCCATCTCACTTGTGTATTTTCAGCAGGTAAACCAATATACCGTATATACTCGTGTATAAGCCGAGTTTTTCAGCCCAAATATTGGGCTGAAAAGTCCCCCCCTCGGCTTATACACGGGTCATACGGTATGCTGTGGGGGGGGGCTGTGACCGGGGGCTGGAGGAGGCAGGAGGGGGCCGCGGTGACCGCAGGCGGTCACGTGGGGCCGCCTCATTAGTGCAATGAATATGCACGGCATCCCCCCGTCCATCAGCGGCGGGGGGATGCCGTGCATATTGCACTACAGAGCCCCCCTCCTTAATATGGGTCCCAGAGTAGTAATAAACAGCCCACCCTCCTTATCATGTCCCCCCCAGGCTGCGGCAGCTGTCAAAATAACAAACACTTTATACATCACCTTCCGCCGCAGCTCTCCACTCCTCCGGTCCTCCGCTCCTCCGCTCGCCGGCTTCTTCTTCCTTGTTGTGCCGGTGTCATGTGACCGGGCGCAGGAGATGACGTCATTTCCTGCGCGCGGTCACAGAAGCCGGCACATCAAGGAAGAAGAAGCCGGCGAGCGGAGGAGCGGAGGACCGGAGGACCGGAGGAGCTGCGCCGGAAGGTGATGTATAAAGTGTTTGTTATTTTGACAGCTGCCGCAGCCTGGGGGGGACATGATAAGGAGGGGGGCTGTTTATTACTACTGGGGCTGCTGGATACTACACTGGGGCTGTATACTACCACTGGGGCTGCTGGATACTACACTGGGGCTGTATACTACCACTGGGGCTGCTGGATACTACACTGGGGCTGTATACTACCACTGGGGCTGCTGGATACTACACTGGGGCTGTATACTACCACTGGGGCTGCTAGATACTACACTGGGGCTGTATATACCTCTGGGGCTGCTGTATACTACCACTGGGGCTGTATATACCTCTGGGGCTGCTGTATACTACACTGGGGCTGTATATACCTCTGGGCTGCTGTATACTACCACTGGGGCTGTATATACCTGTGGGGCTGCTGTATACTACCACTGGGGCTGTATATACCTGTGGGGCTGCTGTATACTACACTGGGGCTGTATATACCTGTGGGGCTGCTGTATACTACACTGGGGCTGTATATACCTCTGGGGCTGCTGTATACTACCACTGGGGCTGTATATACCTCTGGGGCTGCTGTATACTACCACTGGGGCTGTATATACCTCTGGGCTGCTGTATACTACCACTGGGGCTGTATATACCTGTGGGGCTGCTGTATACTACCACTGGGGCTGTATATACCTCTGGGGCTGCTGTATACTACCACTGGGGCTGTATATACCTGTGGGGCTGCTGTATACTACCACTGGGGCTGTATATACCTCTGGGGCTGCTGTATACTACCACTGGGGCTGTATATACTTCTGGGGCGGCTGTATATACCTGTGGGGCTGCTGTATACTACCACTGGGGCTGTATATACCTCTGGGGCTGCTATATACTACCACTGGGGCTGTATATACTTCTGGGGCTGCTGTATACTACCACTGGGGCTGTATATACCTCTGGGGTGCTGGATACTACCACTGGGGCTGTATATACCTCTGGGGCTGCTGGATGCTACCACTGGGGCTGTATATACCTTTGGGGCTGCTGTATATTACCAATGGGGCTGTATATACCTCTGAGGCTGCTGTATACTACCTCTGGGGTTGCTGTATACTACCACTGGGGCTGTATACTACCACTGGGGCTGCGGTATACTACCACTGGGGCTGCTTTATATACCTTTGGGGCTGCTGTATACTACCTCTGGGGCTGCTGTATACTACCACCGGGGCTGTATATATCTCTGGGGATGCTGTATACTACCACTGGGGCTGTGTATACCTCTGGGGCTGCTGTATACTAACTACTGGAGCTGCTGCTGTATATACCACTGGGGCTGCTGCTGTATACTACCACTGGGGAGGCTGCTGTATACTACCATTGGGGGGCCTGTATACCACACTGCTGGGGGCTGTATACCTGTGCTGGAGTCCACCCTCGGCTTATACACGAGTCAATAGGTTTTCCCAGGTTTTGGGGGCAAAAGTAGGGGGGTCGGCTTATACACGGGTCGGCTTATACACGAGTATATATGGTAACTGCACAAAATTTAGAAATAAACATTTCTGACATGCAAAAACAAAACCCCCAAAAATTAGTGACCAATATAGCCACCTTTCTTTATGATGACACTCAACAGCCTTCCATCCATAGATTCTGTCAGTTGCTTGATCTGTTTACGATCAACATTGCGCGCAGCAGCCACCACAGCCTCCCAGACACTGTTCTGAGAGGTGTACTGTTTTCCCTCCCTGTAGATCTCACATTTTAGGAGGGACCACCTGTTCTCTATGGGGTTCAGATCAGGTGAACAAGGGGGCCATGTCATTATTTTTTCTTCTTATAGACCTTTACTGGCCTGCCACACTCTGGAGTAGTTGGATGCATTTGATGGAGCATTTTTCTGCATGAAAATCATGTTTTTCTTGAACGATACTGACTTCTTCCTGTAGCACTGCTTGAAGAAGTTGTGTTCCAGAAACTGGCAGTAGGTCCGGGAGTTGAGCTTAACTCTATCCTCAACCTGAAAAGTTCCCACAAGTTCATCTTTGATGATACCAGCCCATACTAGTACCCCACCTCCACCTTGCTGGCGTCTGAGTCGGAGTAGAGCTCTCTGCCCTTTAATGATCCAGCCTCTGGCCCATCCATCTGGCCCATCAAGAGTCACTCTCATTTCATCAGTCCATAAAACCTTTGAAAAATCAGTCTTAAGATATTCTCTTGGCCCAGTCTTGACGTTTTACCTTATATTTCTTGTTCAAAAGTGGTAATGTTTCAGCCTTCCTTACCTTGCCATGTCTCTGAGTATAGCACACCTTGTGCTTTTTGATATTCCAGTAACGTTGCAGCTCTGAAATATTGCAAAACTGGAGTCAAATGGCATCTTGGCAGCTTCATGCTTGATTTCCCTCAATTCATGGGCAGTTATTTTGTGCTTTTTTTTTTTTTGCCCAACACGCTTCTTGCGACCCTGTTGGCTATTTGCCATGAAACACTTGCTTGTTCAGTGATCACGCTTCAAAGGTTTGGCAATTTCAAGACTGCTGCATCCCTCTGCAAGACATCTCACAATTTTGGACTTTTCAGAACCCATCAAATCTCTGTTCTGACCCATTTTGCCTAAGGAAAGACATTTGCCTAATAATTAAGCACACCTTATATAGGGTGTTGATATCATTAGACCACACCCCTCCTCATTACAGAGATGCACATCACCTGATTTACTTAATTGGTAGTTGGATCTCAAGCCTATACAGCTTGGAGTAGGACAACATGTATACAAAGTATCATTTGATCAAAATATTCATTTGCCTAATAATTCTGCACACAGTGTATTTTCTTTACATATGACTTTGTGATCGCCTTGTATTAATTTTTTTGTGTCAGTATGATGAGAAATCATCATTTTGGGGTGCTCTTTATAATTTTTTTATGTTGTTCGCCGTATGGAATAAATACCATGACAGTTTTATAGACTGGGTAGTTCTAGATGTGGCAATGTCAATTGTGTGTACTTTTTATTTTATTTTAATGCAAATGCTGTTTTTTTTTGCGACACTGTGGGCTTTCGTGATCTTTGTTTTTTTATTCAATTTATTTTTTTTTTTTTTACTTTTTTACTTAACCCATTATCTACCAATGTCCTTTTTTTGGGACGCCTAATCTTTTGATTCTAGCAACTAAGATTTTATAATTAGGTCCAATTTTTTTTGTTGTGTTTGTAAAATGAATGTTTTCAAAACAGGAAATCATGTCATTTTCATTTTTTATTGAATATTCTTCCACCCAGAAAGCTTTCAAGACACTATTTTTGAAAAGGAAAATTGCTAATTTGGCAAGTCATGGGTTAAATTCACTTTGGGACATGAACATTTTTTACTTTATCGCTAGTCTCATGCCCTACTGTACTTGCAGTCTGCCATACATGAGGCCTGTCAGTGGTTCACTAACTGCCTGTTAGAACCTGCTGTTTATAAAGTAGCTGGATTTTACAGGCCACTGTAACTTGAGGTCATCAGATGACCTCAGAGTAGAATGGCAATGATTGTCACCTGCAATTACGATTAATGGGGCCGATACTGCCATGAATTTTTTCTTAACCCCTTTTAATTTCCTTTATATATTGATGTCATGATTGACAGCGGTATTTAAGGAGATAGTCATACATAGCTGTCACCCACAGGATTTTCTCCCACTGGGAGCACCATTGACTTCTTCCTTACCGCTGTTAGAACCCAGCAGTAAAGAATAAGGCACCTTAAAAAGCAGCAATTAAAAGTGTATTGGCAGTCATTAAGGGGTTACATAAGAATGTAAAAAGAATTATCTAAAAACACCATTTTCGAGCTCCATTACATGGCTATGTGCTAGTTGATTTTTTATTGGGTAGCACTCAGCCCAATATTACATTATGGGGCAATGCCGACTTGCACTTTTTTTTAACATGTCAATTTGGCATGAGAAAAAATGTTCAGCATTCTGCAAGTGCATCTAACCGGGACAGGAACCCAACTAAGTCTATGGGTGAATGGAAATAATCAGATTGTGCTCGGATATCATCTGCATTTAGTCTGATTGATATAGAGGGTGGAAAAGATGGAGAAATTAAAAGAGAATTGGAACACAATAAACTGACAGTCAACTCAAACTCTGATAAGAGATTGCGTTTAGTGTCATTAACATTATCAAGCTGCTTCTCATGGATGAGAGAATATACGCTCTTGTAAGCCAGCCCTAGTAGAGTGAATTTCCTCACTTGTGCTTTTGTTTCAGTATGTACTAAATGATTAATAATCATTAGTGATGAGCGAATAGTGAAATACTAGGATTTGCCAGATTCATAACGAGTAGTTACGCAGTGGATGTGGTGTATATGGACTTTTCAAAAGCTTTTGATACGGTGCCACACAAAAGGTTGATACATAAAATGAGAGCAATGGGGATAGGGGAAAATATGTGTAAGTGGGTTAAGAACTGGCTTAGTGGTAGGAAACAAAGGGTGGTTATTAATGGAACACACTCAGGATGGGTCACAGTTAACAGTGGGGTACCACAGGGGTCAGTGTTGGGCCTGCTTCTTTTGAATATATTTATTAATGACCTTGTAGGGGGCATACAGAGTAGAATCTCAATATTTGCAGATGACACTAAACTCTGCAAGGTAATCAATACAGAGGAGGACAATTTTATATTAGGGTACCTTTACACGCGGCAACTTTTCTAGGAGTTTCATTGGCAACTTAATGGTTGCAGTGAAATCATGGAGACATTGTTCTATCTTGTTGCTGTGTACAAATGGAACAATGTCTCCATGATTTCACTGCAACCAGTAAGTTGCCAGTGAAATTCCTAGAAAAGTTGCCACGTGTAAAGGTACTTTAACAGGAGGATTTATGTAAACTAGGGCTGATAAATGGCAAATGAGCTTTAATGGGGATAAATGTAAGGTCATGCACTTGGGCAGAGAAAATAAAAGGTATAATTATGTGCTTAATTGTAAAACACTGGGCAAAACTGTCACTGAAAAAGACCTGGGTGTATGGGTAGATGACAAACTCATATTTAGTGGCCAGTGTCAGGCAGCTGCTGCAAAGGCAAATAAAATAATGGGATGCATTAAAAGAGGCATAGATGCTCATGAGGAGAACATAATTTTACCTCTATACAAGTCACTAGTGCGACCACACTTAGAATACTGTGTACAATTCTGGTCTCCAGTGTATAAGAAAGACATTGCTGAACTAGAGCGGGTCCAGAGAAGAGCGACCAAGGTTATTAGAGGACTGAGGGGTCTGCAATACCAAGACAAGTTATTAAACTTGGGGTTATTTAGCTTGGAAAAATGAAGGCTTAGGGGTGATCTTATAATGATGTATAAATATATGAGGGGACAGTACAGAGACCTTTTCAATGATCTCTTTACTCTTAGGCCTGAGACTGGGACAAGGGGGCATCCTCTACGTCTGGAAGAAAGAAGGTTTAAGCATAATCACAGACGCGGATTCTTTACTGTAAGAGCAGTGAGACTATGGAACTCTCTGCCACATGCTGTTGTAATGAGTGAGTCACTACTAACATTTAAGAAGGGCCTAGATGCCTTTCTTGAAAACTATAATATTACCGGTTATACATACTAGATTCTTTGATAGGGCGTTGATCCAGGGAATTAGTCTGATTGCCATATCTGGAGTCAGGAAGGAATTTTTTCCCCCAATGTGGAGCTTAGTGTTGCCACATGGTTTTTTTTTTGCCTTCCTCTGTATCAACATGTTAGGCTATGGGTTGAACTAGATGGACTTAAAGTCTTCCTTCATCCTTAAAAACTATGTTACTATGTTACTATGTAGTTCACACATATTCTTACCGAATAGTGAGTCCAATGTAAGTCAATGGGAAACTTGAGTAATTTTCTACTGGACCCAACAAAAGAGATCTGGGCGTATGAGGAAAAGGCTGAAATGGGTGGGAAAGTGATAAAACAGTATGGGAATGTCCTGGAGATGACAGATGACATGCATTTCTGACTCATATATGGTTTCTGGGAATAATGTTGTCACAGTGTATTGCCGCTTACAACAACGCTTACCAAAGAATCCCTAAATTGCATTTTACAGGCAACAATGATAAGAAACAGTTTTTCCTGCATAATCACTTGTTTATAAGGAGAAATAAAGAAGAGAAATAAATGTCCCCTTTACCGTGTGTTCACATGTTGTGTTTTTTCTTTTGTTCTTTTTACAATTAGATAGCTTTTACTTAAACATTATGTAAGTCCCTCCCTCATAGATAATTTTCATTTATATATTCCTGTCACAATGATCTCTTTTAACTGGGAGACTTGTGACTGGTTTTGGACCTTTGTCTCATGTTTGTGTTGAGACTTCTTGTTAAACGTGTTTCTTTCCTTTGGCTGTTGAGGAGTTAATATAAGTCTCTGCTACCAGCAAGCTAGCTTGTTCTTGTCCAGGTGTGGCCACTCTGTGATTACGCCTTCCCCTTTATATAGTCACATGGTTCCAGCATGCTGTTGTTGGTGATTGAACTAATTCTAGCCAAAGATTCTTGAAGAGAAGGAAGCTCTCTGGAGAGCCTGACCGTTGCCAAGCCGTCTTCTGCCCAGGAAAAGTGGCAGCAGGCGTGAAGTTGTTCTTATTGTTCCCAGTTTCTCCCCTTCCCTCTTGTCTTCCTTACTGCAGTGGTTGGGACTAGCCCTCCCACTGGCCATTCCCTAATGAGGGCTAACATCAGGACCAGCGAGGGCCTAGGTATCTTGTTCGGTAACGAGTTGAAATAACTCTTATAGGGACAGTAGGGAGATCAGGGCACTGGTGCAGGTGAGTGCAGGAAACCTCTTCCCGATTTCCTATGAGCGGGGCCCTCTGTTGTATTTGTCTCCCCCATTGTCTTCCCGTCTGCTGTTTTGTATTGTGTGCCGGACTTTGTTGGTCCATGCATCACTGTCACACATGGTAGCTGGACATTCCCCTTAGTCCAAGTGTGACAATTTGCCAGCACTTTACAAGGACAGCTACAACATGCCTCTTGGTATTTTGAGCTTTTCCTTCCTCTATTTCCTACAATGCCACCTTCATGTTATTCTGTGGCCCTCAATTAAAGTTTTCAGAGGGTTAGAAAGTGTAAGGAAACTTGAGTTTTATGAGGGGCCTCAGGTGGCTCTTTACCATGTGTTTGGGAGGGATTGCTCTTACTTATACATTTGGGCTGTACCTCCCTCATTGGTACTCAGATAGTGGAATACATATTCCCCAGCACTTTATATTGCTAGCTACAACATGCCCCTTGGTATTTTGGGTTTTGCACTCTGCCTCTTCCACCACCATATCCACCCAGTCATCATGTGGCCCTAATTTCAACTTTGGAGCGGGCCAGCAGGTGTCACGAAATCTGAGTTTTGTGAAGAGCCTCAGGTGGCCTTTTACCATATGTTTGGGAGGGACTGCTCTTACTAATACATTTGGGCGGTCCCTTACTCAGATAGTAGAAAACATATTCCTTAGCACTTTATAATACCAGCTACAACATCCCAATTGCATGTTGGGCTTTGCCCTCCACCTCCTTCCACACCACCTCCATGTCATTTTGTGCCAATCAATTCCAGTTTTCAGAAGACCAGCATTTGTCAGGAAACCTGAGTTTAGTGAAGGGCCTCAGGTGGCCCTGTATTATATATTTGGGAGGACCATCTTCTATACATTTGGTCAGGCCCTCCTTTATACATTTGGGATGGCCCTCAATTTGGGACCCTATACTTTTGGAGGGGCCAGGAATTCCATAGTTGTAGAGTTGGATGATGGCCTTATTTTTCCATACCCAACTATTCAGAAAATTGGCATAAGCAAAGCCATGGTTGGTTAATGCCACTTAAGGTCATCTATACATTTTTCAGAGCCTTCCTCTTTACATTTGGGAGGAAGGCCCTCTATACATTTGAGAATGCCCTAACTTATTCATATTGGAGGGCCCTCATTTGGCAGAGCCCACAGTGTACCTTCTGCAATATATTGTGCCCCCCTTCTTCCTCCAAAAGACCTGCAGCACAGTCTGAATTACTCTCCAGATCAGTCCCAACGTGGAAGCACTGCAACAGTCCCATGACTGAAGCAGTGCTGCTATGAAGTAGCAACAGGCTCAGCTTAAACTGATATCTACTTGATAAACTGCACACCACAGCAATGGTGGCCACTGACAGCATTGGCAGTCACCTAAGTTTGTGAGCGGCATCAGCCGGCCTTCAACCTGTATTTTGGGGGGCCATCAGTTGGTCAGCAACTGTCACAGTAAATTGCTATTGAATATGAATGCTTTATCTAAGTAATAATAATAATAATAATGAGCGAGTGTAATCATTACTATTCGCTACTCGCATGGATATTACGGTATTCGCGTTACTCATTACTCAGAGAGTATCGCTGGTGCTCGTGAGTGATGTATTGATCTTTATCTATCTGTCACAAATTGTCAACTTTATTCAGTAGACAAAGTGAGCTGACACCTCAGTAAGGGCCTCTTGACTGTTAGGCTCTTTCTGGGGGGCACAGCAAGGTGTTTTAGATATTGAAATTGTAAAAAAGCCCACTCTCCTTGCCTGTCCAAGAAAGACTTGTTTTATAGCCAGATGTGTGAGGGCGAGCCAATCACTAATTGACTAACATTAGACTCGCTATTCGGACGAATATGCAAGTATTAAAAACTACCGTATATACTCATGTATAAGCCGACCCGTGTATAAGCCGACCCCCCTAATTTTGCCCCCAAAACCTGGGAAAACCCATTGACTCGTGTATAAGCCGAGGGTGGAGCCCAGCACAGGTATACAGCCCCCAGCAGTGTGGTATACAGGCCCCCCCAATGGTAGTATACAGCAGCCTCCCCAGTGGTAGTATACAGCAGCCTCCCCAGTGGTATATACAGGCCCCAGCAGTATTACAGCAGCCTCCCCAGTGGTATATACAGGCCCCAGCAGTATTACAGCAGCCTCCCCAGTGGTATATACAAGCCCCAGCAGTATTACAGCAGCCTCCCCAGTGGTATATACAGACCCCAGCAGTATTACAGCAGCCTCCCCAGTGGTATATACAGACCCCACCAGTATATACAGCAGCCCCAGTGGTATACAGGCCCCAGCAGTATATACAGCAGCTCCAGTGGTATATAGCAGCCCCAGTGGTATATAGCAGCCCCAGTGGTGTGATATACAGCAGCCCCAGGGGTATATAACAGCCCCAGTGGTATATAGCAGCCCCAGGGGTATATAGCAGCCCCAGTGGTATATAGCAACCCCAGTGGTGTGGTATACAGCAGCCCCAGGGGTATATAACAGCCCCAGGGGTATATAACAGCCCCAGTGGTATATAGCAGCCCCAGGGGTATATAGCAGCCCCAGTGGTGTGGTATACAGCAGCCCCAGGGGTATATAGCAGCCCCAGTGGTATATAGCAGCCCCAGTGGTGTGGTATACAGCGGCCCCAGGGGCATATAACAGCCCCAGTGGTATACAGCAGTCCCAGGGGCATATAGCAGCCCCAGGGGTATATAGCAGCCCCAGGGGTATACAGGCCCCCAAATGCTGACACTCACCCCCCCTCTGTTGTAAGGCCCCCCCCCCCGCTGCTTAACTTACCATCCCTGGTCTTCTGCACTGCACCGCACCGGTCTTCTGTGCTCCGTCCTCCATGCTCCCGTCCGGCTGCATCCGGGATCCCTGGCCATCGCAGTAACGATGACGTCATCGTGCACCGGCCGGTGATCCCGGATGCAGCCGGACGGGAGCATGGAGGACGGAGCACAGAAGACCGGCGGTGCAGAAGACCGGGGATGGTAAGTTAAGCAGCGGGGGGGCCCTTACCACACAGGGGGGGCGAGTGCCAGCATTTGGGGGCACCAAGATTTATATTACCGTATTGACCCGTGTATAAGCTGAGGGGGGGACTTTTCAGCCCAATTTTTGGGCTGAAAAACTCGGCTTATACACGAGTATATACGGTACTCATTACGAGTATAGTGAGTGCGATTATTTCACTACTTGCTCTGGATAACTAAGTAACAATGTGGGACAACAAAGGAATGTTTTGTCAGCAGGAAACGTAAGTGAGGTCAACTGAGACTTTGAGTATGCATGTTATTCCTCTAGGCAAATTCCAAATGAGACCATCGCTAAACTTTGCAATTATGAACTTCAACCAGGCTTAAAGCCCAGCTCTGTATTGTGTTCCAATATGTGTCAGGCTGCAACCTGAGCAAGTCTATGGAGCGTATTACCCCAAGAATAGTCAGTGGTAAAGAGATAAGCTAAACAGCCCAGCGTGGAAATGATCATGTTCCAATGCGGGTAAGGCTGCAGCCTGAATAGTCTACTGAGCACACTACCCCTATTTCTCAGGCCTAGAACAAATATCCTGAAAATGAAGCGTATAGCAACCAACAAAATTTTGTACTAAATTTAAGAAAAAAAGACGATTTAGGGAAGGAGAGACAGTCATCATTTTGGCCCCTGGACAACCCAGGGATGTTATTACTAATAATCATTTACTTCATGTAAAACTAGTATGCTTGCAATATATCATACATGGTAATACCAGTTTAAGAGTCCTCTAAACTGCTATCATTGTCACTCAGATCTCAGATATATTTTTGAGATATTTTTACTCAGATATAGCTAATGGAAGTTCTGTTTTTGTGTGATAATTTGTTGTGGGTTTTGTTTTTATAGCATTTATCGTGCAGTAAAAATGACCCAGCAATTTATAATTCTGCAGATAAATTCTGTACCATTATAGTGATACAAAACTTGCATGTTTTATTTTTAATTTAGGTAATGAAAAATAATTCTGAACTTTACAATTGCTATTTTTATTTTCGGGGAGTGATTCGGGTAGTAATATTCCTAAAAATTTTGACATGAGCTTCACCGTATTTATATACACCAGCCAGGTACAGCAGGAAGGAACTGGCTGCCCCCAACCCCCAGCTGCCTATTTGTACTTGCCTGGAAGCAGAAATATAGGAAAGCCCTTTTTTTTATTATTTCATGAAATAATAAAAAAAATATATGGAGCTTCACACTATTTATGTGTCCAGCCAGGTACAACTAGGCAGCTGGGGGCTGAAATCTGCAGCACAGGGAGGCCTAAGCTTTCTTGGCCCCCGCTTCGATTTGCAGCCCGCAGCCACCCCAGAAAATGGCACGTTCATAGAAGCGCCACTTTCTGGCGCTATACCCAACTCATCCAGGGCCCTGGTGCGTTGGCTCACTTGGTAATAAAGGGGTTAGGGCCAGTTTTGTATTGTCAGCTGGCCCTAAGCCCGAAATTCATGGACTCACGCCGATATTAGACATGACCGCCATGAATTTCTAGTAAAGTGTTCAAAAAAAAAAAAAAAACACAGAAAAGAAATCTTTTATTAGAAAAAAACCCAAAACAACACTTAGAGACTCCATCTTTATTAAGAAAATAATCTTCCATCCGACGTAGTCCAAATACAAAGGAATCTCAGCTCAGCTACATCACTCTGCATAGACGACACACGTCTGTACAGAGGGAGGGCAGGCTGAGCACTGACTGTGACAGTCAGAGTTCACCCAAAGTCTTAACTAAGGCTATGACCGCGAGTGAACTCTGCCTTCACAGCCACAACACTGCTGAGCGCAGGGCTGAGCAGTGAATAACTCGGAAGTTAATGAGTCATTAACTTCGAGTATTATTCACTGCTCTGCCCGGCGCTCGGCAGTTTCTGCCGACGCTCAGCAGTGTTGTGGCTGTGAAGGCAGAGGTTACTCGGGGTCATAGTCCCAGCTATAACCTGGGGTGAACTCTCACTGTCACAGTCAGTGCTCAGCCTGCTCTCCCTCTGCATAGACGTGTGTCTATGCAGAGTGATGTAGCAGAGCTGAGATTCCTTCCCATTTGGACTCCTTCGGATGGAAGATTAATTTTTGAATAAAGATGGAGTCTCTAAGTGTTGTTTTTTTTTTTTAGAATAAAACTTTTTTCTCTGTGTTTTGTTTTTTTTGAACCCTTTACTAGAAATTCATGGCGGTCATGTCTAATATTGGCATAACCCCATGAATTTCGGGCTTAAGGCCAGCTGATAATGCAAAGCTGGCCATAACCCCTTTATTACCCAAAAAACCAACGCAACAGGGCCTTGCGGACTGCAGGAATGCACTTTGCAGCGGGAGGGGTGAAGGGGGGCCCAGAAAGCTTGAGCCACCCTGCGCTGTGGATTCCAGCCCCCAGCTGCTTAGTTGTACGTGGCTCGACATACAAATAGCGCAAAGCCCCACATATTTTAATTATTATTTCTTGAAATTCATTAAATAATAAAAAAAAGAACTTCCCTAAATTCTTGTCTCCAAGCAGGTACAAATAGGCAGCTGGGGGTTGGGGGCAGCCAGTTCCTGCCTGTTGTACCTGGCTGGCATACAACAACATAGCGAAGCCCACGTCAAAATTTTTTTTAAAAATGTATAAAAAAAAAACTACATTAGGGACTGCAGCTACTTTATATTAACCCCTCAAGTGGAGGGGTTAATAAAGATGCAGTCCTTAAATATGTTTTTTTTACATTTTTTTTATGAATTTTTCCTAAATATTTCGTCTTGGGCTTCGCCATATTTTTGTATGCCAGCCAGGTACAGCAGGCAGGAACGGGCTGCCCCCAACCCCCAGCTGCCTATTTGTACCTGCCTGGAAACAAAAATATATGGAAGCCCTTTTTTTTATTATTTCATGAATTTCATGAAATAATAAAACAAAATACGTGGGGCTTCGCACTATTTCTGTGTCCAGCCAGGTACAACTAAGCAGCTGGGGCTGGAATCCACAGCACAGGGTGGCCCAAGCATTCTGGGCTGCCCAGCTGCGAATTACAGTCCACAACCACCCCAGAAAATGGCGTGTTCAAAGAAGCTCCATTTTCTGGCGCTGTACCCAGCTCATCCAGGGCCCTGGTATGTTGGCTTACTGGGTAATAAAGGGGTTAGGGCCAGCTCTGTATTACTAGCTGGCCCTAAGCCCGAAATTCATGGGGTCATGCCAATATTAGACATGATCGCCATGAATTTCTAGTAAAATGTGCAAAAAACAACACAACACAGAGAAAAAAAGTTTTATTATAAAAAAACCATAACAACACTTCATCTTTATTTAAAAAAATTACCGTATATACTCGCGTATAAGCCGAGTTTTTCAGCCCAAAAATTGGGCTGAAAAGTACCCCCCTCGGCTTATACGCGAGTCAGTGCTGTATACCGATGTATACTTCGGTACATACCGATGTATACATCGGTATACAGCAACCCCCGCATCCCCAGTAGTGCAGGGCCCCCCCAGCGTCTCTCCGGTCACCTGTAAAGGAAACTATACTTATCACAGTGCCGCTGTCCGCACCCGCTGTCCGCGCCCACTCGCAGCTGCCGACCGCGATCCTCCATCTTGCGTCTTCTTCCTGTTTCTGTGCTTGTCGCCGGCAATGACGTCATTCCCTGCGACGAGCACAGGAAACAGGAAGAAGACGCAAGATGGAGGATCGCGGTCGGCAGCTGCGAGCGGGTGCGAGCGGGCGCGGACAGCGGCACTGTGATAAGTATAGTTTCCTTTACAGGTGACCGGAGAGATGCTGGGGGGGCCCTGCATTACTGGGGCTGCCTGTATACTACCGCTGGGGCTGCTATATACCTCTGGGGCCCTGTATACTACCACTGGGGCTGTATATACTACCACTGGGGCTGTATAAACCACTGGGGCTGTATATACTGCTGGGGCCCTGTATACTACCACTGGGGCTGTATATACTACCACTGGGGCTGTATATACCTCTGGGGCCCTGTATACTACCACTGGGGCTGTATATACTACCACTGGGGCTGTATACCTCTGGGGCCCTGTATACTTCCACTGGGGCTGTATAAACCACTGGGGCTGTATATACTGCTGGGGCCCTGTATACTACCACTGGGGCTGTATATACTACCACTGGTGCTGTATATACTACCACTGGGGCTGTATATACCTCTGGGGCCCTGTATACTACCACTGGGGCTGTATAAACCACTGGGGCTGTATATACTGCTGGGGCCCTGTATACTACCACTGGGGCTGTATATACTACCACTGGGGCTGTATATACTACCACTGGGGCTGTATATACCTCTGGGACCCTGTATACTACTACTGGGGCTGTATAAACCACTGGGGCTGTATATACTGCTGGGGCCCTGTATACTACCACTGGGGCTGTATATACTACCACTGGGGCTGTATATACTACCACTGGGGCTGTATATACCTCTGGGGCCCTGTATACTACCACTGGGGCTGTATAAACCACTGGGGCTGTATATACTGCTGGGGCCCTGTATACTACCACTGGGGCTGTATATACTACCACTGGGGCTGTATATACTACTAGGGCTGCGTCTATACTACCACTGGGGCTGTATATACCACTGGGGCTGTATATACTACTGGGGCTGCGTGTATACTACCACTGGGGCTGCTGTATCTACCTCTGGGACTGGTGTATACCACACTGCTGGGGGCTGTATCCTTGTGCTAGGGTCCACCCTCGGCTTATACACGAGTCAATAGATTTTCCCAGGTTTTGGGGGCAAAAGTCGGCTTATACACGGGTCGGCTTATACACGAGTATATACGGTACCTTTCATCCAATGAAGTCCAATCCAGTCTTCTTCTTTAGCTTAGCTACATCTCAGGTAGAGAACCTCTACCAGAGATGTAGCTGAGCTCCTCACCCAGCCGTAGGAAAGTTCATGTGAGTTCATGCTGCATGAACTCACATGAACCCTGACAGCACCGTGCATCTACTTCAAATGAACAGCTGATCAGCATTAGCTGTTCATTTGAAATAACTGACGGGAAAGCCAGCAGTGAGAAGACTTCACCACTGGCTTTCCCGTTCTATGCTGCGGTCCTTGCTCCCTGATGCCCACTTCCCTCTCCCCTGCCGCCTCTCCATCCAATCCTAAGTTAGGACCGGGCGGGGAGTACAGAACCAGTGAGCAGAAAGGGGGCATCAGGGAGCGTGGAGCATAGCACAGACTGGGAAAGCCGGCGGTGAAGTCTTCTCACCGCCCTCTTCCCCGACCAGGTCCTTCGCTCCCCGTTCACTTGTGTTGCGCTCCCCGCCTGGTCCTAACTCAAGATCGGGGTAAGAGGCAGTGGGGGGAGTGGAGGATCGGGCTGAATGATTGTTTAAAAGCCCGCAGCTTCTTACTGCCGACTTTTAAACAATCGTGCACCCATTTCAGCCTTTTCCTCAGCTGCCAGACCACTTTATACGGTCCAGCTGAAGAATTACTTGCATTTCCCATTGACTTACATTAGACTCGCTACTCATAACGAGTACCCGAGTATCGGGACCTACTCGTTACCCCGGACCCGGTCTTAAAACAGAACCAGAGAGCAAATATGCCAGTTTGCAGCCGGATCCAGCCGAGTGCAGCTGTAACTGCTGAAATTTCAAGATCGCGGCTAGTGGGGAGCTAGCCGCGGTCCTGAAATCTCTGCAAGGGACAGCTCCAGGTGCTGAAGTTTTGTAGCGCTCGCTCCTGGAGCTGATTTTTTGCCACATCTGGCACGATCCAGCACCATAGACGCCCATGTTAGGGGGCACCGAATCGCGCTGCATTCGGGAGGATCCAGGAGCTCCGATTTGTGCCGATTTTTTCCCCGGACACAAAAACGCTGCAAGCAGCATTTTTGTGTCTGGGAGAAAAATCCAAATTCCCCCGGATCCTCCCAGATACATGGAAACCGGATGGCAGATAGCTGCCATCTAGCTCCATCTGGCCCCATAGGGCTGCATTAGTGCAAAATCGGGTCCGGGGCTGTCCGGTTCACACCGGACAGCCCCGTACCTCATCTTGCCGTGTTGTGAAGCCAGACTAATCACAATGCTTGTCTTTTCAAAATTGAAAATGTCCTTGTTGCTTTTAAGAGCTTTGGGAGTGTGAAAGCACTTCCCAATTCTCAGTTACTTTGGTTCTATTCTCCAATGAGCACTAACTTCCTTTGCCTGACTGATAACTAACTGGCTATATAGCCAAGCTAGTAAATTGTCAATCAAGTAGAAGATGACACTTGTCAGGGGATAGACACAGGGAGGTGTGGCTTCTATAATACATATGTGAATGAGGATTAAGTGCTTCTAGAGCACTTGAGCCTCATTTACATATTAGTTAAAATAGATTTTGTCTTCAGTCGGGGATCAACACATTGTATAAATAAAGGTATGGATGACATTATCTTTCAGGGAGCGACGTATTCATATAAATAGTTGGAGGGTTAGATTGGTCTGACAGTTTCCTTTTAAGAAACAATTTGTCAAAAAAAGCAGATACAGGGAAATATGAAGATTGGGTGATGGGTGAACAAAATAAAATAATTCAATCTAATGAAGAAAAATGCAGGCTGAAATAATTTAATATCATCTCAGACACCCGAAACATTACTAGATAACTAATAACATTTGCATAAAAAGGCACTACATGTGTTGGCTAAGATATAAAACGATCAAAAATCTATTTAGAACCAACTATAAAAATCAATTATGACTATGTTATCACCCACATCTTCAAATATTCTGGCCTATTCTGGTGAAGTTATGTTTCCTAATAAACTAAGTGATTTGCTTAGTCTAGATTGATTGGGAAAATAGAGGTCATCAATAGATTCTTACTTAGGCCTGACTTCCTAAAACAGCTGAGAATTGACCATCGGATACAGCAATGGAGTAGATGTATGGTGAGCCTTCTGACAGCTGAATTCATTATAGCCCATGGGATACACAGTGGAATGGATTAGTTCTTTAATTGAGCTGGGCCAGAAAACAGCTGAGAAAAATGAACTTTGTGGAAATGTCTAAAACTTGACAGGATAACCTGGAGGCAGGACAGGTATTTCTAGCAAAAGGAATGACATTCCAGTATTTAAGCATTATTGTATAAGAAGGATTTAGAATAAACTGAGAGGGAGTATAGAGAAGGCTTTCTGTATATACAAGTAGACTGCTAATTGTATTTGAGCCAGATCTCATGCCTATTCACAATTAATGTTTTTATTAAAATGTTTTCATTTTTTTAACAACAGCCTTCATGAGATGTCGTATTTGTCATTTATTCATTTTCATATAGTTGTAAAATTTGAGATATAGAGGCTTTTGTGTAGGTAGGAAACAAATCCTACAACATGTTTTCAAAAATGAAACCAGAAGTTTATGTACTCTATATAAAAAGACACATATGCATGCTTTTCTCATCATGTGACATGAAATCAGAATAAACATTTCCCACTTTAGGTCAATTAGGATTACCATAATTTATTTGCAAAATGCAAGAAAAAGAGAGAGAGAGAGAGAGAAAGGAATGTTTTAGGGCATTTTTATTACCTTCTGCAAAGTTCCATGTTGTTCCAAATATCGTATATACTCGTGTATAAGCCGACCCGTGTATAAGCCGACCCCCCTACTTTTGCCCCCAAAAACTGGGAAAACGTATTGACTCGCGTATAAGCCGAGGGTGGACCCCAGCACAGGTATACAACCCCCAGCAGTGAGGTATACAGCCACCAGGAGTATGGTATACAGCCACCAGGAGTATGGTATACAGCCACCAGGACAGGTATACAGCCACCAACAGTGAGGTATACAGGTCCCCCCAGTGGTATACAGCCCCCAGCAGTGAAGTATACAGGCCCCCCTAGTGGTATACAGGCCCCAGCAGTATGGTATACAGCAGGTATACAGAGGTATACAGGCGGCCCCCAGAGGTAACAGGCCCCCAGAGGTATACAGGCCCCCAGAGGTATACAGGGCCCCAGAGGTATACAGGCCCCCAGAGGTATACAGGCGGCCCCCGGAGGTATACAGGCGGCCCCCAGAGGTATACAGGGCCCCAGAGGTATACAGGGCCCCAGAGGTATACAGGGGGCCCCCAGGGGTATACAGGGCCCCAGAGGTATACAGGCCCCCAGAGGTATACAGGCCCCCCACACTGTGCAGCCCCCAGATGTATACAGGCCCCCAGAGGTATACAGGGCCCCAGAGGTATACAGGGCCCCAGAGGTATACAGGCCCCCAGAGGTATACAGGCCCCCAGAGGTATACAGGCGGCCCCCAGAGGTATACAGGGGGCCCCCAGAGGTATACAGGGGGCCCCCAGAGGTATACAGGGCCCCAGAGGTATACAGGCCCCCAGAGGTATACAGGCCCCCCACACTGTGCAGCCCCCAGATGTATACAGGCCCCCAGAGGTATACAGGGGGCCCCCAGAGGTATACAGGGGGCCCCCAGAGGTATACAGGGCCCCAGAGGTATACAGGCCCCCCACACTGTGCAGCCCCCAAATGTATACAGGCCCCCGGTGAGGTATACAGCAGGCCCCCAGTGGCACTCGCCCCCCCCACACTGTGCAGAGCCCCCCCCTCCCGCTGCATTAACTTACCATCCAGCGCCTTCATCACCACCGGTCCTCCCGTCCATCCTCGCGCGCTGCGTTCCCGGTCTCATGTGACCCGGCGGTCGCAGTCGGATGACGTCATCGCGCCGGGTCACGTGAGACCCGAACACAGCGCGCGAGGATGGACTGGAGGACCGGCGGTGATGAAGACGCTGGATGGTAAGATAATGCAGCGGGAGGGGGGGCTCTGCACAGTGTGGGGGGAAGCGAGTGCCACTGGGGGCCTGCTGTATACCTCACTGGGGGCCTGTATACATTTGGGGGCTGTATGCACGGCTCCCCCTGCCGCTGTGATGGGCGGGGGGAGCCGTGCAGATCTAATGAGCGGCCCTATGTGATGGGCCGCTCTGTCAGCAGCCTCTCCCCGCCTCCTCCAGCCTCCCCAGCAGCTGGACACAGCCCCCACACACCACATACCGTATTGACCCGTGTATAAGCCGAGGGGGGGACTTTTCAGCCCAATTTTTGGGCTGAAAAACTCGGCTTATACACGAGTATATACGGTACTAATAATATGTATGTATACATTTTATTAGTATTTGGTACAACTAAATTGTATGACTTGGGTGAAATGTTTTGGATATCTTTCCACAAGCTTGTCACAATAGTTAGTAGGGATTTGGGCCCATTCCTCCTGACATAACTGGTGTAACTGAGCCATGTTTGAAGGTCGCATTGCTCGCACCTGCCTTTTCAGCTTTGCCCATAAATTTTCACCAGGATTGAGAGCAGAGCTTTGTGAAGGCCACTCCAAAACATTAATTTTGTTATCCTTAAGCCTCTTTGTAACCAGTTTCGCAGTATGCTTTGGGTCATTGTCCATTTGGAAGACCCATTTCTGCCCAACCTTTAACTTCCTGGCTGATGTCTTCAGATGTTGCTTCAGTATTGCCACATAATCTTCTTTCCTCATAAAGCCATCTATTTTGTGAAGTGCACCAGTCCCTCCTGCAGCTTCCAAGCTTCTCCCTTTTTTCTTTAAACGTAACAATAGCCTTTACAGTCAAACAGTTCAATTTTAGTTTTGTCAGACCACAGGATATGTCTCCAAAACGTTACGTCTTTGCTCCTGTGCGCATTTGCAAAACTTAATTTGGCTGTTTTTATGTTTCTTTTGGAGTAATGGCTTCTTCCTGGCAGAGTGACCTTTCAACCCGTGTTGATACAGAACTCATTTCACTATGGATAATAACACCTTACCAGCTTCCGCCATCATCTTCACAAGGTCGTTTGCATTTATACTTGGGGTTGATATGCACATGTCTGACCAAAGCATGTTTTTCTCTGGGACAAAGAACCAATCTCTTTCCTGAGTGGTATGACGGCTGGACATTCCTATCTTGTTTGTACTTGTGTATAACTGCTTGTACAGAATGAACAAGGCACCTTCAGGTATCTGGAAATTGCATCCAAGGATGAACCAGACTTGTGCAAGTTCACAATTGTCTTACTGATATGTTGGCTGATTTCTTTAGAATTTCCCATGATGCTGTACAAAGAAGCAGTGTGTTTCAGATTTGCATTAAATACATCCATAGGTGTGTCTCTAATTATCAGAGACTTCCAAACACATGACATCATCATATGGGCTGTCTCAAATTGTTTAAAGGCATAGTAATCTTAGCGTATTTAAACTCATAGCTTTGCAAAAAGTAATAAAAATGCCTTAATATATTCTCTTTTTCTCATTATTGTGGCATTTGTCAAATATAAATATTTATTGTAATCGTAATTGACCTAAAATTGGAAAGATTTATTCTGATTTCATGTCAGAGAGTGTGAAAAACTGCATGTGTCTTTTTGTATAGTGTATTTAAGCTTCTAGTTTCAACTGTATATATCCCCATCCTTGTATATATTTCCCCATATTGATACATATGTTCTCAATCCTGGAATACGTGATCACCATTCTGGGATATATGTCCCTCATCGTGGTATATATGACCCCATCATTGTGTATATGTCTTCTTACTGGTATATATTTCCCTATCTTAGAATATATGTTCCAATTCTGGTATATATGGTCCCCATCCTGATATACACTACTGTTCAAAAGTTTGCGGTCATTTAGAAATGTCCTTATTTTTAAAAAGAAAAGCACATTTTTTTCAATGAAACTAACACTAAATTAATAAAAAATACACTCTATACATTGTTAATGTGGTAAATAACTATTCTAGCTGCAAACGTCTGGTTTTTAATGCAATATCTACAGAACATAGGTGTATAGAGGCCCATTCACCACAACCACCACTCCGGTGTTTCAATGGTACATTGTGTTTACTAACTGTGTAAGAAGGCTAATGGATGTTTAGAAAACCCTAGAAAATTCTTGCACAAGTATGTTAGCACAGCTGAAAATGGTTTGGCTGATTAGAGAAGCTATAAAATTGACCTTCCTTCGAGCTAGTTGAATTGAATCTGGAGCATTACATTTGTTTGTTCTATGAAACTCTCAAATTGGCCAGAAAAAGACAACTTTTATGTGAAACTCGACAGTCTTATTCTTGTTCTTAGAAATTATGGCTATTCCATGCGAGAAGTTGCCAAGAAACTGAAGATTTCCTACAACGGTGTGTACTACTCCCTTCAGAAGAGAGCACAAACAGGCTCTAACCAGAGTAGAAAGAGAAGTGGGAGGCCCTGCTGCACAACTGAGCAACAAGACAAGTACATTACAGTTTCTAGTTTGAGAAATCGATGCCTCACAGCTCCGCCTCTGGCAGCTTCATTAAGTAGCACCCGCAGAAGGTCTGCAATGCTGTAACTCCTGCAAAGGGAGCTTTCTTTGATGAAAGCAAAGTTTGAAGGAGAAATATATTATTTCAAATAAAAATCATTATCTATCTTGTCAATATCTGGACTTTATTTTCTATTCATTTTGCAACTCATTTGATAAATAAAAGTATGAGCTTTCATGGAAAATACAAAATTGTGTGACTCCAAACATTTGAACGGTAGTATATATGTACCCATTCTAATTTACATGGTACTCCTCATGGTATACATGGCCCCCATCCTACATAGTACAGGAAGTCAGCAGCTCGCCATGTTATAATAAAACGTGGAAGTTTATTCAAACATGCTTAAAATTGCTTGTATTCACATGTTTCAACCTTTGCCTGGTCTTAATTATAATATTATTATAACTAAGACTGGGCAAAGGTTGAAACATGTGAATACATGCAATTTTAAGCATGTTTGAATAAACTTCCTCTTTTTATTATAACATAACGAGCTACTGGATTCCTTTACTATGTATGGACTTGGCTTAAAACTGGCTTTCTTTATCTTTGCACCACCAGGAGATATCTGTTTCCATAATTATATATCGTGAGCAATGGCGGATCTACAATGGGGCGATAGGGGCGGTCGCCCCCCGGCCCAAGGCTTCTTGGGGGGCCCAGGGGACCGGCCGCCTGTTCGCCTTCAGTGGCGCCGCCCAAGTGCCCAGGGTAAACTGCCCCCATTATGATCCGCCACCCACCACCGCCGCCGTAGCTGCCGCCACGCCCCCCTTCTTCCTCCTGCACTTCATGACGTGCAGGAGGATGTTCAAAAAGCCCGCGGATGCTGGGGGAGACACAAGGCCCGCCCACCACTCTGTCACAGAGGAGCTGCTCACTCATCCGGCCTGGCCTGCCCTGCTCAGAGCTGCTCTCCTCACCCTGCCTGTCACCGCTAGATTCAGGCCTGAATCCCAGACTGCAAGATGTAGAAGTGACAGAGCAAGCTCTGCCTGACTACATCTAATGGTGAGTGCTGAGCAGGGCACCTCCTATGTGAGAACTAAATAGCAGCCTGTGACGAGTGTTTCCAAACATCCCCTCCCCCCTGTGTGTGTGCATCAGTGTAGTCCCTAGAGAGATCACATAGGGCAAAAATACCCAGCAAAGGATCTGTGAGGCTGAGTCTGCCTGCAGCTGGGCCTCTGTGAGGCTGAGGCTGCCTCCAGCTGGGCCTCTGTGAGGCTGAGGCTGCCTCCAGCTGGGCCTCTGTGAGGCTGAGGCTGCCTGCAGCTGGGCCTCTGTGAGGCTGAGGCTGCCTGCAGCTGGGCCTCTGTGAGGCTGAGGCTGCCTGCAGCTGGGCCTCTGTGAGGCTGAGGCTGCCTGCAGCTGGGCCTCTGTGAGGCTGAGGCTGCCTGCAGCTGGGCCTCTGTGAGGCTGAGGCTGCCTCCAGCTGGGCCTCTGTGAGGCTGAGGCTGCCTGCAGCTGGGCCTCTGTGAGGCTGAGGCTGCCTGCAGCTGGGCCTCTGTGAGGCTGAGGCTGCCTCCAGCTGGGCCTCTGTGAGGCTGCCTCCAGCTGGGCCTCTGTGAGGCTGCCTGCAGCTGGGCCTCTGTGAGGCTGCCTGCAGCTGGGCCTCTGTGAGGCTAGGCTGCCTGCAGCTGGGCCTCTGTGAGGCTGAGGCTGCCTGCAGCTGGGCCTCTGTGAGGCTGAGGCTGCCTGCAGCCGGGCCTCTGTGAGGCTGAGGCTGCCTGCAGCTGGGCCTCTGTGAGGCTGAGGCTGCCTGCAGCTGGGCCTCTGTGAGGCTGAGGCTGCCTGCAGCTGGGCCTCTGTGAGGCTGAGGCTGCCTCCAGCTGGGCCTTGCTGAGGTAATAACTCTGTGTGTGCTGGGCCGGCCCCATCACTGCCAGCGGACAGCCCCCTGCTACAGTGGAGCTGAATGGCAGACAAGCCCAGGGGAAAGGTGAGCGATGTGTGGTGCTTTTCTAGCCCCAATTTTTACGTGTGTATGGCTACATGTGTGTGGTGTGTATGGCTACCTATGTGTGTGGCATGGCTGCATGTTGATGGCTGTGTGTATATATGTGTGTTGTGTGTGTGTGTGCATCTGCATAGCTGTGTGTTCATAGCTACATCTGCATAGTTATGTGTACGCACACGTTTATGGTTACAGCAGCACCGATAGGTGCCAGAGCAGTCAGTGCTCATAGAATTCTATGGAAGATCAGGACCTGTAAATACTGGACTATATAAATGACCAAAAAAAAACAATAAATGACCAGGGGAAGATCCCCATAGCTGATCTGATTTCTGAAATATAGTCCAGTATTTACAGGTCTTGACCTACCATAGAATTGTATGAGCACTAACTGCTCAGGCACCTATCAGTGCTGCTGTTTATTGTATTGTACTAATCTAATATATAATTACCTTAAGGCACTTCCGTCATATTCAGCGCTGTTTCCGTCGTCGTGTCTGTGGCTGCCTCTCAAACCCTAACTCGCAATGCCTTTGCGAGTCCTTGAAGAGTCTCTCTCTCTCTCTCCTCCCCCCCCACGGCTTGCAGGACCTGAGATGATGTCACTGGTATGGGCGGGGCTATATCACATGACTGTGACATCATCACAGGCACTTTAATTGCTGCAGTGTCAGCACAGTAGACATCATGCCGCTGTCTCACATCAGACGTGTCCTCATCAGTGATTCTCTGCCTCTGACATCCTGCGATCACAAGGGAACATAGAGGTGACAGAGGACCCCGGACTGAGCCCCCAAGAGCTGATCTCCAGGATACAGGTGAGAGGAGGCTGCACAGGAGCAATGCTCTGCAGAGAGGAGGAGGCTGCACAGGAGCAATACTCTGCAGAGGGGAGGCTGCACAGGAGCATTGCTCTGCATGAGGGGAAGCTGCACAGGAGCAATGCTCTGCACAGAGGAGGCTGCACAGGAGCATTGCTCTGCAGAGAGGAGGCTGCACAGGAGCAATGCTCTGCAGAGAGGAGGAGGCTGCACAGGAGCAATGCTCTGTAGAGAGGAGGCTGCACAGGAGCAATGCTCTGCACAGAGGAGGCTGCACAAGAGCATTGCTCTGCATGAGGGGAGGCTGCACAGGAACAATGCTCTGCACAGAGGAGGCTGCACAGGAGCAATGCTCTGCAGAGAGGAGGCTGCACAGGAGCAATGCTCTGCAGAGAGGAGGCTGCACAGGAACAATGCTCTGCAGAGAGGAGGCTGCACAGGAGCAATGCTCTGCAGAGAGGAGGCTGCACAGGAGCAATGCTCTGCAGAGAGGAGGAGGCTGCACAGGAGCAATGCTCTGCAGAGAGGAGGAGGCTGCACAGGCGCAATGCTCTGCAGAGAGGAGGCTGCACAGGAGCAATGCTCTACAGTAATGAGGCTGCACAGGAGCAATGCTTTGCAGAGAGGAGGCTGCACAGGAGCAATGCTCTGCAGAGAGGAGGCAGCACAGGAGCAATACTCTGCAGAGAGGAGGCTGCACAGGAGCAATGCTTTGCAGAGAGGAGGCTGCACAGGAGCAATACTCAGCAGAGAGGAGGCTGCACAGGAGCAATGCTCTGCAGAGAGGAGGCTGCACAGGAGCAATGCTCAGCAGAGAGGAGGCTGCAGAGGAGCAATGCTCTGCAGAGAGGAGGCTGCACAGGAGCAATATTCTGCAGAGAGGAGGCTGCACAGGAGCAATGCTCTGCAGAGAGGAGGCTGCACAGGAGCAATGCACTGCAGAGAGGAGGCTACACAGGAGCAATGCTCTGCAGAGAGGAGGCTGCAGAGGAGCAATGCTCTGCAGAGAGGAGGCTGCACAGGAGCAATGCTCTGCAGAGAGGAGGCTGCACAGGAGCAATGCTCTGCAGAAAGGAGGCTGCACAGGAGCAATGCTCTGCAGAGAGGAGGCTGCACAGGAGCAATGCTCTGCATGAGTGGAGCCAAGATGCTGGGGACGGCAGAGTGAAAATGCGTGGCGGGGAAGATGATGACCCGCTGGTAAGTATGACAGGCAGAGTGCCTCTGTCCTCTGCTGACCACTCTGCCCACCGCACTGCGCTAACCACTCTGCCCGCTGCACTGCGCTGATCACTCTGCCCGCTGCACTGCGCTGACCACTCGGCCCACCGCACTCACTGCTAACCACTGAGCCACCGCGCAGTGCTAACCACTGAGCCACCGCACACTGCTAACCACTCACCAACCACGCAATGCTAACCACTGAGCCACCGCGCAGTGCTAACCACTGAGCCACCGCGCAGTGCTAACCACTGAGCCACCGCGCAGTGCTAACCACTGAGCCACCGCGCAGTGCTAACCACTGAGCCACAGCGCAGTGCTAACCACTGAGCCACCGCGCAGTGCTAACCACTGAGCCATCGTATACTCTGCTAACCACTGACCCACCATACTCCCTGCTAACTACTAACCCACCGTATACAGCGCTAACCACTGAGCCACCGTACACTGCTAAACACTGAGCGACCATACTTTCCTAACCACTAAACCACCGCACAGTGCTAACCACTGAGCCACCATATACTCTGCTACCCACTGAGCCACCTGTATACACACAATTAATTTCACCGCACTCCCCTAAATATTAGTAAATAAACTATATATGGATTCTAGACTACCCGATTCTTTAGAATCGGGCTCACAGCTAGTACTGTATATTTATGCTAACAGGGCTCTGTTTCTGAAATTGCCTATATAGGTAGTGTGATCATATGTTTTTATATATTCCTTTAGTATAAAAATGATTTTCTGGTGTGCACATCTCTTTAAATACTGTCTTTTTTTCTTTTTTCTTGGTTGTGTGTGTATGTGCATGCCTGTATGTGTGTTTGTCTCTATTTGTCTCTATGTCTTCGTACTGTATGTGTACAGTTCTGTGTAATGTATGCGTGCATATCTGTGTATATATAACTGTATGTATTTTTTTATAAAATGTGTGAATGTTAGGGGCGTATCTGGGAGGTGGCATGGGGCACTGACAGCATATGTGGAGATAGTAAGAAGAGTGACCAGACAAATATGTGAGGAGACAGTATGGGGGTAGAAGAGAGAGGGGGCTGCATGGGGGGACAATTTGATGGCACAGCAAGGAATGGATAATATACTGAGGAGGGAGAGTGTGATGAGGGGGCATTATATAGAGACTGGGCAGTATAGGGGAGAGCAGTGTGAGTGGTCAGTATGAAGAAGGGGCTCAGTATGGCAGTGTGGAGAGCATGTCCCATAAGAGGGACAGTGTGTAAATCATATTTTGTGCAGGGAACAATGAAGAGGAGCAATTATTCTTGAGCATTATAATCATTCTGCTATTTTTAAGGGCATCATGTCGGTATGTGCTGCAGAAGACCGGAGAAGATGGAAATCTGCAGAGACGAGCTGTGGATGTGAAAATCCATCACGGTGTCTGGACAAGATGAAGAAAGAAAAAGATCATGACTCTAATCACAGAAGATCTCACATATAAGGTACCTGGATGTAAATATTTGTGTTCCAGCCTGTTTCTCATCAGTGCTGAGGTTCCTCTCTGATCCACGATCTGATGACCGATGATGACAGTGTGGCGCCCCGCAACGAGTGCGTCACAGGAGGGTATTGCAGCCATAAATGCAGCCGCAATATTCTCTGACACAGCAGTGACCTAGTTAACTTTGAGATCCAACCCTGCATGCATCACCTAGAACAGAGGACCAATCCAGGGTCCTGGTGGGCGGAGTGCTAGGGAAGTGTGTAGGGAGAACAGACACTTAGATTAGTTAGTCTAGAAGAGTCTAGAACAGAGTCTAGAACAGAGAACTTGGAGTAGGAGCGGGGGCTCCGCACCCCGTGCAGCCCCGGACCGTCACCGGTCGGGTGTCAGCACCTGAGGCCTCAACAATCGGGATCGGGCATCATTACCACGGGTTCCAAAAGACTCCCGTGCCCAAAACTTCACAGCCGGTTCACTGGTACCGAAGCTGGCAGCAGTTCACCTCTGCTACGCGAACCAGAAGCGTGGAGGAGCAGCTTCACAGGAGCACCCCACCACCAGCCAACTTCCAGTCGTCTAACCAGCGGTGTACCCACCGAGGGATCCAAGGCTCCCCAAAACATCCACAACGTACAACTTGGATAGGGCATTGAAGCAGCCTCCCTGTACCCGATCTGGTATTCCTGGGCGACAATGGCGAAACACTTAGCTAGAATGGAGGAACACTTGCGGATCTCTGAGGGACACTATCACTGCTGAGTCCACCCGGTCTACAACCCGTAACTGTATACCATGTACTGCCTGCTGGTTACAGTAAAGACCCGTTACAGAGACTTTCTGTGTCCGTGCTTCCTTATGAATTGTCCGTCCGCACTACAAGGTAACCGCAGCTGCCGCACAACATCTTAAGCAGCTCCAGCCTCCGGGGATCACCGCTCAGCCTGTGGGGAGCATTCCATCTTGCTGCTGTCCATCCCCCGGGGGTTCCGCAGCGTCGGTAACGATTACCGAAACTACTCATAGGTGGCGTCACGAATAAATTAAACCCCTTTAATCTGTTCTCACAAGACGTCTTCAACTTTTGATCTGCACTCCACCGGGCCCCACTACCGGCAGGCGCGGCCCACCCATGACAAGGAGGAAGGAGCTACAGCCTGTCTAAACCGGAGTCCCGGCCACGGTGAGTCAACAGCAACTCCCAGTATCTTCTTACCATTATTAAGGACATACTGGCAGTTGGAGCTTCATGCAATACAACTGTATAAGGGGCTGACTTGACGTTATAATTTGGTGATTCTGGAGCTCAAATTCATATAAAAATGGTGACCCTGGTGATTTAGTCACGTACTGATGGTGGTTTTTTAATGGTTTATTTATGTACTATTGATGGTCCTGTTGATTTATTTATGTACTAATGGTGGCCCTGGTGATGTATTCAACTACTGGTTGCTGTGGTTATGTATGTGTGTACTGCTGGTGGTTCTTGTGATGTATTTCTGTATGTTGGGATAGTGTATTTATGTACTGTTGGTGGTCCTGATTATGTACTTCTGTACTGATGAGGGTTTTTGTTTTAAATGTTGGTACTGCTGGTAGTTCTGGTGATGTATTCTTGTGAAGTTATCGATTCTGATCCATAACATGTAAGGTTATGTGACATATGGCTATGTGAATAAAGTGTTGCTCCATCTGACAATTTAAGTTACTATATTTTTATTTGTTAGGAGCATAAAAGGAAATGTAAAAGTTTGTGATGAAAGTCTGCAGTCACACTGTCACTGCAGACTTCTGAATTCTCACAGCGTGTGCACTGACTAGATAATGGATGTTTGACAGATTATAGTTTCACTCAGCTACTGGATTTCTGGAATAATCTATTTCAGGTGTATGATGACTCCCGTCACATGGCTCCCGTCACATGACTGGGGGGCCCACAGAGTCTGAACTGCCCCGGGCACAGGCTACCTTAATCCACCCCTGATCGTGAGCTGGATATTTTTTATATATTCTATGGTCCCCATCATAGTATATGTGTCCCTGTTCTGTTTATAATTAAAACAAAAACATTTTACTCACCTTTCCTCTGCTCCCACAGTCCTGGTCCTCTGTAGACAGTGCACAGTGGCCAGGCAGCTGACATCAGAGTATGTGCCAAGGTGTATGACGTCACTGTCATGCACTGCCCCCTATCGTGACACCTCCGATGTCAGCTCCAAGCCACAATTTTGCCAGCAGCTTGTATTATGTGTAGGGACCCGATGTGTCTCTGTGTCATGATGCATTTCAGCTGCATCTGCATCCTTGGTGAGATGCAGATCCAGCAAAAGCAGGAGCTGAGCTCAGCGGGCTCCTGTACCCCAGGCTCTGCCGTGGCTATTATTCCTGCAACCGCGATAGTTATTCTCCTGATTGCACCATCAGCCATGTGTCAATCACTCTGTTATTTTTGGGTTGTTGGCTGAAGCCATATATACCTCCTGGTTCAGCTGATAGTTGTCTAAGCTGTATATGGACCTTTATGCATCCACATACACAAAGCTTCAAGTTTAACTGCTCCTTTGAATCACTTAGAACTACTCCCTCTCTTCCATGTGGCTCAAAGACTTTTCTCTATCAAGTTGCCTCCAATTCTCCATTTTTTCTCTTTCTTTATACCACACTCCAAATCTATCAATACCATATTGTGTTTGCAAACCAATACTATATATCTACACAGATGATTTCTCAAAGTAAAACAAGCAAACTGTAATATTGTTTACAGTGGCATAATTATAGTCTGATGGACCAATGCAAATTTTGAATGGAAGTTCCCCTACCCTGTATGTTGGTCAGATGTATGAGCCCTCGTAGCATTCTAAATCCTATATAGACATACTGTATGTGTTGCAACCCCTTTCATTATATAATAATATCTCACACCCTGTACTAATGTTCCACATCCTGGGCTCCTTCCAGGTATATATGTCTCCAATCCTATGCATTCTACAGGTATATACTGTATATCCTCTCTGCTGCCATTTATATCCCCATTTTGGAACCCTTCTTGGTATATATTTCCACCATCCTGGGCTCCTTGCAGGTATATATGTCCCCCATCACATGTCACAGATCTGGTATATACAGTGGGTGTAATAAGCATTGAACCAATTTTCTAAGTAAATGTATTTCTAAAGGTGCTAGTGACATGAATTTCTCATCGAGTGTTGGTAGCCACCCATCCAATCCACACAGGCAAGGAAATCAAAACATAGATGTCCATAAACTAAGTAATTTGTATTAATGAGAAATGACACAGGAAAAGAGTATTGATTGTGCTCACTGAAATGTATTTAATGGTTTGTACAAAAACATTTTTTGGTGATGACAGCTTCAAGACGCCTCTTTGTATAGAAAAACTGGTCACATGCATTGATCAGGTGTGATTTTAGGCTATTCTTCCACAGAAACATTCTTCAAATCCTGAAAGTTCTGTGGGCTCCTTATATGACTGTTTGACATCTCATCAGCGATCACGTAGTGACGCACCAGCGATCCCTACCAGGTCGGATCGTTGTTGGGATCGCTGGTGCATCGCCAAGTGTGACGGTACCCTTAAAAGTATCAAACTCTGTCTACCAGCTAAGGACTAGCTAAGGACAGGTCTGACCTGGCGTACATTGTGTAAAGGGTTGAGTGTCAAACAATATAATGTGAATTTTTTTCTAACAATTTCTTTATTAACTCCAAATAATGTACTGAACAAAATGTAAAAAAAAATGTTTTTTTTTTCTTGCTGAAACATTTATTTGGTAACTTTGCATGTTACCAATGCTATTTACAATATTTTCCTTATCTAATTGATTCATTATTAGGGAGAATGCATGATCAGAGAGCATTTACTGAATTATCATACTATGAAGACTATGTTGCACACTTGGTAAACGTTTTGTGCCACTGTAAAAAAATAAAAAAAAAATGTCATGCCATTGCTCTAATAACATTTTGAGAGTATCTTGAAAAAAATGAGGTAATAGCTTCTGTGAAGCATGTAAGGTGGTGAAGATGTCTACAAACCCTCTCAAAAGACCTCTTATATATTGTTAAATTGACTTGCTATTTTATGTTTAATTCCTCTGTGAGCTGCAGTTCCTCATTATCTAAAACAGACAGGGTTAACATCTAAGAGAGCCTATCTGGAGAGAGTAGTTACAGGGTCACGGGAAAAGTCTGCTCCAGGTTTTAGAAAAATATATTAGAATCTGAGAGTCCTCAGTGGTTGATACCTTTTAATGGCTAACTGAAAAGATGGTAAACATAGCATGCTTTCGGGTCACTGTGGTCCCTTCCTCAGGCTGATAATGACACAGATTCTGAAGACACACACATATATACATAAGCAAATGAAACAAAAAAAAACCAAAAAAAACAAAAACAGTTTTAGATGTTATAGTAAATGTGACAGGTGACATAAACCAGAGTCAGGCTGGGGAGGAAGAGATGGGCCTGGGGAATTTAAACTAAAAGTCTAAGATAAGCAGAACAAATTGTATAATGGTAGTGGTCTGTGTAGAACTGAGAATACTTAATGAGTTGAGGAAAGCAATTATAGGAGGTATAAGAAGTGTCAAAAGTTCATTGTCCTCAAACTGGAATCTGTTGGAAGATGTGATATCCCCAAATGTCTTTTCAATTTATATAGAAAACTCATGAATCTGTGATGTCCCCAAATGTCCATTCATGTTCTATGAAACGCCATGAATCCATGTGATATATTTAATCCTGTTTTGAATGTGTCAAAGGTCATTACCAATTTGTATTCCCAAATTCTTCTCTCTCTCTGAGATTTGAAGTTGCTTTTTAAGATGAGCAGCATCATATCAGTTTTAGGCCCCATTCACACACTGCTTTTTTTGCTGTGTATTTTTACGCACAAGCTCAAAAAAAGCCAGGAGTGGAACAATCAAAACCGGGAGTGGCACAATCAGAGGAAAGGTCTAATAGAAACAAGTGATCCACTTATATGTTTAGTCACCCACTCCTGGTTTGTGATGAGCTTGTGCTTAAAAATACGCAGCAAAAAAAGCAGTGTGTAAATGGGGCCTTACTGTGGTCAGGGCTGGAAAAATGTTTTGCTACAGGTAGGTCCATACGCTTTTCTCTTATTGAGTGGCGATGAGAATTCAGTCTTGTCCTGAATTTTTGCCCAGTTTCACCTACGTACATGCCAGCTGTTTGGCATTTGGTACATATGATTAAATACACCACATTGCTTGTGGTGCAGCTGAAGTTACCTGGGATCTTGTAGTCCTGATCCGTCCCAGGAATCCTTATCTTGTCCGTTGTCATTATAGATGGACAGGTTTTGCACTTTCTCTGGTTGCAAGGAAAGGTTCCTGTTACTGCTGGAGAGGACAGGGTCCTTCTGACAATGATGCTTTTTAGATTCGGAGGTTGTCTAAAACACAAGAGTGGGGGATCCGGAAATATTGATTTTAGTCGGGCATCTGTTTGTAGGAGTAGTTGCAGATTCCATGCAGCTCCTCTTAGCACCTCCAGACTTGGATTGTAGGTGACTACGAGAGGAACTCTGTTGTTCTCTTCTCTAGTTTTGTAATGTAGGAGATGATTCCTTGATATTCTGGTGGCTCTGGTAACTTTGGTGACTTTTTATCTTCTTGTCCTATCAGGCCTCTGGCCTACCACCGTTATATCGATGACATTTTAATCATCTGAACAAAGACTGAGCAACAGCTGAAGACATTCCATGAACACTTTAATCAGTTTCATCCCACCATCAACTTAACACTCAACTACTCCTGCACTGAAATCAGCTTTCTGGACACCATCATTAAGCTACAGAACAATGAAATAGAGATACTCCTGTACCGGAAACCAATAGACCGTCCAACATATCTCCGATACGACAGTTTTCATCCAAAACACATAAAAAACTCTATTGTGTATAGCCGGGCCATCAGATACAATCGGATATGTTCCAAACCTACATATAGAGACAATCACCTTGAGGACCTCAGAAAGAACTTTTTGAACCAGGGCTACTATCCAAGAGCAATCGAGAACCAGATTACAAGAACCACCAGAATATCAAGGAATCCAGATTACAAGAACCACCAGAATATCAAGGAATCATCTCCTACATTACAAAACTAGAGAGGAGAACAACAGATTTCCTCTCGTAGTCACCTACAATCCAAGTCTGGAGGTGCTAAGAGCAGCTGCACAGAAACTGCAACCACTCCTACAAAAAGATGCCCGACTAAAATCAATATTTCCGGATCCCCCACTCTTGTGTTTTGGACAACCTCTGAATCTATGCAAATTGTCACTTCGGTGAGAAAGTGGAAAACTCTAATACCACCCAAACAGAATCCCAAACTCCAGATGCTGCATTTTGGGGTGACTGCCCCTCATCAGTGCAGTTTGAGGTTCTGATCTGGCACAAATCCTAAGTCATAATAAAAGGCGTGTTAAAGAGTCGATTATGACTTCAAGGATTGCTAACCTTATTGGGTGGCATTAGAGTTTACCACTTCTTCACTGAAGTGACAATTTGCATATATCCCAGAGGACCATTGTGGCTATAAGTGTCCTTATCAGGCATCAGGGGGTGTCAGGGGCCACCTTACGAAGCCATTCGGTGAAACAACGTAGGGGCTGGGCTTGGACGCAGTGACTCTGCAGCACGAGTTGGTATGACCCAACAGCAATGTCCCTGATTAGACTGTAAGCTCAGGGCAGCCCCTATACTTCAGGCTGCCGCTGACAGGTTATGTGGGAATGATAGGAGACTGACAGAGGTGGCATATTGATGACTGGGCTATGCGCAACCTAAATGTTATAAACTAGTCTCTGGCAGGGGTTGATTGTGTAGCCTCATTAGAAGTTTAATATGGGCTCATCACCCCTTCTATGCTGTGAGAGGGGTTTTTTCATGTTTGGTATGTGATGTAATCATTGGATGCCTCCTTCTGTAACAAAACTGTATGAATCCCTATTGTTACCTGTCTAAATATGTAAGAGCTGTTTGTCATCAAGTGCATATGTAATTGGTCATCCAATGCTGGAGAGTGTACTTCGTTCATGTAAACGTTCATGCTGTCACTGAGCACTTTACTTATGAAACCTTTGAAATTTACTTTATCTGTATTTATTCTCACCTGTGTGGATTTTTCTAATAAATGTAAATCCCTTTTTGCTAGTACAACTGTTGTCCTCTTGATTAATTGTTTCACAGTCTCTTTCGTCCTACAGTAGGACCCATCCTACTCTTTCACTCTTACTTCCAATCAGTCCTTTGACCTTCACTCATAGATCACTCTGTAATTCAGTCTCTCTTTCCTCAGGATCTTGCTATCCTCTCTATCGGTCTCTTCTCTCTCCAGAGACACCCATGTCATGATGCTCTGTGGACTATTCAGACCTGAGGTCTGTCTTAGTCACCTGCTGCCCCTCCGTGACACTTTATTAGAAAACTCCACACTGTCTCTGAACTAGCCCCTCTCACTAGGGGCTCATCCCAACTTTTAACTCTATTGTAACCTACCCACCTTCTATTGATAGATAGAACACAGCTTCCTCCCACTACAAAGTAAAAGATTATACCAATAAACATTACAATTCATATTACATATCATAACACTAACGCAGGACATAATGCACATTACACTTTACATTTAGACAACCACAAGGGGAAGCATGACATCATGTCCACCTCCTTACAAATCTTCAATGGTGGAACTTTGATGATATTAAGATATTTGGCATGGTAAACTTCTGTTCTAGTGGCATGGTGTAACCCTTACACAAAAAAACTTTCAAATGTGGATCAATTTAGATTACATTCTGTCTGAAAAAATCAAGTGATCATCATTGTTTTTTACATTTAATTGCCAGTACGTACTAGTATAATAACATTGTGGACTTTTTAAGTGTTTGAATAGCTACATAAAAAAATAAAATTTGTAAGGGTTATGTTATTATAACTTCAATTTTGTGATTATTCTTAATGTATAATAAATAATACACTTTTTTTGATTTATGACTTTAAAATCCAATTGTTCTAATTCATTTTCCAGACATAAATGCAATAACATAGAGAAAGTAAAATTGACTTCGCAACATATTTATGGGCAAATACAAAACTTTTGCAGCAGAGCTATTAAGCCACATTGTTTTCCATGCAAGCAAAAGTAATTAGTTGAAAACATTCTTAGATATTTTCAGATTAAGACTTTTCTCCCTACATTTTAATTTTCAATGGGCTATTGAATTGTTCTTATCAAACGTAGACTTGCTTGCATAGAAAGAAAATCAGCATCTACATTAATATAAAAGCATTTATAATGATGAAGTAAGCTAGCGGCCCACCACTAAATTGATCTAGAGAATTATTTGTATGATAATAATCTATACTTTTCTTCAGACTACACAGCCAGAGACTCAATACCAATATGTCAATGTGCAAATTAGATTCACTTGTTATGGTTTGCTTTGTATTTCCGAAACATAAAAAAAAAAAGAAAAAAATCAAATTGCTTCGACAATCAAATGCATCGCTCTTTTAAAAATGGACCAGTGTTTCAAACGATTGCTTGTTTGATTTTACAGCAGGGGAAAGTTTGAATTTGATAACATGCTGGAAATGGACTTCATGAAAGCAAGAAATGATTTTGTAATACACGACTTCATGAATACATTGCGGCGAGTAGTGAATTCTAAACCTTATCTTCTATATTCCAGATACTTTTACCATTTACCATACAGATCATCAGCATATGAAATATACTGTACGTCCGTTAAAAATATAAAAAAATACAATGATGTAATTAATTCTGTGCGTACGATCAATAAAATAAAATTCTTATGTATTATCCTTTATTTATAATAAAAACTGCCTATTCTTAGACACAGAGAAATATTTTAGAAAACAACCCTAATTTCCTTGAAGAGTCAAAAGGTATTTTTTTACTTTTTTCCCCATGATTTATCCCGTAAAAGTCTGGTTCAGAACTAATCAGTAGAATTTATTGCACCAAAGATTATACTTCTGTGTAATTTTTTTTTTATTAAAAAAAGAAAAAACTCCAAGAGCCTTAATAATTTTGGAAATAAATACGAACCAATGTTGATTTTTGTGGTTTGTGGGTGATAATTAAGAATGCACCAACATACAGGGGTCGAAAAACACTAGTGCCTCCACCTTCGTCACTTGGATTTCGATGGGAATATTTTAATAAGTCAAACATAAAGAAAATCCTTAGGATGTGCTCTTTAATTACCGATATTCCCTTTTCCACATAATCATTAGATAATTTGATACAACAATTCAGCCAACAATGAACAAGCTTTCTGAAGTAATCACGGAAGGAGCACACACTCTGTTTCCACAACCAGACTCTCACAGTTCTCTCAGTTTCTTCATCAGATGCATAGTGATGTCCCTGCAAATCTTCTTTCATTATCAGGAACAGATCGAGGTCAGATGGTGCCAAATCTGGACTGTATGGAGGATACCGTGAGGTGGTGAGCTTCACTCTCTGAAGTTCTGCTGCGGTGGCATGTGAAGTGTGGCTTGGCATTGTCATGCTGCAGGAACACATTTCCCTTTTCCTTTTGGACCCTTGTTATTTGTATATGTTGTAATGTAACGCTCTGAGTTTGTTGTTGTTCCACGTTCAAGGAAATCAACATGGATAACACTGCCAACATCCCAAAACATTAGTGATTTTTCCAGGTGAGGAATAAGTCTTGAATTTCTTTTTCTGTGTCAAGCCATTGTGTCAATATTCCATAGAATGACATTTCATATACGGTTCATAGTGGGAAAAAAAGAAATAAGGACATAATTATACAATAGTAAAGAAAAATTTTGAGTTAAGCATTCACTTAATAGGGCACTCCAAGAATGAGATAAAATAGAGTCCCTAATATAATTTAAACTGCATCCCATCCTAGTCACACATCAAGACAGACTGCAGACTGAAGACACAGCTGTCAAGTCCTGTGTCTTAATTGACAAGAGCTTTATCACACATACCACAGCAAGCAGGCAGGAATATAGCAAGGGGAAAAATGATCACAGTGGCATGGGTCAGGTCACGGGGTACAGGGGGCTCGCCATACCCACTTCCAACTTCAGCTTTATGTGCAACTAAGGATGCATATTGAGCTCAAATGCATTGTGGCACAGAGACCCATCTGGTCCCTGCACTGCAACATATGCTGCTGGCCAAACAGAGGCCAGAAGCTGATGTTGGCATGCCCATGACTGGTGGCGCATGACAGTGATGTCCTGCATTACCATAGCAGACAGGTGACGGCAGCTGCAGGCTACTGTGCCGGCTACTGAGGAGGGTGATGCGTGAGCCTGCAATGGTTTGTAGAATGTTATTTTTTATTCTTTTAAATGCTAGAACAGGGACTATATATACCAGGACATGGCCCAGTGTGAGGACACATAAACCAGGATGGGGCCAGGATGAGAGATATTAACCAGGATGGGGGACATATAGTACATGATGGGGGACATATATAGCTATGGGGACAAATATACCAGAACGTGGACATACATTACCATGATGGAAGATATATACCAGGATGAGAACATATATATCAGGATGGGAACATATATTTCAATGTGTGGGACGTATATATCACAATGGGTGACATATATACTGTGAAGAAATGGACTCCTTCAATGTAGAACATATGAAGATTTCTTATGTAACCCAGACTGTTTTGTATATTGGCTTATAAACTTGTATTGGCCAAGGAGAATTTCCTACAGTATTTTCATAGATTACTTTAAGTTTAGCATGGTAATGTAATTATCTAACTTGTTTGTCACTGAAGGCCAGAGAACTTAATTATGCTAATTGTTCATTGTCTATTACCCTGTGAATGTTGATTCTATGTACATTGCTCCAGCCACTATTGTGTTAATGTCATGGTTTGCAGACTCAATGTCTCCTACTAACATTCCATTGTAAGGTGCTATATCAATCAGCATTTGGCTCTCTATGTCTGGAGTGCAATACTACTAAAATATGTTAAATGAGGCTTGGGGTTCAGCCAATGAAAAGACAGTGTTATTGCACCAATCGTGACGTCCCCAATATCCTACAATGAGGGCTTAGGTATATAAGGAGGACTGTTCACTTTGACCAGCAGATTGGAGTTAGATTCTGTCTAGTAGCCTCAGTCTAGGGATTTCGGTCCCGGCTAGAGGTCCGCTGGATTGGAGATTGGAGATTGAAGATTGGATACAGGCAGCTAATCTAGGGTCTTCGGCTCCGATTAGCGAGCCATAACCCCAGGCCTAGGCATTTCGGTGCCGACCAAGGGGATCAGAACACGGACTAAAGAACCACAAGGACTTCAGTATCGGATTATCGGATTCGGCTGTGATAAAGACTGCATAAGGACAAGGAAGCAACCCAGGTTGGGATGATACAGTCACCTGGCTACAGACTTTGCTGTGCTGCATTCTAAACCCTAGTGAGCCAGCGGAAGGGTGAGACTCTGTTGCCTATTACATTGTTGTGTTGTGCTTGGTTATGCGTTATATGCTGTTAACTGCTTGGGGATCCAATAAAGCCTTAATATTGTGATTCCCTCACCCTGTGTTGTCTGAGTAGTGTTCCGCCCATGGTTAAGGAGCTCGGGCGTTCAGCTGGGGATGAGCCCTGGTCCACGTTGTCTTTGTAAAGGCGGCTGGGCCTGCGGACGAGAGCACCCACTGACCCCCGGGTCTCCACAATTGGTGGCAGCGGTGGGATACTACTCAGCCTGGTTTATCCAGGGGAGCTGCAGGGGACTGGTGTTCGTGGACACCGTCCAAGGGCTCAACAACCAGGGATGCATATAAGCGTACCCAGCAGGCCATAGTGAGGCATTCAGGTTTTGGACGTTGCCATGTCCAACCCCACCAGTTCAGCCATGGGACAAGGGCCGGAGAAAAGATACGGCAGCAGCAGTAAATGGATGCTACAGGATCTGTGCCAGAGGCGAAATATTGAATACAGGAATGCTGACACTCGGTCAGCTTTGATCCAGAAATTGGTCCATTGGGATACCCAGAATGATGGTGAGGATGATGAGGACCCCGCCGACGTGGTACCAGAGGATGTAAATTGTGTACCACATCATGGATCCAGTAAATATCTGGAAATCACCAGGTCCAAAGTAGTCCAAATCAAGGAGTGGTTGGCTGCATTGGGGCCCAAAGCCTCAAGAGAAGAGAGGGTTTGGGTTCTGGGACATATTTTAGGAATTCCAGCTCACCAACTGCTACCACCAGCCGCTCAAGTAGGATTAATCTGCTACCCATTAGAAGCCCCACCAGGACAAAGGTATACAGACAGGATACGTGACTTGCCCAATCCACGGCGCTGTTATACATGTGGACGTCTTGGACATATGGACAAAGATTGTCGCCAACACCGGGGCCCCATGCCTGGAGCTCATCGGCCAGCACAGCCAGTCCAGGTCAGTGACGTCCAAGCCCCGGGACAACAAGAAACTGATTCTGTCCACACCCTGGTAAGCCCAGCTATTGTTTCTCCAGACCATGTACCATGTTCCCAATTAACCATCTCCCTGGCTGAGGGTCAGTGCTCAGACATCCCTTTGGAAGGTGTGCAGCTGGCCGAGGTGAACGACCAAGGAGAGGGCGAGTTGGAGCGTATGGACAGCATCCCCGCCCCTGTTATTTTGGAGCCTGAGCAGGTAGAGGACAAGTTGGAGTTTATGGACAATATCCCTATCCCTGTTGCTTTGGGAACTGACCAGGAAGAGGTCAATGTGGAGCTTATAGACTGTGACCCTACACCTGCTATTGTGGAAACTGACCCGGAAGAGGTTGATGTGGAGCTTACAGACAGCATCCCCATGCCTGCTATTGTAGAGACTGACCAGGAAGAGCTTGATGTGGGATTTGTGAGCAGCCTTCCCACACCTGTTGTTTCAGGGGCTAACCAGGAGGAGGTTGAAGTGGGGCTCATGGATGGCCCCCCCACATCTGTTGTTTTGCGAGCTGACCCAGGACAAGGACTATCCAGCCAGTTTGTCACAGCCATCACCAACATCCAGGAAGCCAAGCAGCACCCTGATGTGGAACTTGCTACCACACCTTCAGAGGATAATCCATGTTCCCAGCCCCCATCATTCTCCTCTGAGCCATCAACAGTGAGTACATCTAGCCAGACTGTGGCCATTAACTTGTGGGGAATTGATAGCAAGAAGTTTATGGAGGCCCAACTCCTGAATCCCATTTTACTGCTTGTCCACAATATGTCTGCCCATCCTGGGGGAGGTAATCTGGGGGAGGTGTATAGATGGAAGCCTCGATTGCTGTCTTCTCCATTAAAAAAGACAATGCCACCCAGAGGAGAAGGATGACCAGAGACTTATCATATTTGACTGCCCTGTCTGGTTACATAAGAAGGGGGAGGTATGTGACGAAATGGACTCCTTCTATGTAGAACATATGAAGATTTCTTATGTAACCCAGACTGTTTTGTATATTGGCTTATAAACTTGTATTGGCCAAGGAGAATTTCCTACAGTATTTTCATAGATTACTTTAAGTTTAGCATGGTAATGTAATTATCTAACTTGTTTGTCACTGAAGGCCAGAGAACTTAATTATGCTAATCGTTCATTGTCTATTACCCTGTGAATGTTGATTCTATGTACATTGCTCCAGCCACTATTGTGTTAATGTCATGGTTTGCAGACTCAATGTCTCCTACTAACATTCCATTGTAAGGTGCTATATCAATCAGCATTTGGCTCTCTATGTCAGGAGTGCAATACTACTAAAATATGTTAAATGAGGCTTGGGGTTTAGCCAATGAAAAGACAGTGTTATTGCACCAATCGTGACGTCCCCAATATCCTACAATGAGGGCTTAGGTATATAAGGAGGACTGTTCACTTTGACCAGCAGATTGGAGTTAGATTCTGTCTAGTAGCCTCAGTCTAGGGATTTCGGTCCCGGCTAGAGGTCCGCTGGATTGGAGATTGGAGATTGAAGATTGGATACAGGCAGCTAATCTAGGGTCTTCGGCTCCGATTAGCGAGCCATAACCCCAGGCCTAGGCATTTCGGTGCCGACCAAGGGGATCAGAACACGGACTAAAGAACCACAAGGACTTCAGTATCGGATTATCGGATTCGGCTGTGATAAAGACTGCATAAGGACAAGGAAGCAACCCAGGTTGGGATGATACAGTCACCTGGCTACAGACTTTGCTGTGCTGCATTCTAAACCCTGGTGAGCCAGCAGAAGGGTGAGACTCTGTTGCCTGTTACATTGTTGTGTTGGGCTTGGTTATGCGTTATATGCTGTTAACTGTTTGGGGATCCAAAAAAGCCTTAATATTGTGATTCCCTCACCCTGTGTTGTCTGAGTAGTGTTCCGCCCATGGTTAAGGAGCTCGGGCGTTCAGCTGGGGATGAGCCCTGGTCCACGTTGTCTTTGTAAAGGCGGCTGGGCCTGCGGACGAGAGCACCCACTGACCCCCGGGTCTCCACATATACCATGATGGAAGATGTATACCGGTATGATAACATATATACCAGGACGGGGGACACATATACCAGGATGGTGACATATATATTAGGATCGGCGACATATATGTATATATATATAAGAATGGGAGATACATTTTAAACCAGAAGTTTGCATACAGGGACAAAGATCAACATTTTTGGAGACATGTTCTTTGGTCTGACGAAACTAAATTTGAACTGTTTGGCCATGTCGAACATGATTACATTTGGAGGAAAAAGGGAGAAGCTTTGAAGCCTAAGAACACCATCCCAACTGTGAAAAACGGGGGTGGCAGCATCATGTTCTGGGGTTGTTTTGGTGCAGGAGGAACTGGTGCACTTCACAAAACAGATTGCATCATAAGGAAAGAGGATTAATTGGAAATACTGAAGCAACATCTCAAGACATCGGACAGGAAGTTAAAGTTTGGGTGGAAATGGGTCTTCCAAATAGACAATGACATGAAGCATACTAACAAACCAGTTACAAAGTAGCTTAAGAATAACAAATAGGTCATCACAAGCCCTGATCTCAATCCTTTTGAAAATTTATGAGCAAAGCTGAAAAGTCAGGTGTGAGCAAGGTGACCTACAAACATGGCTCAGTTACACCAGTTCTGTCAGGAGGTATGGGCCCAGATTCCTACCAACTATTGTGAGAAGCTTGTGGAAGGATATCCAAAATGTTTGACCCAATTCATACATTTTTAAGCGCAGTGGTACCAATCATTAATAAAATGTATGTAAACTTGTGGCTTTGCAGAAAGTAATAAAAATGCCTTAAAACATTGTAGCTCTCATTACTCTGGCATTTAGCAAATGATAAATAGGGTAATCCTAATTGACCAAAAATGTGAAAAGTTTATAATGATTTCATGTCAGATAGTGAGACAATCTTGCATTATGTGTCTTTTTATCTAGTGTATAAACTTCTGTTTTCAACTGCATATACCATGATCGGGGACATACACTGACGAGCAAAAGGGTAACATTATTTGAATTCTTGATTTAACAGTGTCCATATTTAACCATCCATTGCAGATATCATGATTTTATAGACAATAGTGATGAAAGAGCAGTAAAATGCTCGGGTCGAACATATCGAGATGATCGGGTGCTCGACCCGAGCACCGAGCTCAATGTTAACCTATGGGAAATTCTAGCATTTTTCCGGTGGCACCCCTAGCAGCCTGGATAAACCCTAAATAAGTCACAAATGTATAAGAACAGTGTTCTTAAAAATAACATTCCCAAAACAAAGGAGTGGGTGTCCTATATTTGTAATGCCTATGCAGTAAGTATGGACTTAAATATTTACCCCTGGGGGTATACATGAATATACTGTCTAACTTTTTGTTTCGGTTGCGGTTCATTAACACCATTTAAAATAATTATGTGGGTGTTGCATCATTGACCAGGGTCACCCTGATGATATGGTGGTGGAGGATGAGGAGAAGGAGGACGACTAGAGCTAATAGACAAAATCAGGAAGCATATAACCATGTGTGAGGTGAAGAGGTGCATGGGAATATACCTCCCCAAAAAAGACACTGGCTTTGAGTTTATATTACGCTGCTATCATTTGGTGGTGTTGAAAAGTCTGGCCCAATCCAGCCCTTGTTCATTTTAGTAAGAGTCGGCCTGTCAGAATTTTCAGTTGACAAGAGGGTGCGCTTATCAGTAATAATTCCCCCTGAGGCATTAAAAACCCGCTCTGACAAAACACTAGCGGCAGGGCAGGCCAGGATTTCCAAGGCATAGAGAGCCAGTTTATACCACGTGTTCAGCTTGGATACCCAATAATTATAGATCACAGAGGAATCACGGAGGACATTCGTACGGTTGGCAAGATACGTCTCAGGGCCTGTGCCATGGGAGGGGCCGAGAAAACTCTCCGAGAACTTTGAGAGTATTCCCCTGCCTCTGCTGGATTGGAGTTGTATCTCTCTTGCCTGTACTCCTTGATTGTCCACCGAACTGTGACCTCTGCCACCAGTGTTATCAGAAGGGCAAATTTTTACTAGTTCCGCAACAAGGGCCTTCTCGTACTGCCCCAATTTTGTAGACCTCTCCGCCTCGGGAGTAAGAGATATAAAGTTCTCCTTGTAGTGTGGGTCTAAAAGTGTCACCAACCAGTAATGTGTGTCACCCAAGATTTTGATAACATGAGGGTCACGGGACAGGCAGCGTAACATAAAGTCAGCCATGTGCACCAGCCTGGTAACATGCAAGACTTCCATGTCCTTACCAAGAGGACGACTGAGCATGCTCTCCTCCTCCTTCTCCTCCTCCTTGTCCTCTGGCCATCCATAGACGGTATGACAGTTGTTCCGGTAGTACCGTCTATAGCGCATGAAACTAACTCCTGTTCTTCTTCCTCCTCCTCCTTCTCCTCCTCATTGTCCCCCAATCCACGTTAGGATGAGATGAGGCTGGGCTGTGTGTAATCACCCTGTATGGTTCCCTGCTCCATCTCATCGTGCAATGCATCCTCTTTGATTTTGAGCAGAGAGCATTTCAGAAGACAAAGAAGCGGAATGGTGATGCTAATGATGGTGTCATCACCACTCACCATCTTGGTGGAGTCCTCAAATTTTTGGAGGACGGTACATATGTCGGACATCCATGTCCTCTCCTGAGGTCTTATGTGTGGAGTCTGAACCAAATACTGATGGCCTTGTTGATGTTGGTAGTCAACAACTGCCCTCTTCTGCTCACAAATCCTGACCAACATCTGCAGTGACAAAATCCAACGCGTGGGGACATCACACACCAGTCTGTGAGCCGGAAGCTGCAAACGCTGCAGAAACCTGGCAAGAGCGGCCAAAGCAGTAGATGACTTTCTAAAATGGGCACAAGGCGGCGTACTTTGACGACCAGATCCGACAGCTCCGGGTATGATTTACTAAACCACTGAACCACGAGGTTGAGCACATGGGCCAGGCATGGGACATGTGTTAGCTTGCCTCGCCTCAGAGCCGCCATCAGGTTCAGGCCACTGTCACAAGCAACCATGCCTGGCTGTAGGTTCAGCGGTATGAGCCACAGATCTGCCTGCTCTTTCAGAGCTGTCCACAACCCTTCAGCATTGTGCGGTTTGTCACCTATGCATATAAGCTTCAGCACAGCCTGTTGCTATTTGACCTGACTCAGTGCTGCAGTGCTTCCAACTTCTCACTGATGTGGAGGGTGGTGAAGAGGAGGAGGAGGCGGCTGAGGAGGATGACGTGCAGGAGTTGTAGACTTTGGGAACAATCCTGATTGAGTTAGGACCCACAATTCTTGCCATTGGGAGGACGTGTTCCGTCCCGAAGTCTGACTAGGTCCCAGCTTCCACTATATTAACCCAGTGTGCCGTCAGTGAGATGTACCGTCCCTGCCCACAAGCACTTTTCCACATGTCCGTGGTTAGGTGGACTTTGCCAGAAACTGCGTTGTTAAGGGCACGGCTAATGTTTTGGGACACATGCTTGTGTAATGCGGGGATGGCACACCGAGAGAAATAGTGGTTGCTGGGGAAAGAGTACCGAGTGACGGCCGCCGCCATCAGGTTGTGGAATTATTCCGTCTCCACTAGCCTAAAAGTCAACATTTCGAGCGCAAGCTGTCGCAAAATGTGCGAATTGAGTAGTGTGGACTGTGGGGTTTTGGCTGCTTATTTGGACTTGCGTTCCAAGGACTGGGGTATAGACAACTGAACGCTGCACTGGGACAAGGACGTGATGTGGTTGCTGATGGTATGTCTGATTGTGCAACGACAGGTGCAGGACAGGAGGCATCCTCGTGTGCACTATGGACAGGGGATTGCCTTGCACGCACCACAGTGGAAGAAGCAGTGGTGTCACCCGCAGACACTGTTCCTGGACCCTGGAGTTTTGCCCACAAAGTGAGATGCTTTGCTGCTATGTGATCATGCTGGTGGTGGTCAGGCTGCATGGTTTGCTACCCCTGCTAATGCTGGCATGGCAGGTGGTGCAAATGGTCTTTTTGGAATTATCAGCAGACTCCTTAAAAACAGCCAGACTCGGGAAGACCTAAGATTAGTACTGGCAACTTCCGTCATGTTGGTGTTACGGGGAACGATTGCCCGCCTTCTGTTTGTGGCCACCACACTGTTTCTTCCTGCCTGTTGGGCTGCTACGCCTCCCTCCTCCTATGCTTAGCTGTCCTTGCTCTGCATGTCCCCCCTCCTCTATGAATGGTAAAGTGAACAGCTCTTCAGAGTGTCCAAGTGTGGGATCATTTTTGTCCAGGCACTCAGCATGGTGTGTGGAAGGAGGATCAGGGTGAGGAATATGTGGTCCAAACTCACGGCTACTGAGACTTGACCATGTGAAAGACATGGTGGTTGTGGTGGTGGCAAACTGACTTGAAGCATTATCCACTGTCCAACTAACCACCTGTTGACACTGCTCTGGGTTTAATAGTGGTGTGCTGTGGTCCCCTAGGAATTGGGACAGGAAGGTTGGGAGAGAAGATGTGGGTGTTTGTTGTGGCACAATTCTAGCTTGCCCATGGCCTTGGCCACTGCATGCACCATCACCATCATGTCCATTTCCTCTCCCCTTGCCACTGGTCTTGCGCATTTTGAGCAGTGTGCTATATGAGTTTTTAAAAGTGTGCTATATACCCTGCTTGTATACAGCTAAATTAATCCTAAAAAGGACTGTTATTTTGATTAATAGATATTAAAAGCCTGTACACCAGCCCCAGACGTGCTGACTGGTATTCAGCCTCTTGTGGTACACCGAAGTGTGCTATATACCCCTCCTGCCTCTATACAGCTAAAGTAATCCTTAGAAGGACTGTTGTTTTGATAGATAGACAGACAGATAGATAGATAGATAGATAGATAGATAGATAGATAGATAGATAGATAGCAAGAAAAAAAAACTGCACAGCACTCACAGACTAGTGTGAACTGGTGCTAGCAAAGAAGTACACTGAGCTGTAGGCTGATTTTCTGCTAAGGGAAAAAAAAATGTAAATCTGATTTTCTAGCGAGTGTGGCGAGCTGAGTGTGACAGAGCGCAAGTGCGACAGAAGTAAATGTGTGACTTGTGATTCAGTGACTTTAGATTAAGGGAGTTTGGAAGGGAGGACTTACTGAATTGCTGGTTGTATTTTATTAACACTTTGCATTTCTTTTTACTTATCATTTCTGTCTGGTGCAATCCCCATTAGGAAATGAGCTCCATGATTGACAATGCCATCCAGTGTACATCTTGCCACATGTATGCATTCCTTGAACAGCCGGTCGAGGGTGCATACTGCTGTGTGAGATGTGAGTATGTTGTGCATTTGGAAGCCCAGATACTGGATCTAAATGAACAACTGACAACGCTGAGATCCATAGACAATATGGAAAGGAGTCTGCTGCTCACTGAACAGCTGCTCAATGGGATAGATGTGGGGAAGGATGGTAGTATGGAGCTGCAGGACCGTGAGGTAGCCAGCTGGGTGACAGTTAGAAGGCAGGGTAGAGGAAAGGGTGCCAGGGAGGCTAGCCCTGATCTGGCACACCCCAATAAATTTGCTATGTTGGCAGATGAGGGGGGGTGAGTTCAGGGATAGCACTGCTGCAGCAGGGCATGACCTCTGAAAGCCAGAGGAGTGTCTGCTCCAGTAAGGGGGAAAACAGGAGAGAAGGGCAGGCCAGACAGGTGCTGGTAGTGGGGGACTCAATTATTAGGGGAATAGATAGGGCAATCTGTCACAAAGACAGGGATCGTCGAACAGTGTGCTGCCTACCTGGCCCTCGAGTCCGGCACATTGCTGACCGGGTTGACAGATTACTGGGAGGGGCTGGTGAGGACCCAGCGGTCATGGTGCACATTGGCACAAATGACAAAGTTAGACGTAGGTGGAAGGTCCTTAAAGATGATTTCAGGGAATTAGGCTGCAAGCTTAAGGCAAGGACCTCCAAGGTAGTATTCTCTGAAATACTGCCTGTACCACGTGCCAAACCAGAGAGGCAAAGGGAGATTAGGAAGATAAATAAGTGGCTCAGGAATTGGTGTAGGAAGGAGGGGTTTGGGTTCCTGGAGAACTGGGCCGACTTCTCTGTTGGCTACAGGTTCTATGCTAGGGACGGGCTGCACCTCAATGGGGAGGGTGCAGCTGTGCTGGGGGAGAAAATGGCTAGAAGGTTGAAGGAGTGTTTAAACTAGGGATTGGGGGGGAGGGTATTCATTGTATAGGAGGGGAAGATAGTGTAAATAGTAACCTGGGCACAAGTAATAAAATTGGGGGTGGCATGGGGGGTGGTGTTAGAACAGTCAATATAGTAGGAAGGAATAGAGGTAAAGAGAGATGCATAAAGTGCATGTACACTAATGCCAGAAGCCTCACCAACAAAATGGAGGAATTAGAATTGATTTTGTTGGAAAATAATTATGACATGGTGGGGATTTCGGAGACTTGGCTGGACGAGAGCCATGACTGGGCTGTTAATTTACAGGGCTATTGTCTGTTCAGAAATGACCGTGCAAATAGGCGAGGAGGAGGTGATTGTTTATACGTAAAATCATCCTTAAAACCCATACTGCGTGATAATATAGGTGAATCTAATGGAAATGTAGAGTCCCTGTGGGTGGAGATAAGGGGAGGGGGAAAAATAATAAATTACTGATAGGGGTTTGTTATAAGTCCCCAACAATAATGGAAGTGGAGGAGAATATCCTCATAAAGCAAATAGATGAAGCAGCGACTCAGGGAGAAGTCATTATTATGGAGGACTTCAACTACCCTGAAATACATTGGGGATCAGAAACCTGCAGTTCCAGCAAAGGTAATAAGTTTTTGAAAACTATGAGAGACAATTACCTTTCACAACTGGTTCAGGACCCAACAAGAAGGGGGGCACTGCTGGACCTAATATTAACCAACAGGCCGGACCGCATATCAAATATACGGGTTGGAGGTCACTTGGGTAATAGTGATCATAACTTAATAAGCTTTCAAGTATCCTTTACTAAGACGTGTAGTAGAGGGGCTACAAGGACACTAAACTTCAGGAAGGCAAATTTCCAATGTTTGAGAGATGATCTTATTGCAATAAACTGGGACGATGTCCTGAGACATAAAAGTACACAACATAAATGGGAGATGTTTATTAGCATCCTGAATAGGACCTGTGCACAATATATACCCTATGGGAATAAGCATGCTAGAAATAGGAGGAAACCACTATGGCTAAATAAAGCGGTAAGAAGTGCAATATGTGACAAAAAGAAAGCATTTAGGGAATTAAAGCAAGTAGGTAGTGATGAGGCATTAAATAAATACAGAAAATTAAATAACATTTGTAAAAAGCAAATCAAGGCAGCAAAGATTGAGACAGAGAGACTCATTGCCAGAGAAAGTAAAAAGAATCCCAAAATATTTTTTAACTACATAAATAGTAAGAAACTAAAAAATGATGGTGTTGGCCCCTTTAAAAATAGTCTAGGTGAAATGGTGGATGAGGATGAGGAAAAAGCCAATATGCTAAATGACTTTTTTTCAACAGTATTTACACAAGAAAATCCCATGACAGACAATATGATCAGTGATAACAAAAATTCTCAATTAAATGTCACCTGCTTAACCCAAGAGGAAGTACGGCATCGTCTAAAAATCACTAAAATTGACAAATCCCCGGGCCCGGATGGGATACACCCCAGAGTGCTGCAGGAATTAAGTACTGTCATAGATAGACCATTATTTTTAATATTTAAAGATTCCATAATAACAGGGTCTGTACCATAGGACTGGCGTATAGCAAATGTGGTGCCAATATTCAAAAAGGGGACAAGAACTGAACTTGGAAATTTTAGGCCAGTAAGCTTAACCTCTACTGTGGGTAAAATCCTAGAGGGTTTTCTAAGAGATGCTATACTGGAGTATCTGAAGAAAAATAACCTCATGACCCATTATCAACATGGTTTTACGAGGGACCGTTCCTGTCAAACTAATCTAATAAGCTTCTATGAAGAAGTAAGTTCTGGACTGGACCAAGGAAATGCAGTGGATGTGGTGTATATGGACTTTTCAAAAGCTTTTGATACGGTGCCACACAAAAGGTTGATACATAAAATGAGGGCAATGGGGATAGGGGAAAATATGTGTAAGTGGGTTAAGAACTGGCTTAGTGATAGGAAACAAAGGGTGGTTATTATTGGAACACACTCAGAATGGGTCACAGTTAACAGTGGGGTACCACAGGGGTCAGTGTTGGGCCCGCTTCTATTTAATATATTTATTAATGACCTTGTAGGGGGCATACAGAGTAGAATCTCAATATTTGCAGATGACACTAAACTCTGCAGGGAAATCAATACAGAGGAGGACAATTTTATATTACAGGAGGATTTATGTAAACTAGAAGCTTGGGCTGCTAAATGGCAAATGCGCTTTAATGGGGATAAATGTAAAGTCATGCACTTGGGCAGAGGAAACAAAAGGTATAATTATGTACTTAATTGTAAAACACTGGGCAAAACTGTCACTGAAAAAGACCTGGGTGTATGGGTAGATGACAAACTCACATTTAGTGGCCAGTGTCAGGCAGCTGCTGCAAAGGCAAATAAAATAATGGGATGCATTAAAAGAGGCATAGATGCTCATGAGGAGAACATAATTTTACCTCTATACAAGTCACTAGTGCGACCACACTTAGAATACTGTGTACAATTCTGGTCTCCGGTGTATAAGAAAGACATAGCTGAACTAGAGCGGGTCCAGAGAAGAGCGACAAAAGTCATTAGAGGACTAAGGGGTCTGCAATACCAAGACAGGTTATTAAACTTGGGGTTATTTAGCTTGGAGAAACGAAGGCTTAGGGGTGATCTTATAATCTTATATATAAAACCCGAAGGCCACTTCCGGCCAAAATCCGCTCAACTTCCGTGATGGCCTGTGCCCTGTGTCAAAGACCGGAACCGGAAGTACCAGACCCACGAGCGGTGAGCGCGTAGCGCTCACCGCGAGCGCTGTCAAAATGGCATAGCGCCTCGCGGTGGGCGCTAAAGCGCCACCACTCGCCGTTATCCCGCCACCGGCCCTGCACAGAGCCCCGTGTGCGCCCACCCACATCCGGCCCACAGCCCTGCAGCTCACCGCCCACTCTCCATCAGGGACCGCCATCCCGCCACTGGCTCCGCACACAGCCTGGTGTGCGCCCACCAACATGCGGGAACCGGTCGGACCGGCCCACACTCCGGTGTGCGGCCTCCGCCGGCACCGCTCCCAGTCCTGCCGCTCTCTCCACACACCCGCTGACTCTCCTCCATCACGGAGCTAGCCCCGCCCGCACTCCGGGGCCGGCCTCTGGAACCGCCGCCAGCCCTGCTGCTGACCGCCGATAGCCCAGTGAGTGTTCAGCCCTCCAGCCTCCACTCTCCTCTGCCCCCCAGCCTCTCCTCTGCCCCCCAGCCTCTCCTCTGCCCCCCAGCCTCTGCCCCCCAGCCTCTCCTCTCCTCTGCCCCCCAGCCTCTTCTGCCTCCCCTCTCCTCTGCCTCCCCTGACCCCCCAGCCTCCGCTCTCCTCTGATCCCCCAGCCTCCGCTCTCCTCTGACCCCCCAGCCTCCGCTCTCCTCTGACCCCCCAGCCTCTCCCCTGCCCCCCCAGCCTCTCCTCTGCCCCCCAGCCTCTCCTCTGCCCCCCAGCCTCCTCTACCTCCCCTCTCCTCTGCCTCCCCTCTCCTCTGCCTCCTCTGACCCCCCAGCCTCTGCTCTCCTCTGACCCCCCAGCCTCCGCTCTCCTCTGACCCCCCAGCCTCCGCTCTCCTCTGACTCCCCAGCCTCCGCTCCCCTCTGACCCCCCAGCCTCCGCTCTCCTCTGACCCCCCAGCCTCCGCTCTCCTCTGACCCCCAGCCTCCGCTCTCCTCTGACCCCCCAGCCTCTGCTCTCCTCCGACCCCCCAGCCTCTGCTCTCCTCTGACCCCCCAGCCTCCGCTCTCCTCTGCCCCCTCAGCCTCCGCTCTCCTCTGACCCCCCAGCCTTCGCTCTCCTCTGACCCCCCAGCCTCCCCTCTCCTCTGCCCCCCCAGCCTCCGCTCTTCTCTGCCCCCCAGCCTCCGCTCTCCTCTGCCCCCTAGCCTCTCCTCTGCCCCCCAGCCTCTCCTCTGCCCCCCAGCTTCTCCTCTGCCCCCCAGCGTCTCCTCTCCCTCCCCTCTCCTCTGCCTCCCCTCTCCTCTGCCTCCTCTGATCCCCCAGCCTCCGCTCTCCTCTGACCCCCCAGCCTCCGCTCTCCTCTGACCCCCCAGCCTCTGCTCTCCTCTGACCCCCCAGCCTCCGCTCTCCTCTGACCCCCCAGCCTCCGCTCTCCTCTGACCCCCCAGCCTCCGCTCTCCTCTGACCCCCCAGCCTCCGCTCTCCTCTGACCCCCCCAGCCTCCGCTCTCCTCTGACCCCCCAGCCTCCGCTCTCCTCTGACCCCCCAGCCTGTGCTGCACTCACTGCTGACCACTGAGCCACCGCACTCACTGCTGACCACTGAGCCACCGCACTCACTGCTGACCACTGAGCCACCGCACTCACTGCTGACCACTGAGCCACCGCACTCACTGCTGACCACTGAGCCACCGCGCTCACTGCTGACAACTGAGCCACTGCACTCACTGCTGACCACGGAGCCACCGCACTCACTGCTGACCACTGAGCCACCGCACTCACTGCTGACCACTGAGCCACCGCACTCACTGCTGACCACTGAGCCACCGCACTCACTGCTGACCACTGAGTCACCGCACTCACTGCTGACCACTGAGCCACCGCACTCATTGCTGACCACTCAGCCACCGCACTCCCTGCTGACCACTGAGCCACCGCACTCACTGCTGACCACTGAGCCACCGCACTCACTGCTGACCACTGAGCCACCCCACTCACTGCTGACCACTGAGCCACCCCACTCACTGCTGACCACTGAGCCACCCCACTCACTGCTGACCACTGAGCCACCCCACTCACTGCTGACCACTGAGCCACCCCACTCACTGCTGACCACTGAGCCACCCCACTCACTGCTGACCACTGAGCCACCCCACTCACTGCTGACCACTGAGCCACCCCACTCACTGCTGACCACTGAGCCACCCCACTCACTGCTGACCACTGAGCCACCCCACTCACTGCTGACCACTGAGCCACCCCTCTCACTGCTGACCACTGATCCACCCCACTCACTGCTACCCACTGAGCCACCCCACTCACTGCTAACCACTCAGCCACCCCACTCACTGCTAACCACTCAGCCACCCCACTCACTGCTAACCACTGAGCCACCGCACTCACTGCTAACCACTGAGCCACCGCACTCACTGCTAACCACTGAGCCACCGTATACTCTGCTAACCACTGAGCCGCCTGTATACACACAATTAATTTCACAGCACTCCCCTATTACTAAATAAACTATATATAGATTCTAGACTACCCGATTCTTTAGAATCGGGCCACCATCTAGTAATGTATAAATATATGAGGGGACAGTACAGAGACCTTTCTAATGATCTCTTTACTCTTAGGCCTGAGACTGGGACAAGGGGGCATCCTCTACGTCTGGAGGAAAGAAGGTTTAATCATAATCACAGACGCGGATTCTTTACTGTAAGAGCAGTGAGACTATGGAACTCTCTGCCACATGCTGTTGTAATGAGTGAGTCACTACTAACATTTAAGAAGGGCCTGGATGCCTTTCTTGAAAACTATAATATTACCAGTTATACATACTAAATTCTTTGATAGGGCGTTGATCCAGGGAATTAGTCTGATTGCCGTATCTGGAGTCAGGAAGGAATTTTTTCCCCCAATGTGGAGCTTAGTGTTGCCACATGGTTTTTTTTTTGCCTTCCTCTGGATCAACATGTTAGGCTACGGGATGAACTAGATGGACTTAAAGTCTTCCTTCAACCTTAAAAACTATGTTACTATGTTACTATGTAGGGTCAAATAATTTGAAAAAATTCTTGCAGCACACAGCTACTACCAATGATGTACAAATGCTATAAGCTATATGTATTTGCGGAAAAAGTTTAAAAACATACATTTTTTCAAAAATCTTAATAAATAACAAGAAAAAAAAAAAAAAACTGCGCAGCACTCACAGACTAGTGTGTCTTTGCTAGCACCAGTTCACACTAGTCTGTGAGTGCTGTGCAGTTTTTTTTTTTTCTTGTTATTTATCATATGGAGTTGCAGGCTCCTTGCTGCAATGTGCACCCTCATTAACCTACAGGTGATCGAGGGTCTAGATGGTGTCTGCCCACTGAGAAGTGGGGGCTGGACAAGGAGGATAGGGATATCAGCGTAGGACTCATCATACCTGAAGTCACTTTGTCGCAGTTGATGAGCAAGCAGACATTGGCCAATGTGTGTACTAAGAACTTCAGAAATACAAAGATAAGATTTTTGAGTTTTTTGAAAAAAAGTAAGTTTTTAAACTTTTTCCTCAAATACATATAGCTTATAGCATTTGTACATCATTGGTAGTAGCTGTGTGCTGCAAGAATTTTTTCAAATTATTAGATGCATAGATAGATAGATAGATAGATAGATAGATAGATAGATAGGTAGATATTAGAAGCCTGTACACCACCCCTGATGTGCTGACTGGTATACAAGCTCTTGTGGTTCACCGTAGTATGCTATATACTCCTCTTGCCTGTATACAGCTATATTAGTCCTCAAAAGGACTGTTGTTTTGATGGATTTTGTATCCAAGCACCTACACTACCTAAAAGACACAAAATCTGTCCCTCACTCAGCAGCAGCTCTCCCTACACTAGCTGACAATGTGAAGCAGAGTGACGAGCTCAGCGCGGACAGGTCTTATTTAGACCTGATGACGCTGTGCGGCCAGCCAATCACTGTAATGCCACAACCGACATTGCTGTGGCATTAAGTGTGTGGTAGCCAATCCCTTCATGTGGGCTGGCTCTGTAAAGAGCGCCAACATGCAGGGAGGTGGACCCGAGCATGAGCCCGAGCATCTCGCTGGTACTCTGTGCTCGTTGAGCATCGCGAGTACTGTGATGCTCAGGCGAGCACCAAGTATCGGCGAACATGCTCACTCATCCCTAATAGACAATCATCTTGTAAATCTCATACATAAATGTTACTTGCAACTAGTCAGCATATGATTAGTTATGCAGATTCTTGTCCTGTCACTGTATTACTTTCTCCTTGTGTTTGAAAAATATTTTTCTTCTTGCATACTACAAATTACAACCTGTTCTCAAATTCCTTAACAACTCAGTGTTTTATTAGGTTTATTCCTAAGCAAAATGTTATTGTTTGAATTGAGGGGCAGCCATGAAGAAGAAAAGAGAAACCGCATCATTAAGCTCATCGATAGTGGTCTCGCTGCCAAAAAAATTGCCAAATTGCATACTGTGAGTGCCATGACAGTTGCAAGAATACAAAATAAAATCTGTCCATGCATTCAAAAGGATGCAAGACGTTTTTGGATTTTCGGGATATGTTCCGCACTGACCAAGGAATCTTGTTAGAAAAGAACCTTTATTCACCAGCATACCATACAAAGGAATTACGAACGCGTTTCATAGCCAACTGGCCACTTCATCAGGGCTTATTTTCCTGTGAATGCCATGACAGTTGCAAGAATACAAAATAAAATCTGTCCATGCATTCAAAAGCTAAGAGTTGGATGTACAGAGTCAACAAGTCAGCTCATCACCTGCTCTATCAGTTCTTGTGTAACAAGCATATCAGTGGAGGTGACTCATATGCTTCATAATAGTGAGATCACAGATGTCCAGGCAAGCACTGTGCAATGCATATTACACAAGTAAGGAATGGTGGTCCCCCAAAAAAGGTAAAGAAGCCCCCACTTCAATATCATCATAAAAAGCATCGTTTCAAGTTTGCAAAAAGGATAAAAACAAAAATTTTACAGTAGAAGATTAGAAAAAGGTGATTTGCAGCAATGAGACAAAAATCAATAAACTAAGCTCTGATGGTTGCAAATGGGTCTGGAAGAAACAGCTGATCGAGAAATGAAATGAGCTGTCAGGTTTGGTGGAGGAAGCCTGAAGATATGTGGTTGTTTCACAGCCAAACGCATTAGATACTTGACCAGCAATAAGAGTTGTCTAAATGCTGAGCTATATATGAGTAGAATACTACAAGACAAGTTATTTTGCAAACTTGAGTACTTTGAGTATGAAAAAAATGACATAGTGTTCCAGCAGAACAATGACCCAAAGTGTACGTCAAGATTGGCAAATAAATAACTTAATGACAATGAATTAAAGGTTCTTGACTGTGTCAGTCCCCAGACGTCAACCCAATTGAAGACTTATGGGTAGAGTTGATGAAAAAGCTGTATACATACCCAGGTGAGTTGTTCACTATGTTGCAACATTAGGAACTTGTAGAAGAGACTTAGGATCAGATTTGGGTTGAGAAATACTTTAATCTGATCAAGAGCATGCCCAGAAGGACTCAGACAGGCTAGAGATCCAAAGGAGGATTTACAAAATACTAATAATATAATAAAAATATAAATTTATATTTTGAGCAGTAACAATAAAAATGCAATGACAATACAAGAATCTGAATAACTAATAATATGCTACATAGTTATAATTCAAATTTATGTACAGTCATTGCCAAAAGTTTTGAGAATGACACCAAAATTATATTTCCACATGATCTGCTGCCCTCTGGTTTTTATTTGTGTTTGTCTGATGTTTATATTTATACAGAAATATAAGTGCAATCATATTATGAGTACCAAAAGGTTATATTGACAGTTAGAATGAGTTAATGCAGCAAGTCAATATTTGCAGTGTTGACCCTTCTTCTTCAGGACCTCTGCAATTTTCCCTGGCATGCTCTCAATCAACTTCTGGACCAAATCCTGACTGATAGCAGTCCATTCTTGCATAATCAATGCTTGCATTTTGCCAGAATTTGTTGGTTTTTGTTTGTCCACCCGTCTCTCGATGATTGACCACAAGTTCTCAATGGGATTAGGATCTGGGGAGTTTCCAGGCCATGGACCCAAAATCTCTATGTTTTTGTTCCCTGAGCCATTTAGTTATCACCTTTGCTTTATGGCAAGGTGCTCCATCATGCTGGAAAAGGCATTGTTGGGCGCCAAACTGCTCTTGGACAGTTGGGAGAAGTTGCTCTTGGAGGACATTCTGGTACCATTCCTTATTCATGGCTGTGTTTTTAGGCAAGACTGTGAGTGAGCCAATTCCCTTGGCTGAGAAGCAACCCCACACATGAATGGTTTCAGGATGCTTTACAGTTGGCATGGGACAAGACTGGTGGTAGCGCTCACCTCTTCTTCTCCGAATAAGCTGTTTTCCAGATGTCCCAAACAATCAAAAAGGGGATTCATCAGAGAAAATGACTTTACTCCCTGTACCTTTTGCAGAATATCAGTCGGTCCCTGATGTTTTTTCTGGAGAGAAGTGGCTTCTTTGCTGCCCTCCTTGAAACCAGGCCTTGCTCAAAGAGTCTCCGCCTCACAGTGCGTGCAGAAGCACTCACACTAGCCTGCTGCCATTCCTGAGCAAGCTCGGCACTGCTGGTAGTCCGATCCCGCAGCTGAAACAGTTTTAAGATACGGTCCTGGCGCTTGCTGGTCTTTCTTGGGCGCCCTGGAGCCTTTTTGACAACAATGGAAGCTCTCTCCTTGAAGTTCTTGATGATGCGATAGATTGTTGACTGAGATGCAATCTTTGTAGCTGCGATACTCTTCCCTGTTAGGCCATTTTTGTGCAGTGCAATGATGGCTGCACGTGTTTCTTTAGAGATAACCATGGTTAACTGAAGAGAAACACTGATACCAAGCACCAGCCTCCTTTTAAAGTGTCCAGTGGTGTCATTCTTACTTAATCATGACTGATTGATCACCAGCCCTGTCCTCATCAACACCCACACCTGTGTTAATGGAACAATCACTAAAACGATGTTAGCTGCTCCTTTTAAGGAAGGACTGCAATGATGTTGAAATGTGTTTTGGGGGTTAAAGTTCATTTTCTAGGCAAATTTTGACTTTGCAAGTAATTGCTGTTAAGCTGATCACTCTTTATGACATTCTGGAGTATATGCAAATTGCCATTACAAAAACTGAAGCAGTAGACTTTGTAAAAATTAATATTTGTATCATTCTCAAAACTTTTGGCCATGACTGTATGAGATAGCCAAGATGATTGTCTATAAAATGACGGTAGTCTCACACGTGAGTCTGTAGTGAAAGGTGAGATATGGAGTCTGAAAATCAAAAGATCAAACATTGTTAACCTTTTGCTTGTCAGTGTATGTACCTGGATTATGGACTTTTGAGTTTTTAGTTCAGCAGAGGTTGTCTAGAACACAAGAGTGGGGGATCCAGAGATATTTATTTTAATTGGGCATCTTTTTGTAGGAGTGGTTGCAGTTTCCATTCAGCTCAATTTAGCACCTCCAGACTTGGATTAAGACCAAGATTAAGACTAGATTAAGATTAAGACTAAGAGAGGAACTCTGTTATTTTCTTCACTAGTTTTGTAATTTAGGAGATGATTCCTTAATATTCTGGTGGCTCTTGTAATCTGGTTCTCAATTGCTCTTGGATAGTAGCCCTGGTTCAAAAAGGTCTTTCTGAGGTCCTCAAGGTGATTGTCTCTATCAGTAGGGTTTGAACATATCCAATTGTATCTGATGGCCTGACTGTACACAATAGAGTTTTGCATGTGTTTTGGATAAAAACTGTCCCATCAGAGATATGTTGGATGGTGAATTGGCTTCCGGTGCAGGGATGTCTCTATTTCATTGTTCTGAAGCTTAATGATGGTGTACAGAAAGCTGATTTTAGTGCGGGAGTAGTTGAGTGTTAAGTTGATGGTGGGGTGAAACTGATTAAAGTTTTCATGGAACGTCTTCAGCTGTTGCTCTGACTCTGTCCAGATGATTTAAATGTCATCGATGTAATTGTAGTAGGCCAGAGGACTGATGGGACAAGAGGCAAAATATCACCTTCAAGCTTAGCCATGAAAAGATTTGCATATTGTGGTGCCATTTTGCTTCCCATTGCTGTGCCAGTCTCCTGTAAATATATGTTGTCATCAAATGTAAAGTAGTTGTGCATGAAGATGAATTTTGTAAGCTCCTTCACAGAGTTAGCATCAATCCCTGTGTTTTCCAGGAAGGTTTTGCAGGCATTTAATCCATCCTGGTGTGGGATATTGCTGTACAGAGATTCCACATCCATGGTTGTGAGGATAGTTCCTTCTGGTAGAGGACCTATTGATGATAGTTTATTCAATAGGTCAGTTGTGCCCTGAATGTAGCTGGGTAATTGATTAAATGCTGAGACCTTCTCAGAGGTGACAAAAGGACAAGGAACACTTAGGAAATAAATTTGTTAAAATATGACATATCAGTGGATGGAACATACTAGTCAGCAACCTAAAGCACCACTCCGATTTTTGTTTGTTTTTTTCACCTCTGGAGTGTTGCTTTAAATGTAAGACCCTTGTATCCCATCTTATACTTACTCTCTGGTGTTTTCATCCTTTTTCAGTGCAGCTGCGGTCCCGCAGAGCCATCTTGTGCCTAATGTCTGACTGGCCGGAAGACAGAAATTAAGTCAAAAGCTCTCAATGCAACTCGAAGAGCCAGAGAGAGGTTGGAATAATGCTCCCATCAAGATGTATTGAGTTGTGACTTTCAGCGTGCATTGAAGAGCTGTCGGCAAGTCATGAATAGCTGGAGACTGACCTGAGTAGCGCTGGAAAAAGATGAATATGGGGGCAGCAGGTGAGTATAAGACAGGGGGAAGGTGACTTATATTTAAAACACCACTACAGAGCTGAAAATACCAAAAAATGCTAGAGTGGTGCTTTAACGATTGGTTATTGAAGTTGACGTATTGCAAAGAGGTAAAATGTGTTTGTATATGGGAATCTTTGAAATGAGAAAAATTAAGTTAGCCGATGATTGTGTTAGAGCATCTTCAATTTGGCAGTTCTAGTAGGATGTTTCTGGTAAGCAGTGGTTAGTACCTACCAAAATTGTTCCAATAAAAGTCCACAAGTGACATAGCTTATTGATAATTATAAGAGAAAGTTAGGAGATCTTGTGTTAAAAAAAGAGCTACTGTAGCATAAATCACTGAAAAAAATGAATGCTTGCTAGGATAGAAAGGTGTCACAACGAGCATCACTATGTGCTTCATAACTACAGATCAGAGTGCGCTGTCCTTCACCAAAAGGGCCAAGATTGACCATTTTATCTTGATAATAGAGCAAAAGAGAAAGATGATCCGGTCTAATGAATCATGCTCTCTTTTACACCATATCATGAAAAATGTATTCAAGTGAGACCTCTGAAAGCTACACAGTCTGATTGGTGCAGATACTGTATCCCTAGGAGTACAGCAGTACTATCAAGAATATTACCTAGAGACTTTTCACATCTAATTAAGGTTCAGGTAAGCTGTCATTTTTTTACATTGTGTTGTGTGTGATAACCTGAGAGACTGAGCAAATGGTATCAAAAGGGCACATTGAGAAGCTGGAAGCAAATGATTTGTTTTTCAGAAATGTTGCTTAGACCAGAAAGGTTGTTCTAAGGTCATGATCATCAGGTCATGGTCATATCTGCCACTTTGTGGCTGGTTACCAGTCTTTGGACTGATGTCTATTGATGATAAACTGCTTTGACTTTTAGGCTATCTAGTACTCTGCAAATAGAAGGGAGAATGGCCATGTTGCTTATGAATCTTTTACAGTGAGGATGATAAAGGTTATAACATAGGCTACATCAAATTGTATATTGTAAGGACTGAAAATGAATCTGACACTGCTACCTTTCTGACATTACCTAAAGAGCTAGACGAAAAAAATGTGTGCCACATGACTGCTAAAAGCAGGTTAATAAGCATCTCCCTTTTAAGATTTTTTGGATTCTTTCTATAGGACAATTTGTTTATACTTTATTGCTTATTGCATTGTATGTGTGATGAGACTTTATTTCTGAGATACTAGAACATCTCAATGAATTAGAATATCATAAAAAAAAATCAATGTGATATTGCCATGTTTCAAGGTGTTTCTGGGAGCCCTGAAATGCATTGACTAATAAGTCAATTATTGATGTCATGTGGGATACAGCAGCACAGTTGTTAACCCTTCATCCTCCCTACTTTAATTTTCTGAAAAAAAGGATCTTTGGGTTTTCATTGGCTGTAAAACATAATCATCAACATTAACAGAAAAAAGACTTGAAATAGATCACTCTGTTTGTAACGACTCTATATAATATATGCGTTTGACTTTTTGTATTGACTTACTTAAATAAATTAACTTTTTAATGATATTCTTATTCATTGAGATGCACCTGTATAGCAGAGATTATATTTGGGTGTTTTTTAGTTTAAAGACTTGTAAAACAAACAGGACCCTTGACATGATCACTTTGGCCAACAGTGTAACTTACTTCACCTTTATTACTTCTGTTTTTAGATGGTGAATCGAGAGTTCTACATTAACAAATATTTTGTGTAATGTTTTATCTCATAGCATTATAAGAAAAAGACTGGATTGGACTCTGGGTAGCAGCTCGACTAGAAAGATCCCATTCATGATCCCGAAATATAACACCGCATACTTGAAAGGGAACCAACCAGCATGTTTTAGGGCTATAAAGTGAAGCCAGTGCCTTACAGGTACTGGAATACTGAGTGCAATCATACCTTTATTTGAATGATTCGAGGTTTGATTGCAGAGAAAACTCTCCTCTCCTGGATCTGTGACTGTAAGGGTACTGTTACACACACAGATAATTGTGCAGTTATTGTTCACAGATCTCTGGTCGCAGCGAAATCATGGACACATTGTTACATTTGTACACAGCCACAAAATGGAACAATGTGTCCATGATTTCACTGCAACCAGAGATCTGTGAACAATCTCTGCACAATTATATGTGTGTGTAACGGTACCCTAAGGGAGAGAGCTGAGCTCAGGGACGTGCCAAGGTTCCATTTACCAAGGTAGAGAAAGACCCTGCATATACAAATGCACACACCGAAATAATATTATTAAAAAATTACAACTTTATTACATATATACCAAGAACACATAAGCACCAAATAAAAGCAGTTAAAACAATCTGGGACCCACATTGTTTTAATTTTTTTTAAATGGTGTTTCCATTTTAGTGCATTTTCAATTAATTGGAATATCATCAAAAAGTTCATTTTATTTCAGTAATTCAATACAAAGAGTGAAATTCATGTTATATAGCGTCGTTACAAACAAAGTGATATATTTCAAGTGTTTTTTTCTGTTAATATCGATGATTATGGCTTACAGCCAATGAAAAACCCAAAGGCATTATCTCAGAAAATGAAAGTAGGGTGCATGAAGGGTGAAAAACCACGCTGCCGTATCCCTATAGACATCAAAGGGTGAATGTCATATTGATTTATTAGTCAACGCATTTCAAGGCTTTCAGAAATGCCCTGAAACATGGCAATATGATATTGATTTATGATGATAGTCTAATTCATTGAGATGCACTAGTATGTGTAATAAAGTTGTAATTTTTTAACCCCTTCCCGACTTATGACGCTATAGAGACGTCATGAAAGTCGGTGCGTTCCCAACCCATGACGTCTCTATAATGTCATGTCTTGTTTGCGCTCCTGCAGCTCTGGTGACAGTGTCAGTGACAACAAGTCACCGGAGCTGTAGGAGCGCAAGCCCCGTGACTAAAATCGCTCTGATTGGCAGTTGAAATTCAGACTGCCAATCAGAGGGAGTAAACCCCTCCAGATCTGATTAGAGCTCTCCAATCAGATCTGGAGGGGTGGGATGGCAGGTGTCCTCCCCTCCTTGGCCCCTCCTTCTCCCGGGCCCCCCCCGATCCCTTTCTATCCCTCCCCACCCAGCGGTAACAGTCATCCGCCGGCGGTATGCCCACCAGCGGTAAATGACAGTTACCGCGGCGGGCTGCAGCCGCCTGTCAGCTTCCTCAGTCCCCTCCTGGTGCGATCACGCAGGGGGCCGAGGAAGCTGACACCCCCCGTGCCCCTCTCCCACCCCCTTTCACCTCCTGGCGGGCTTCCCCCCACCAGCCAGCTCTGGTGTGGGCCCCGCCTCCTCTCCCGGGCTCCTCTTTCTGGATGAGGTAAGTATGAATGAATGCATGAATGAATGGATGGATGGATGGATGGATTGATGAGTGAGTGGGTGCAGCATGCATGGGTGGATGGATGGGTGAGTGTGTGCATGCATGCATGCATGGGTGGATGGATGGGTGCATCCATGGGTGGATGGATGCATGGTTGCATGCATGGGTGGATGGATGGGTGCATGCATGTGTGGATGGATGTGTGCATGCATGGATGGATGTGAGCATGTGTGCGTGGATGTGTGCATGCATGTGTGCATGGATGGATGTTGCATGCATGGATGTGTGGATGCGTGCATGCATGGATGAGTGGACATGTGCATGCATGAATTGATGTGCGCATGGATGCATGTGTGCATGGATAGATGCGTGTGTGCATGCGTGGATGTGGGCATGCGTGGATGGGTGCATGGATGGATGTGTGCGTGCGTGGATGTGTGCATGCATGGATGTGTGTGTGGATGTGTGGATATGTGCATTTGTGGATGTGTAGATGCATGCATGGAGGGATGTGTGCATGGATAGATGTGTGTGCATGTGTGGATGTGTGCCTGCATGGATGCATGGATGGATGTGTGCATGGATAGATGTGTGTGCATGCGTGGATGTGTGCGCTGCGTGGATGTGTGGAAGCGCTGCGTGGATGTGTGCGTGCATGGATGGATGTTGCATGGACGGATGCTTGCATGGATAGATGTGTGTGCATGTGTGGATGTGTGCATGTGTGGATGTGTGCATGCGTGGATGTGTGCATGCATGATTGGATGTGTGCATGGATAGATGTGTATGCATGTGTGGATGTGTGCGTGCGTGGATGTGTGTGTGCGTGGATGCGTGCATGCATGGATGGATGTTGCATAAATGGATGTTGCATGGATGGATGTGTGCACGGATGAATGTTTGCATGCATGGATGTGTGCATGCATGGATGTGTGAATGCATGGATGGATGTGTGCATGGATGGATGTGTGCGTGTGTTGATGTGTGTGTGCGTGGATGCATGCGTGGATGTGTGGATGCGTGTGTGGATGTGTGCTTGGATGGATGTGTGTGTGTGCATGAGTGGATGGGTGCATGCGTGGATGATGAGTGCATGGGTGGATGGATGGATGGGTGCAAAAAGGGGTCAAGTGTCCTCTTGTTGTAGTCTCTCCCAGACCCCTGAGACTGTAAGAAGAGGACACTTGATCCCTTGCTGCAGTCTCTGAATTGAGCAGAGGAGATCGAGCATCGTGGGACCTTCGTTGTGGACTATGTTGGAGGCAATCGAGCGTCGTAGGACCTTCGTTGTGGACTACATCCGATCTTTATAATAATGATGGAGTCTGAATTTTGTTTGTGTTTTTTTTTTCAAATAAAAAGATTTTTCTCTGTATGGTGTATTTTTTTTGACTATTTACTAGAGATTCCTAATGGCGGGTCTAACATTGGTCTGACATTATGAATCTCGGGCTTAGTGCCAGCTGCCGATAAAAAGCTGGCATTAACCCTTTTATTACCCAGTTTGCTACCGGCACCAGGGCAACTGGAAGAGCCTGGGTACAGCGCCAGAAAATGGTGCTTCAATGAATGCACCATTTTCTGGGGCAGCTGTGCACTGGAATTCACAGCATGGGGGCCCAGAACCCTCACAATGCTGAGGATTCCAGCCCCCAGCTGCCTAGTTGTACCTGGCTGGGCCAAAAATATGGCGGAGCCCCATGTCATTTTTTTTCTCTAGAATTAGCTCTAGAAGTAAAAAAAATGGGCTTCGCTGTATTTTTGGTTGCCAGCCAGGTACAACGAGGCAGCTGGAGGTTGCTGGCAGTCCATAGCTGCCAGGTTGTACCTGGCTTGACCAAAAATATGGCGGAGCCCCACGTCATTTTTTTTCTAAAATCAGTTCTAGAAATAAAAAAAAAGGCCATTGCTGCATTTTTGTTTGCCAGCCAGGTACAACAAGGCAGCTGGGGGCTAGAATCCTCAGCGTGGTGAGACCCAAACATGGGCCCCCACGCTGCAAATTGCAACCCACAGCCACCCCAGAAAATAGCGCATTCATTAGAGGCGCCATTTTCTGGTGCTGTACCCCAACTCTACCAGTTGCCCTTGTGCTGGTGGCACACAGGTTCTCCATTCACGATATGGTGTCCGCTAACAATTTCAATGGAAAAATTAGCTCCAATTGTTAGCGGAAACCATATCGTGTATGGAGATCCCCTCCCTGTGTGCCTGAACATTGGAGCTCCTCAACAAGTGACCCCTTTTTGGAAACTAGAACCCCCAAGGAACATACCTAGATGCATAATGAGCACTTTGAACCCCAGGTGCTTCACAAATTGATCCGTAATATGGAAAAAGTACTTTTTATTTACACACATTTTTTTTTTAATTATTACTGATCAATTTGTGAAGCTCCTGGGGGTTCAAAGTGCTCACTATGCATCTAGATGAGTTCCTTGGGGGGTCTAGTTTCCAAAATGGGGTCGCTTTTGCGGGAGTTCCAATGTTTAGGCACATACGGTCTCCCCATATGCAACACGGTGTCCACTAGCAATTGGAATTGTTAGCGGACACCATGTCACGTTTGGAAAGTCCTGTGAGCCTAGACATTGGAGCTCTCTCACAAGTGACCCCATTTTGGAAACTTGACCCCCTAGGGAACCTATCTAGATGGGTGGTGAGCACTTTGAACCCTCAGATGTTTCACAAATTGATCCGTAATAATGAAAAAGTACTTTATTTTCCACAAAAAGTTTCCTTTTTCATTATTATGGATGAATTTGTGAAACATCTGGGGGTTAAAAGTGCTCACTACCCATCTTGATAAGTTCCCTGGGGGTCTAGTTTCCAAAATGGGGTCACTTGTGGTGGAGCTTCAATGTTTAGGCACACAGGAGCTCTCCAAACACAACATGGTGCCCGCTAACAATTTGAATGGTAAATTAGCTCAAATTGTTAACGGACACCATGTCGCATTGGGAGAGCCCCTGTGTGCCTAAACATTGGAGCTCCCGCACAAGTGACCCCATTTTGGAAACTAGATCCCCCTGGGAACTTATCTAGATGGGTGGTGAGCACTTTGAACCCCCAGATGTTTCACAAATTGATCTGTAATAATGAAAAAGTACTTTTTTTCCACAAAAATTTTCTTTTTTCATATTTACAGATTAATTTATGAAGCACTTGGGGGTTTAAAATGCTCACCACCCATCTAGATAAGTTCCACGGGGGTCTAATTTCCAAAATGGGGTCACTTGTGGGGGAGCTCCAATGTTTAGGCACACAGGGGCTCTCCAAACACAACATGGTGTCCGCTAACAATTGGAGCTAATTTTCCTGTCAAATTGTTAGCGGACACCATGTTGCAATTGCAGAGCCTCTGTGTGAACTAAACACTGGAGCTCCCCCACAAGTAACCCCATTTTGGAAACTAGACTCCCCAGGGAACTTATCTAGATGGGTGGTGAGCACTTTGAACACTCAGATGTTTCACAAATTGATCCGTAATAATGAAAAGTACTTTTTTTCACAAACATTTTACTTTTAGCCTAACTTTTTTCATTTTCAAATGGGCAAAAGGATAAAATGCATCCTAAAATTTGTTGGGTAATTTCTCCTGAGTACATTAATACCTCATATGTGGTCATAAACCACTGTTTGGGCGCACGGCAGGGCTCAAAAGTGAAGGAGTGCCATTTCACTTTTTGAATGGAAAATTAGCTCCAAAAGTCAAATTGCGCTCCTTCCCTTCTGAGCTCTGCTGTGCGCACAAACAGTAGTTTATGACCACTCATACTCATATGGGTACTCAGGAGAAATTGGCCAACAAATTTTAGGATCCATTTTATCCTGTTGCCCATGTGAAAATGAAAGAATTGAGGCTAAAAAAACATTTTTGTTAGAAAAATTAAAATGTCCATTTTTCCTTCCATGTTGCTTTAGTTCCTGTAAAGCACCTGAAGGGTTAATAATCTTTATGAATGTTTTGAATAGCTTGAGGGGTGCAGTTTTTGGAATGGTGTCACTTTTGGGTGTTTTCTGTCACGTACACCCCTCAAAGGGACTTCAATAGGGATGGGCGAATCTACTCGCTAGGACTCGTTACTCGGCGAGTAGTAAGGGACTCGCAGGACTCGGTACTCTGCGAGTTTCCCAGCGTTTACTCGCACGAGTCCAATGCAAATCAATGGAAAACGCTGACAAAACTAGGATTGCCATTGTCTTGCATTAGACTCGGCTACTGTGCCAGTGATAGCAGGGAAACTCGCAAAGTAACTGCTGTTACTTTGCGAGCCGAGTCCAGCTGTCTTCTCTGTGCAGGCTGCTGCAGCTCCATGGTCCTAGAGCCCGCCTTCTCACAGAGATGATGTAGCAGTGCTGAGATTGTTCTCAGTCTGCTCATTCCCTGTGCATAGACATCTATACCTATGCACAGGGGATGTAGCAGAGAGGACATCGCGTTTTGGACTGCGTCGGACAGAAGAGGATTTTTTTAATTAAAGATGGACTCTAGGGATGGGCGAATCTACTCGCTAGGACTCGTTACTCGGCGAGTAGTAAGGGACTCGCAGGACTCGGTACTCTGCGAGTTTCCCAGCGTTTACTCGCACGAGTCCAATGCAAATCAATTGCAAACGCTGACAAAACTAGGATTGCCATTGTCTTGCATTAGACTCGGCTACTGTGCCAGTGATAGTAGGGAAACTCGCAAAGTAACTGCTGTTACTTTGCGAGCCGAGTCCAGCTGTCTTCTCTGTGCAGGCTGCCAGCTCCAGGGTCCTAGAGCCCACCTGCTCACAGAGATGATGTAGCAGTGCTGAGATTGTTCTCAGTCTGCTCATTCCCTGTGCATAGACATCTATATCTATGCACAGGGGATGTAGCAGAGAGGACATCGCGTTTTGGACTGCGTCGGACGGAAGAGGATTTTTTTAATTAAAGATGGAGTCCCTAATGGCTTTTTTTTTTATTTCTAATAAAAAATTTTCTCTGTGTTGTGTTTTTTTTAAAACAATTTAATAGAAATTCATGGAGGTCATGTCTAATATTGGCGTGACCGCCATAAATTTCGGGCTTAGGGCCAGCTGATAATACAAAGCTGGCCCTAACCTCTTTATTACCCAGCGTGCCACCGCCACCAGAGCCGCTGGAAGAGCGGGGTTCAACGCCAGAGGATGACGCTTCAATGAACGCGCCATCTTCTGGGGCGGCTGCGGGCTGCAATTTGCAGGGGGGGGGTGCCCAGAAAGCTTTGGCATCCCTGCGCTGCGAATTCCAGCCCCCAGCTGCTTAGCTGTACCTGGCTAGACATAGAAATTGCGCGGAGCCCCACGCATTTTTTTTTAATTATTTTATGAAATTCATGAAATAATAAAAAAAAGGGCTCCCCTATATTCTTGTGTCTGGCCAGGTACAAATAGGCACCTGGGGTTGGGGGCAGCCCGTCGCTGCCTGCTGGATCCGGCTGGTTCCAGAAATACGGCGAAGCCCACGTGAAATTTTTTTCTGACAAATCCATAAAACAATGTAAATAAAAGGGACTGCATCTTTATTAACTCCTGGACAATGGGCGAGGGGTTAATAAAGATGCAGTCCCTTTTTTAGGATTGTTTTATTGATTTTTCAGAAAAAAAATTACATGGCTTCGCCGTATTTCTGGAACCAGCCGGACTGCATCTTTATTAACCCCTGGACCAAAACCAAATTTTCCAAAAATTGTGCTGATGTAAAGTAGACATGTGGAAAATGTTATTTATTAACTATTTTGTGTGACATAACTCTCTGGTTTAGCAGAATAAAAATTCAAAATTTGAAAATTGCAATATTTTCAAAAGTTTTGCCAAATGTTTGATTTTTTCACAAATTAATGCAAAAATTATCAACCTAAATTTACTACTAACATGAAGCCCAATATGTCACAAAAAACAATCTCAGAATCACCAGGATCCGTTGAAGCGTTCCAGAGTTATTACCTCATAAAGGGACACTGGTCAGGATTGACAAAAATGCCAAAGTCTTAAGAGTCAAAATAGGCTGGGTCCTGAAGGGGTTAAACTTTCACTGTGCGCATTTGTATATACAGGGTCTTTCTCTCCCTTGATTGATGCTCTTGATCTTCCATTATGTGGCACCATCTTTTGACTTTTTGCTGTGCATTCACTCCTCCTATGTAAATATTCTTTACTATTTACTTTAAATTCTTAAAGGGACACTGTCAGGTCATTTTTCAGTATGATACTAATATTGCCTTTGACTAGTGCCTGGGTAGACCTTTTAAAAACATGTATAATCATTTTCTTACCCTTTGTATTTTCCATGTTATCAGCATTTTCAGACCCTGCAAGCCGCTGGTGCATTAGTCCTATCCATTATATTCACAGAGGATTTGGTTGGGTTCACATTGTGTTTATGCTGTCCGTTTAATAGATCTATTTGACAGCAGTACAAAGGCAATGTAACAGATGCGTTCAAGCATCCATAAGCTTCCATACAACAAACGTATACTAACATATGCCAAAATAGGCATGTGTTTTTAGTATGTTTTTGTTTCAACAGACAACAAAATGCTGTCAGCAGCATTTTTCAGTCTGCTAGACACCAAGCACAATATAATGCAATGCTTCAGATTTGTTCAAATCTGCGGCATTGCATTATGCTGCGTTTGCAATAGATGAATAGGATAGAAAAAAAGGATAGACAGAAATATAGATGCTAGAAAAGCATTACCAGTGCCCCTGCTCAGTGTCCACACTCTGTCTACTACTTCCGTTGCCGTTCATTATGCTCATGAAATTTCACCCAGCGGCCTGGGAGCAGCATGAAGCAGGAGACAGGATGCGGAGACAGAGATGGGACAATGGTAATGCTTTTCTAGCATCTATATTTCTGTCTACCCTATCTCTTTCTATCATATTCATCAATCTATCTATCTCATGTAGTGCATATGTTTTTGAAGTATCAAAACATATATGCTATAGAATTACTCAAAATGTCACTTCTGCTGTCCGTTACAATGGAAACTGTTAACATTTCCATTCCAACGGACAGTACAAACGTAATGTGGACCTAGCCTTAGTTGGGCTGTGTTAAACTTTCATTTAATTATGCATACCTTCTCAGCAGCCCTCTCCTACCTCCTTTCTTTGCTCTCAGTAAAGTGTCAGTTTTTCCGTTTCCATTGGTAGCTTCTGTTCTGTTGAGGGAGAGAGCTATTGCAGGTCTGCTGTGCTGTGACAGATTCTGTGTTTTATTTAACTTCTTGGTTTTGCTGCAAAGAGAGCAGAGAGGAAATGAATCTCTTTATTTGAAGTTTACAGAAGATAGGAGGGGAATATAAATAAAAGAAATACATTAATAGACAGAGCTTAGAGGAAGCAATTAGAAAATTATAGCAGTTACATATGGATTTTTGAACTGACAGATTCCCTTTAATGGCCAGATCTAACATTGTCCCTACATTAACAATTTTGGGTTTAATGCCAATTTGCAATACAAAGCAGCCATTCACCCATTATTATCCAGTTTGTCAACGCTACATGCCAACTGGAAGAAGGGGGTAAAGATCCAGGACTTGGAGCTTCTTATGAATATATCAATTTCAGGGGTGGCTGCAGGATGTTATTTTATAGCCTGGAGGGCCAAATAATGATGGGCCCTCACCCGGCTGAGAATACCAGCCCTCAGCTACCTATTTTAACCATAGTTGGCAATTAAAAATAGAAGAGAGCCAAACATTTTTTTTCATTTTTTTATTTTATGTCAGGTTACACAGCCGACACCATGCAGCAGGGAATCCTATGATGTTTGATGTTTTTTTAAGCAGATTTTGAGAAGCTGCATGTCTATCCTGAATCCCGCAAAGTCTTTGAGAGTTCTGAAGTGCTGTGTCAATGTATTTTTGTTTGTTTTAATTTCAGATTTGCTGCAGATTTTGGTGCAGAAAAAAGAAATCTGAACCACACTTGCAAGGAAACAAAAAAGCAATGTGGGCACAGCACTTCTGACCTATCCTACACTTTGCTGGCCTGAGGATAGACATTCAGATTTTGATGCAGATCCTTAATCTGCGTCAAAAAACCATCAAACAACATACCGTGGGCACAGGGCCTAAGAGCGTCCAGGGAGAGCTGCAGTTGTGGTGAAAGGGCTCAAAGATTCCTTGTTCAACATTTTTATTGGGTTATACACAATTTTACAAAGGTCGCCTTAACAATGACGGTACAATAGGATGATCAAAAAAATACATGTTACAATAGTATGATAATAACGGAAAATTTCAAACAATAAACAATAAGAAAGTTTGGTATTCTCGATAATTCCAAACAGGGAGGGGGGGAGTGAACTGGGAAGGAGGGCAGTGGGGAGAAGGAAGGGAGAGAAATGATTCACAGTTATGCTTGACTAGACTATTCTGAAGCAAATTAGAAAGGAGTCAATTCAGGTCCGAGTAAAAGGGACATCTTGTTGATAGAAAAATTGGTTCCATGGCGTCCATTTCCTTTTGTATTTTGCTTGGAGATTATTTCTCAGAGAGTGCATATATTCGTAAGAGTTATGTGTTGCGATGGTCCACAAAACTGCATCAAGCGTGGGTGGATCCGGGTCCTTCCAACGTGTTGCAATACCATTTTTACATGCAATGAGAATGTGCACTATAAGGGCTCTGAGGTCTGAAGGTATGTCGTTGATTCCTACTGATAGCAATGCAAGTTCTGTAGTAAGATCTAAATTAAGTCCAGTTATATCACAAAGAAGTAGGTGAATTTTTCCCCAGAAGTGACGAAGGGAAGGACAGTCCCAAAATATATGTGACATTGAGCCAGGGTGACCGCAGTTCCTCCAACACAAAGGAGACAAGGTGTTAGAAAATCTTTGAAGTCTCGTGGGAGTGAAATACCACCTGGTCAAGGTTTTGTAATAGGACTCAAGTAAAGTTGCACATGAGAGACTTTTGAGCACAGTTTGTAATGTTTCTTCAGTTAAGTTGATAGGGAGCGGGACTTGAAGTTCTCTACTCCAGGCTTCAATGTTGGGAGTGATCGAGTATGCAGAGTCAAGAATCCATTCTCTGTAAATGGATTTGAAAGACCAGAAAACCTTCGACTGATTGAAACGGAAGAGCTGAGTAATGTTTAGCGGGAGGTTAAGATTGAGACTATTTTTGTTGAGTATACGTTTGATTTTGGTCCAAGTTCCGAATTCTTCCTCCGGTAAGCCAAATTTGGTCTGCAGGGTTGTAAAGGATTTAAGTTATGTATCCTCATCGAGTATGTCAGACAAGGTGTGAATACCGCTAATAGTCCATGTATTGATATCTACATCTGACGAGAGTGCTGGTAGGAGAGACAAAGGAATCCAATAAGGAGAAGACAATCGATTTGATGCTTGTGATTTCATGGTCAGGCATCTCCATGCGCGTATGGTTGCTTTTAATGTGGGCATAGAGGGTAAGTTCTTGTTTTTATCACACAGATAGGAGAGTAATGTCCAGTGGAGATCTGCTGTCTGGTGAAATGCTTTCTCTATGTTTATCCATTTTGGAGTCTCCTCCGAACCCCACCAATTTTGACTCAGTTTGATCAACGCCGAATGGTAATAGGCCGATATGTTGGGCACAGCTAAACCACCATGTGGTTTGCTTTTTTCTAAAGTAGAGAGAGCAGTTCTGGGTTTTTTCCCTCCCCAGATGAAGTTGGATAATTGGGTTTGAAGTTTTTTGCACCAATTAGAATTGACCTGGTGGGGGATCGAGCGAAAAATATAAAGTAGTTTAGGTAAAATGAATAGTTTATACGCTTCTATCCTGTCCAACCATGTCAACTCAGTTTTGGAAATATTAGTTAGGTCTATTTGTACAGTTTTGTATATCTTTCCTAAATTGGATTCATAAGTATGAGATATGAGGTATGAGACATTCTTCTCCCAATCCAAACCATTATTTTGTTGTAAGGAGGAAATAATCTGGTCTGGGAGGTTATAACTAAGTTTTAGCGATGTTTATTTTATAGTGGGAGACCTTAGCGAAGTCTTCCATGAGGGAAAGGAGATTACACATTGAGGATATTGGATCTGTGAGAGTTGAAATTATGTCATCCGCAAATAGACTAATTTTATAGGATTCGCGGTTCAGAGTAATACCAGTGATTTGCGGATGAGATCGGATTTTTTCGGCCAACGGTTCAATGAATAAATTAAAAAGAGAGGGCGAGAGGGGACAGCCTTGCCTTGTGCCGTTAGTCAACATAAATGGGGCAGATAAGTGATTGTTAGTGAGTAACCTTGCCGAGGGGGCAGTGTACAAGGCTTGAATGGAGTTAAATATGGGGCCATTTATTCCAAATTTGTGCAGGACCTCAAATAGGTATCCCCAGTGGACTCTGTCGAACGCTTTTTCTGCGTCGACAGAGACCACTATCATAGGGGTTCCAGAGGATTCAGCGTGAGCTGACAGGTTTAAAATTCTTCTCGTCGCGTCAGTGGAGCTTCTTTTTGGGGTAAAACCCACCTGGTCCTGGTGGATCAAAAGCGGGATAATTTTTTGCAGTCTGACATTAATTGCTTTAGAGATAATTTTAATGTCAGTGTTGAGCAGAGAAATGGGTCTGTAATTAGATACCAATTCTCTATCTCCTTTATTTTTCGGAATCACTGAAATTAATGCTTGAAGCATCTCGTGCGGAACCGATTGATTGTTATTGGATAAAGAATTAATTAATTTAGTGATGTAGGGGGTAAGTAAGCTTTCATAAGCTATGAAGTATTCATTTTGGAGACCATCAGGGCCTGGGGATTTATTCTTTTTAAGTTTAATGATAATATCTTTTATTTCCTGTTCGGTGTAAGGTTGATTGAGTCTATTTAGGGTGTCCTCTGTAAGGGTCGGGAGTGTAATGGAATCCAGAAAGGACTTAATATTCTGCTTTGTGGGTTGATGCTCCAATGGATCATTTTTGAGATTATAGAGGCTTTTATAAAATTCTACAAATGCTCTAGAGATTTCCACGGGGGTTTTAACCACGTGGTTTTCTTTGTTCCTGATTTGGTGGATACAAGTTTTAGATCTATAGATTTTAAACAAATTTGCGAAGGTTTTGGAGGGCTTGTTCATATTAGAGTAGAAATTTGATCTGGAGATACGGGCCATTTTATCATAATCTGATAAAAGAAGAGATTTCAGTCGGATCCGGAGTTCAAGAAGATCTTTGTGTTTCCTCTCGGATGGATCTGCCAAGATATCTCTTTCTAAGTTGGAGATTTGGTGGATCAGCTTTTTCGTGTCCTCTTGTTGAGCTTTTTTGTGTTTCGCATTTAAATAAATTAGTGACCCTCTTATAGTCGCTTTGTGGGCGTTCCATAGTGTGAATAAGGATACCTCAGGAGTTTCATTTTCTTTAAAATATAATTTGAGTGATTCTTGAATCTCTGTTTTATATTGAGGGTGAGTGAATAGGTAAGAATTGGCCCTCCATGGGGAATGTGCATTAAAGGGGGGGCAGTTGGAACATTCGAAAATAATGGGGGAGTGATCCGACCACGTTCTTGGGAGAATGGATGTGGTTTTAACTCTAGATAGGGAATGAATGTCAGTTATTACTAAGTCAATTCTAGAGAAGGATTTATGCAAGTTGGAATAATGGGTGAACTCCACAGATGATGTGTGTAAGCATCGGAATACGTCGAAGAGTTCTTCCTTTCGTAAGAGAGGGTCAAGTTTAGTATTAAGATTCCTCGATTTATTAGAAGAATCTAATAGGGGATTCGGGACTGCATTAAAATCCCCAAAAATTAAGAGTGTGCCCTTTTGTTTTTCATGGATTAGGGCAAAAAGACGTCTGAGGAAAGTGATTTGGCCATTATTAGGCGTGTAAACGTTCGCGAGTGTATAGGTGGTGTCATTGATCTTGCAAATCAAGATTATGTACCTTCCCTCGTTGTCTTTAATAAGCTCGAGCTCTTCAAATTTCAGTGAGTCCTTGATAATTAATGCTGCTCCCGCTTTTTTTTTGGGGTTGGACGATAGGTATATGTGAGGAAAATTTTTATTGGTGAATTTGGGAGGGTTCTGTAAGGGGAATCTAGTCTCTTGGATACCCGCTATATCAACACGATTTGATTTCATCTCCTTCCATAAGCTGAATCGTTTTTGCGGAGAATTAAGTTCGTTTGTATTGAGTGACATAAATCTTAGTGCCATTGTGCTAGTCAAGCAATTATACTAAAGCTTTGTGATAAGGGGAGGGTAAGGGGGGTTTGGTTGAAGAAACGGAGGTAAAGAGGTACTTGGGTAAAATACAACAAGAATACAAAAAAGAATGTAAACAATACGAATTAGATCGTAATGGGAAGGAAGAGTTCCAGGGAACTGATGTGAGTCTTCCTCTTGGGCTAACGGTGGGGCCTTTGGTGCTAGTTTTAATGCCAACAATAGGGAAGTCGGCAGAGTTACTCATGTATGTGAAGGTGTTTGAGGAGTTTTAAACCTTCCGTGAAGTCCTCTATTGTGATCTGCTTTTGTTTGTGGTAGAATATGACAGAGGTAGTAGGGCGACCCCATCTGTAGGCTATCTGTTGTTTCCTTAAAACTTCAGTGATTGGTCTCAAGGATCGTGTCTTCATAGCAGTTTCTCTGGAGATGTCAGAGTATATTTTTAGGGAGTCGTAAGGGGCAGGCAGGAGGCCATTTTGTCTGGTATAATTATTTATTTTATCTTTTGTCTGAAAGAAGGTGAATTTTACAATAACATCCCGAGGGACGTCTTCAGGGAAGCGCGGAGGTTTAGGGATTCTATGCGCCCTTTCTATTGAAAGCTCTATGTCTGGCAGAGAAGGGATCAATTTTTTTGTCAGATTTTTAATGAAAGGAATCAATTCGTGTGACTTAACCTGTTCTGGTACACCCCTAATTTTTAAGTTAGATCTACGGTCACGATCTTCTCTGTCAATAAGTTTGTCAGAGAGGTATTTGATGTCACCTTTGGATTTAGACAACTCAGTACGGCATGCTTTAATCTCTTTCTTTAAATTGTCTACATCAGTTTCAGTTTTATCTAATCTTGAGTTTATGGTGTTAATTGATGCTTTCACATCTGTAAATTGCTCTCTCATCTCCTCCCTTAATGAAGAGAACAGCTGAAGGAGAAATTTCTTGTCAGGAATTTGGTTTGGATCCAAGATGCGATTGACGTCGCTCTCAGCTTGAGTGACTTTGATTTTTTTGCCTCGCTGGGCTTCTGCATTGTGATTGCGCCTCATCCTGTGGAGGCGATTCAATGTGTTGGCGGGGGGGAGAGTCTATCTCCTTCCTCTTTGAACTATGTTGGGAATTCTCATATAGCATCGAGTCCTCATGAGGGTCTGATTCTTCAGTTAGTGGTAGGGTTTTGGTGGGATGATCTCTTCCCTTAAAGGTTTTACCAGGGCTATGTGCCATGGTAGGTATTTTGCTCTTGGATCTGCTTTGTTGCGCTTCCATGTTCTTATCAGAATGGTCTGTGTTGGAAGTAGATCTGGATTTGGAGGGCATTAGTCCCCCAGTATCAGGAACAATCGGGAGGTTCGTGGACTCAGGCGGTGTTTTGCAGAGAGAGATATTTAGAATATCACAGTACTTATCTGAAACCTGGATGACCAAGGGTGAGGGGAATCGCGCCGTGGATCTTGGAATCCTGGTCTACGAAGCTGGCTTGCGTGGGGGGCCCGATAACCCCACTTGCTAGAAGCGATCTTCCCGTCTGAACCTTTTCTTGCAGGTCGCTCAGCGTTGAAACAGTTAACAGTGAAGAAGAATGCAATCTGTAGCCCCTTTAGTACCTCAGCGCTCAGGGCTGAAACAGTTAACAGTTAACAGTGAAGGAGAATCTTTGGCTCCTCAGTACCTCAGTGCTGAAACAGTTAATAGTGAAGGAGAATCTTTAGCTCCTCAGTCTCTCAGTGCTGAAACAGTTAATAGTGAGGGAGAATCTTTAGGTCCTCAGTACCTCAGTGCTGAAACAGTTAATAGTGAAGGAGAATCTTTAGCTCCTCAGTACCTCAGGGCTGAAACAGTTAATAGTGAAGGAGAATCTTTAGCTCCTCAGTACCTCAGGGCTGAAACAGTTAATAGTGAAGGAGAATCTTTAGCTCCTCAGTCTCTCAGCGCTGAAACAGTTAATAGTGAGGGAGAATCTTTAGGTCCTCAGTACCTCAGTACTGAAACAGTTAATAGTGAAGGAGAATCTTTAGCTCCTCAGTACCTCAGTGCTGAAACAGTTAATAGTGAAGGAGAATCTTTAGCTCCTCAGTCTCTCAGCGCTGAAACAGTTAATAGTGAGGGAGAATCTTTAGGTCCTCAGTACCTCAGTGCTGAAACAGTTAACAGTGAAGGATCTTTAGCTCCTCAGTACCTCAGGGCTGAAACAGTTAATAGTGAAGGAGAATCTCTGGCTCCTCAGTACTTCAGCGCTGATACAGTTAATAGTGAGGGAGAATCTTTAGGTCCTCAGTACCTCAGGGCTGAAACAGTTAATAGTGAGAGAGAATCTTTAGCTCCTCAATACCTCAGCGCTGAAACAGTTAATAGTGAGGGAGAATCTTTTGGTCCTCAGTACCTCAGCGCTGAAACAGTTAACAGTGAGGGAGAATCTTTAGCTCCTCAGTACCTCAGGGCTAAAACAGTTAATAGTGAGGGAGAATCTTTAGCTCCTCAGAACCTCAGCACTGAAACAGTTAATAGTGAAGGAAAATATATGGCTCCTCAGTACCTCAGCGCTAAAACAGTTAATAGTGAAGTAGAATCTATTTCTCCTCAGTACCTCAGCGCTGAAACAGTTAACAGTGAGGGAAAATCTTTTGCTCCTCAGTACCTCAACGCTGGAACAGTTAATAGTGAAGTAGAATCTATTTCTCCTCAGTACCTCAGCGCTGAAACAGTTAATAGTGAAGTAGAATCTATGGCTTCTCAGTACCTCAGGGCTCAGCGTTGAAACAGTTAATAATGAAGTAGAATCTGTGTCTCCTCAGTACCTCAGCGCTGAAACAGTTAATAATGAAGTAGAATCTGTGTCTCCTCAGTACCTCAGGGCTGAAACAATTAATAATGAAGTAGAATCTGTGTCTCCTCAGTACCTCAGCGCTGAGACAGTCAACAATGAAGGAGAATACAATCGTGAATGATCTTCTCTGCCAGCAGGAGCCCAATATGGCGCCGTTACCTCAGACTGAGGAAGATGGGGTTGTCTTTATGTGGCTTTCTCCTCATCAAATCTCAGCAGAACTCGCCTCGTTCGGTCACTGCGGGTAGCTGGTTAGGCTGGTAGCTAGTTGTGGAATCAGAATGGCATTAAAATGTCATTAAGTCCGTCGCTTTGGATAAAGCACCAGGAGCTCCTGTGAGTGTGACTTCACATAGAGCCGCAGGCCACGACTCCTCCGGGCTCAAAGATTCCTCTTGCCCCTTGGCTACTTCCATAGAGACCTCAAAGGAAGGGGTGGCCTACTACAGTCCTCAAGTTCTGAAAAGAGTGCAAGTTTTCTGCAATTTCCTTAGTATTGTACAGGTGCTAATTTCATGCAGGGGTGATGGTTGATTACAGCACCTTGTGGAATGCTAAGGAAATCCTGAAAACATGCACAGTTTGTGGCTCTTGACAACTGCACTTGGACAACCCTGATCTACTGGAGTGGGTGTAGTGTCTAGCAGTTCCATACCTCACACCTTTAGGCCAGAGGCCTGCGGCTAGTTTACCAGTCTCTGTAGGGCAGTATCAAAGCACCAGTTTGCAGAAACAATCCAGCACACAAGAAGTGAACTGTAAAAACTTTACTATATGCACTAACTATAAGTCTTGCAAACCACCCCTTTATGCCCCACACCTTCATGTATGTGACCTCATCCCCAACAAAGCTGGTACTTAGTCTTTGGGGGAAAATGTCATGCTGCAGGGCAGCATGGCAGACGTAGCACCGATGTTTAGTGCCATGTTCCACTAGAGACCCATACCCCTCATCCTGTTTGAATAGCACAACTTTGCCTTTCGTGCATTGGTCAAGGAAATCATTAGCATTAGGCCAGTCTCGGGCGATAACATCTGCATACGGCACCTTCTTAACAAATGACATAGGAGAATGGGGTGGTTGATGCCTTCTTTGGTAGGTGCTTGGAAGGGGTAGGGCTCCCCACATGGTATTGCCCCAGTTGAATGCCTACACAGGTGGTGAAGGTGATAAACACAGCTGGTAAACATTGCTTACTTGGTCGTCCTGCTGGGATACAGTAGCAAAGACTGCAACACCAGCTGCAGCTGGAATGTATCCAGACATGCTGCCACATCCTCTGCAGTGTAACATATGCTGCTCCCGGGCATGGATGTCGTAGGGTAAATGTCACCTGACTGCTAGGACTTACATTGGAATTCAGGACTGGATCCTCACCTCATTACAGATGATGCCCAAATTGGGAAGTGCGGTATAGCCCCATCTGACATAGGTCTCACTCTTCATCTCCTGTCCATGATGACACTCTTGGATCTGATTCTGCTGACCCACTTTCTGCCCCTGGGGTGGTTAGGAAGATTCATCCTCTATGTCGGGGCTAGCCATACCTTGCCGGGGATCCATGAAGAAACCAAATTAATGCACTGCGGAATCCAGACAGCATATCTGCATGCCACTGGGAGTATAGAGGTAAGATGGCGGGATGCGCTGATAAAATTCTGTGGGTTTGGGTGTGTTTTATTTCTCTAAGGGGCCCACCTCCTGGATTTAGTGCCATGATTCAGACCCAAGCAATCAGTACTAGAGTTGAATGTTTACACACTATTGTTGCCTAATGCCTAGCTTCTAATTAACACCAGTATGTCAGGCCACAATGTATATAAACTGGCTTGTCGATACTTAGTTGCATCATTATTGAAGTGTGACATATTACTATGAAATATAATGATGAAAATTAATAAGTTTATTCAGGTCACCATTCACCACCAATTGGAATGCTGAATTAGACTACTGAGCACTGCGCATTGCAGGAATGCCAAGAGGACAACTGGAATATGCATTATACACAATGGGGATAGTGCTGAAATTGTAAGTAAAGCGCTATGGAATTAATAGCGCTATATAAATGAATACATATTATTATTAGTAGTATACTACTGCATCTCAATGAATTAGAATATCATCAAAAAGTTATTTATTTCAGTAATTCAATCAAAAAAGTGAAATGCATATATTATATAGAGTCGTTACAAACAGAGTGATCTATTTCAAGTGTTTTTTTCTGTTAATGTTGATGAATATGGCTTACAGCCAATGAAAACCCAAAGGTAATTATCTCAGAAAATTTAAGTATGGAGGATAAAGGGTTAAAAATCATGCTACTGTATACCACTAGACATCAAAGGGTGAATATAATATTGAACTATTAGTCAATGTATTTCAGGGCTCCCAGAAAAGCCCTGACACATGACAATATGACATTGATTTTTGATGATATTCTAATTCATTGAGATGCACTAGTATGATTATTATGATGGTAAATAGTGATTGCACATTTTTAATAAGCAATAGCCATACTGTGGAGTTTCATCAGTGTGAACAAACCTATAAGATCATGAATGTGAAGCATATACTGGCCATATGCTATTTTTACATGAATTGCTTTCACATAAGTGTAGAACTGATGGTCTTGCATGCTGGTGGTGACCCTCTGCAATAATAAAGGTTTGCTCTCCAATAATATAAAATATTAACAAAAAATTCCCTTAAAAATATTAAACTGTCTTCAACTGTTGTTCTAAGGACATTGTAAGTATCCTGGACTTCCCAGCTGCTGCTACATCTGGCATTTTCTCCAAAATTCACACCCTGCAGGTGTCAAAACATCTGCAAACTCCAGGAAACTTAAAAAAATGTCCAACAATTCCCCAAAACTCTACAGCTTAGTACAAGCTGCTAGACCCGATGGCTCGGGACACTCCTAAACTAGGTGTTGTCCCCAGCCAACGGGTCTTCCAGGCGAGCGTTTTGGCCCAAATAAATAGGTAAAGTTTGAGGGCCATTTTAAATTCTGAACTTTTTCCCGAACAAATCTGCGTTTGCCGACTTATGGTTAGAGCATTCGAATTCACAACACCGAACCAAATCAGCCAGGTTCTTGACAAATTTGAAATTGACAAAGATGTTCCAGCAAAGTTCGCTCATCTCTACTTTTAACTTGCAGATTAACTCCATGTATACAGGTAAATAGAGTTGACAGATTCCCTTTTAATACTTTTAATATTTCTTTATCTTTACTTCCCACTCTGTTAGTTTTTATGTTACAAATGAAGGTAGGCAAAGCCTGCATTACTTGCACTCAGAGTTACATTGGAGTGTAGGTAATATCTACTGCATTTTCTGTACTCTGTCTTATAACTGTGATATGTATGGTGTTACATAGGACTGCAACTAACATCTGCTACAAAATCTGTATTTAGAGACCTATTGCTATCTTATTTTCTGAGGTTACACTTTTTTTGAGTGTGTGTGTGTGTGTGTTTGAGCATGTGTGTGGTGAATGGCAAAAAAATATATATTTTGGGTCCTGCGTCCCTTAAGACTTCTGACTCTTGCAATGCACCTATTTTATTGTAAAACCTGCTCTTTTTTATCAAGTTAATAAGAGATAGAGTGCACTTCTTGTGCTAGTTGGATACATGGGACTGTTATTTTGCATTCCATTCATCACTTAGATCAGACCCCCACATTTTTGTATTGATAACCTCATCAATAGCTTATTCTCAGACTCAGGCCGGCTTCACACTGTGGCGTGATCCAGTCCGGGGCTGTCCGGGATGACCCTGACAGCCCCGGACCGTATCAGCACACAGAACCGGAGGGCCAAATGTGCCCTCCGGTCCTGTGTGCAGCCGGATGCTGCTAACTGCAGCCGCAGCTGCTGATTTTTCAAGAACAGCGGCGTGCAGCCGCAAGTGTCCGCTTGCCGGATCCTCCCGAACCGGGGCAATCTGGCCCCATAGGCTCCCATGTTAGGGAGCGCCGGATTGCCCAAGATACGGGAGGATCAGGCCGAATCCAAGATCCGGCAAATGGGGAGATTTTTCTCCCCGGACACAAAAATGATGCAAGCAAGAGAGAAAATAATCCGTATTCCCCCAGAGAGCTGCCATCCGGCTCCATCCGGCCCCATAGGCTGCTAGAGGGCCAAAAACCGGCCCGGGGCTGTCTGGTTTACACCGGACATCCCCGGATCAAAAAAATCTGTGGTGTGAAGCCAGCCTCAGGCAACCCTGATGAGGGTTAACCAACTACAGTTAGGGCCAGAAATATTTGGACAGTGACACAATTTTCGCGAGTTGGGCTCTGCATGCCACCACATTGGATTTGAAATTAAACCTCTACAACAGAATTCAAGTGCAGATTGTAACGTTTAATTTGAAGGGTTGAACAAAAATATCTGATAGAAAATGTAGGAATTTTACACATTTCTTTACAAACACTCCACATTTTAGGAGGTCAAAAGTAATTGGACAAATAAACATAACCCAAACAAAATATTTTTATTTTCAATATTTTGTTGCAAATCCTTTGGAGGCAATCACTGCCTGAAGTCTGGAACCCATGGACATCACCAAACGCTGGGTTTCCTCCTTCTTAATGCTTTGCCAGGCCTTTACAGCCGCAGCCTTCAGGTCTTGCTTGTTTGTGGGTCTTTCCGTCTTAAGTCTGGATTTGAGAAAGTGAAATGCATGCTCAATTGGGTTAAGATCTGGTGATTGACTTGGCCGTTGCAGAATGTTCCACTTTTTTGCACTCATGAACTCCTGGGTAGCTTTGGCTGTATGCTTGGGGTCATTGTCCATCTGTACTATGAAGCGCCGTCCAATCAACTTTGCAGCATTTGGCTGAATCTGGGCTGAAAGTATACCCAGTACACTTCAGAATTCACCCGGCTACTCTTGTCTGCTGTTATGTCATCAATAAACACAAGTGACCCAGTGCCATTAAAAGCCATGCATGCCCATGCCATCACGTTGCCTCCACCATGTTTTACAGAGGATGTGGTGTGCCTTGGATCATGTGCCGTTCCCTTTCTTCTCCAAACTTTTTTCTTCCCATCATTCTGGTACAGGTTGATCTTTGTCTCATCTGTCCATAGAATACTTTTCCAGAACTGAGCTGGCTTCTTGAGGTGTTTTTCAGCACATTTAACTCTGGCCTGTCTATTTTTGGAATTGATGAATGGTTTGCATCTAGATGTGAACCCTTTGTATTTACTGTCATGGAGTCTTCTCTTTACTGTTGACTTAGAGACAGATACACCTACTTCACTGAGAGTGTTCTGGACTTCAGTTGATGTTGTGAACGGGTTCTTCTTCACCAAATAAAGTATGCGGCGATCATCCACCACTGTTGTCATCCGTGGACGCCCAGGCCCTTTAGAGTTCCCAAGCTCACCAGTCAATTCCTTTTTTCTCAGAATGTACCCAACTGTTGATTTTGCTACTTCAAGCATGTCTGCTATCTCTCTGATGGATATTTTCTTTTTTTCAGCCTCAGGATGTTCTGCTTCACCTCAATTGAGAGTTCCTTTGACAGCATGTTGTCTGGTCACAGCAACAGCTTCCAAATGCAAAACCACACACCTAGAATTCACCCCTGACCTTTTAACTACTTCATTGATTACAGGTTAACAAAGGAAGACCCCTTCAGAGTTAATTGCAGCCCTTAGAGTCAATTGTCCAATTACTTTTGGTCCCTTGAAAAAGAGGAGGCTATGCATTACAGAGCTATGATTCCTAAACCCTTTCTCCGATTTGGATGTGGAAACTCTCATATTGCAGCTGGGAGTGTGCACTTTCAGCCCATATTATATATATAATTGTATTTCTGAACGTGTTTTTGTAAACAGCTAAAATAACAAAACTTGTGTCACTGTCCAAATATTTCTGGCCCTAACTGTATTTGAGCTATCATTTCATATTTATTTTGTACTTATGTCCAGCCCATCTGAGATAATTTTAGTGATGTTCAAACCAACAATGCAGGTAGTCTGTAATAAGTATACTATTCGGAGTGAATTATATTATGCAACTAAATGACAGCACTTAAAATCTGCTATCTGATCATTTTTAGTTGGGAAAAACTATAGAGCCTATTAATTATCCAATCAGACCATATACCCAATCAAAACATAAGTGGAGCGATGTAGTAGGCCCTGTTTGTTGATGGTTTTCAGTAAATAATTGCAGATATTGATGCCCAGGCTAGCAACAGAGGAACTGAGAACAGAAAACACTATAAAGTCATGTAGATATTGCAATCATGTTAAGTCTCACATCTGTTGACGCTACAACCTATATTAAAGAGAATTGGAGCTTCACTCTAAAGTGTGCTTGATCTCAACTGAATACTGATCATATTAAGAGGGTAAATGATTACACTCTATATTTGATAAGCCGCTGCAGGATGAGCGGTGTTGTAGAAGATATTTACTATCACACAGTGTACAATGTTATTCCATATTAATTCTGAATTGCATATACAATCCATTACGAAATTGAGTATTTTAAGGCTTAAAGCAGACTAAAAATATATTTCAATAACAGCTATAAAAAAGCAAATAATTTACATTTTGAGTGAAAGAAAGTATTATGACCGAACTTTACATGTTGGCTGTATATGAATTTGTGCCATTTTCTGTCTCTATCCATATTTTCCAATGCTTTTTGCCCTTTAAAAAAATGCTACAACTTTAAACTAACCATTCAGGCCTGAAGATTAAGGATTCTATTTGTGCAAAGGTCCAGTCCCTTGGAAAATATGGCTTTGGGAACTAGGCCAACTGTGAAGAGTATATTCGGGGGTGAGTGAATAATTGAGCAGCAGGCCTGCCCATATGTCAGGTTGTGCCACAAATACTTCACTGCACATCTACCATGACAAACAGGATTACTAAAGACAATTAATCTGGCACGCTTTATTAAAATCAAGAGCAGCCCCCAACCTTTTCCACAGTGTGCAGCAGATGCCATATTCAATTCAATAGAGCTCAAGTGTTCCTTTTCTAATGCTGAAAGGAATCCAAGGCCCATGTAACTCTGGCAAAGACTAAGAGCAACCACTGTCTGATAATAACAATCTCAATCAAATGTGAGATCAGCTTTATTTCAGGCTCCTGGTGAACACTTGGCTTCTGTCTATCAGCTGTTGCTTCACACAAACCTACATTTGTTTCTACACAAAACTAAGTTTTCAAAGGTTTTTTGTTTATTTAGATACAAGTCATTGGCAGAAAATTAGAGACAGATAGATGGATGGATGGATGGATGGATAGATGGATACCTAATTTTTGTAAGTACCGTATATTCTGCATGGCAGTAATGAAGTGTACATTTCATGTATTCAATGTTAGCATATATCTTGGTTCACACAATGTACTGCTGCACTTTTTTAATTGTAGAAATGCATAAATAAAAAGATTATGGCTATGGTGACAGAAAAGACAAATATCAATGTCGTGGAAAAAGTGGGTGCAGGCCTCCAGGCTATTACCCTGAGCTCACATAATAGTCGAAAACAGGCAACAACAGCATTAAAGGGTTTTATCACCCCATATTTAGGCAATGTTTCAGCTTTGAGAATATCATAGTGTTTAATGAGATGTATAGGCTAGGTTGCCAACTGTCTGTAAATTTATGGACAATCCGTAAAACTTAGGTGGTTTTCTCTGCCACCCATAGCATCTGGCAGAAAACTGCACTGTCTTATTTATTTCTTTAATTGTCTGCCAGCTTGTACTGTGCATATGCTAAAGAGCCAGCCATGCCCAGTACAAATGGTAGATGCTAGAATGGATGAGCTCCTGGTAGGTGTGACATCATGACCATCACATAATGTCACTTCGGGAACTCAGAGTGCCATTCGTCATAGTCGGAGTAGCTGGGACACAGGAGACTTCTGGAAGATGCCTGATGTATGATTTGTTGATCTATATTGATGTGGATATGCCTGTGGTGGAACTTTTGGTGACTATCACACCTGAGGTGGGATTATGTGTGTACAAAATATGGGAGAATCATGGTAGGATTTTGGGGGGTGGCAGATGCTAAAGGATGTCTGTGTTTTTTTTGAGTATATAATGCTATAAGTATGCCTGCAGTGGAAATTGGTGATTTATAATCCTGTGAGGATGCCTGTGGTTGGAATTTGGAGGGTATGTGATGCAGGGTGCATACCTGTTGTGGGATTTTGGCAAATGTGTGATATTTGTGGGAATGCATGTAATGGACGTTTAAGGGGTGTGAAATGCTAGAGGGGACACCTGCGGTGGGATTTAGGAGAGTGTGGGATTCTCTAAGGATGCATTTGGTGGGATTTTAGCGGGTGTACAATGCTGGGAGGACTGTCTCTGGTGGTGTAATTCTGGGAGGCAGTCTGTACTGTGGGATTTAGGTGGTGTAATGTGGTGGTGTGTCTACAGTATCAAATTTGGAGGTTTAATGTGGTGGAATTTGTTACTTGTAGCAATTGAGGTTCTTTGAAATGCTTAATGTGGGTTTGGGGAGTGTATAAATGAGGTTTATCTGTGATGTTTTTCTGCAGTGAGGGGATTTTGCAATAAGGTAGTGGTCTGCTATGGGGTCCTGAGTTATGCATGTGTAAAGTTTATGTAAAGCTATGTGGACTATGGTCACAGCATTTTCCCCGGCAAAGCCACTTCAGGAAAACACCTGTTATCATTTCCCTGAGGTTCTTTTGTTATTGTGCTTGGGATGACTTTTCCACTGTTTTTTTAACTAGCTCTATACTCACCCAAAGAATTAACTTTTAACCAACTCAGAGTTTCAATAGTTTGAAGTGGTTTATAAGAAGTGGGATAAGATGGAACATATGCACATTGTTCATTTTATGGATTGCCTTTGTGGTACTTTTTCAGGCATATTCAAGGTGGACCTTTCCTGAAAAAGATGTCATGTGCACTTACTCTTAGGCTAGGGTCACATGTGGGACCTATCATCCTTTTGTAGGATGCGTGAAAGGATGCTGTTTCTTCCCTTGCCATTTTTATGGCATTTTTGTCAAGCGCTTAGATGGCGCTGACATTGCTGGATGCTGCTGTGTAGTTGATAGTGAAGGTCCTGGCCTCCTGTGTTGTGCTCCAGATCTGCATTCACTATTAGGTTCAACTGCTGGCTGAGGGGTTAATGTGTGACTCACCTGAACTCCCCTCCCCCTAGCCTTTAAGTAACCTCTCCTTCCACCAGGTGGTGCTGCTGATAGAGTTTCACTCTATGCCCAGAAGCCGTGCTGTGCTGACCTGTGTGTTTGTATTGCTGAAGTCCTTTCCTTTGGAGTTGCTGTATCCCAGTTCTGTGGAGGGAAGTGAGGGGGGAATAGCACAGAGCTGATGGAGGAGTTTTAGGGAGAGGCTGGAGGCCCGAACCTTCTCACCTTCTGAGTTACCTTCGGGATCAGAGCCATTTAGGGTTCCTAGACTAGGGTCACACTAGTTTTCCCTGGTTACCCTGCCCATAACTGCCATTCCCTTATCAGCATTCTCAGTACACCGTGACAATTTGTTACATTTTTAGCGCTAGCATTAACTCATGCTTTACCGCATGGTACATATATGTACCATGTGTTAACACATGCATTGCCCATAGACTCCCATGTTAAAAAAAGCA